>VXBA01004385.1:611014-626010 GCA_013399895.1 Serilophus lunatus | reverse complement strand
TGTTTTTTCGTTTTTTTTTTTTTGGTTTGCCCCCCCCCCAGATCTCAACTTTGGTTGTCTGGAGTTGAGAGAAGGAGTTTCTTTTTAATTGCAAGTTCCACTTCCCACTGTTATTTACAAGTAGACCAAATAACTTTCAAAGCCTTATGTTTTGTGCTTGAAGGAGACCATGGGACACGTTAGTGCTGTATTCTGAAATTACAAAAAGGATCTTTGATCTGATTCCCTAGACATTATCTGTCCAAAAAGTATCTCTAGGTCATGAGATGTAATTAAAAAAAAACCCCAAGTCTGAATCAAAATTTCAAGCCCAGGTATTTTATAGTAATCAAACCTTAACTGCTTTATGATTCACTTTTATTTTTATAGTTTATGGCACTCTTCTTGCTGCTCTGGTTAAGCTTGTATCAGCATTTCCATTATAAAATGCTGCTTTCAGGGGTTTATAACTTAGCTGCAAAAATTTACTCAGAGTTTAAGATGGCATCATGACCTGACTGGAAAATCGTGTTTGTATGAAATACGTGGCTGCCAATATGCATAAAATTTTTGGAGCCTTATTTTGGGCTTTTAGAGCAGATTGCAGCGGTCGTGTCTCATCAGAACACACATCGCTAATGAGGAGAGAAACCAACTGTGCCTGCAGCCATTCCCACAGTGGCTGTGGCAGGGCTCCTTCTCTGGCCCAGGGTGTGCTCGAGTCTCCCTGACTCCTCACAGCTGGAATGGAACCAGGGCTGAGACAGAGACTCATCTGCTTTGGGGCCCCCTTACTTTCCTTCTCCCCCATATCCAGCATGTTTTCACAGCTCTCATTTTGGGCGGTTATCAACTCCTTGTATGTGCATCAGTTCTAATTCCTCCACTGGACTGGCAGAAATCAGTATAAATGATGATACTCTGCCTTTTGGAAGGGCTGCAGCACTTGGGATGGGAGGCAGAGCCTTCCCTTCCTCCCTTTGGCCAGAGGTGAGAGGGGCTGTTGTTTGTGTGCAGCTGATGATGTGTTGGTGCTGACTGATGGCTATAACATGCCTTGATGTGTCACCCAGAGCATGAAAAATATAAAAGAACACATGTATTTACCTGTTGTGGAGCAGTTCTGCTCTATAAAAAGGAAGCAATATTCTTTTTACAGTTTTCTAGAAAGGTTTCCTTTAGAAAGCAGTGGCTTATAGGTATCTTTTAGGGGAGGGAAAGCCTGGATGGTGTTTTCTAAGCTAAATTCCACAGGACTCAGTCTGTGTTTTGTGGTGCAGGGGTGTCCCTGCCTTCTCAGGAGACTGAGGGAGTTGGGTTGTGGCTTTTGTTACTCACTTTGCTCAGTTCTCTTGGTTGTGTTTCTCTCTATTTTCTCATGCCTTTTTAAAAAACAAAACAAAAACTTGAAGGTAAATGGCAAAACGCCACAAACCAAGGAGATTTAATTTTCTGCATTCCATTTTATTGTGCACTTGTATCTTAATGAGAAGCAGCCACAGGAATTGTCTTCCCAACTCCCCTGAGCTCTGGAACAGACTTTGCTAAGTTGTGCTTTTGGGATGGGCTCCTCCCCTCTGTGCAAAGCCTGTGAAGACAACAGGCAGCTGCTCTCAGGTGTGGCTGCCTTTTATTCACACATAACAGCAGCATTTCAATGTCTGCCACACACATTGAAGCACCTTTAAGGCAAAATGACTGAAGATACCAAGGAACATAAATATGGGATGGCTGAGAGGGAGGAATTGCCCCATCCAGCCTCCAAAACATCTCCTGGCTGGAAAAGGAAGCACTGGGGGACAAAGATGGAAAGGGGTAAAATGCCAAAAAGGATGGGAAAGGAAGCACTGGGACACAAAGTGTTGGAAGGGTTAAAACACCCTACAAGGAGGAATTGGGAGCACTATCAAGTCAGAGCAAAAAGTTTTGATTTTAAGCAGCAAAGTCTCTTGAATTCCATAGATACTGCAGCCTGTTGTTCCAATAGGATTTTAACAGAGGAATGTTCTGCAGTTTGGGGATTTGGGGTGATTCTTGCTCTTGGCTGTGAACCTGCAGAGACCAGCACTGAGCTGGGCTGGGCATCCCTCGGAGACACCCCTCACTTGGATTTTATGGATCAACCCCTGGAATATGAGATCCCTGGGGACACTGATGGATGTGGAACTGCTCAGAAATCACTACACCCTGGCTTGGTTATTTTTAGGGGGCTTGGATTCTTTTTCTCTCTTGGTTTTTTTACAATCAAATTGATTTGCCACGTCAGAGGATTTTGAGTGTGTGGGGACACAGGAGAAGCTGAACAGGAGAGGTGTGGGACTGCAAAACACTGAGTTGGGAAGGAGCAGGGCCAAAGCATCAGCCTTGCTGAGAAGGGGGGAAATCATCACACAAAACTGCTTTTAATTAGGGCAGGGAAAGGAACACAGGGCATCAGATCTACTCTGGCAAGTTTGGGAAAGGCTGAGTCTCAGAGAGGGGAGAAATCAGAAAATGGCACTTCTGGAAAGTTCTGAGAAAGCAGGCAGAGGGGTTTTTTTGGCTCACCAGGGATTTATGTACAGCTTGTCAGTTTAAATATATTTTCTTTTTCCTAATTTTGACTCTTTAATCTATGTTATTCTTCTAAGAATGGCACTAAGAATCACACTCCACTTGCCAAAATCTCCTGAAAAGAAGAAACTTAAGCTAGATTTGCCAAGAATTGTTGATTCATGATGTGTTGCAGCCCAAGACCAGCCCAGTCATGGACTGGCTGTGGAATCTCAAGCCCAGTGAAGAAGCAGTGGCCTAAATCTGTTGTGTACCTGCAGAGTGTGGTGATTTCTGTCTCACAGGCCCCATCCCTTAGCCTGGGCATCAAACAGAAACAGGTTCAAGCTCAATTTTCAGCCCTGACCTGGGAGTTGTATTTGATTTATTGCTGTTTTTTAAAGTTTGCTGAAGTTTAACTCCTACCACACCAGTAGTGAGAGTCATAAGGACTGAGAACAGTTCAGAGTAAAAGAAAAGACAAACCACACAGACAAAAAAAGTCAGCAGTCCCACAATACCCCAGCACACCCCTCTAGTTTGCTCCAACAGGATATTTATTACAGCAGGAAAAGGAGCCAGAAGCCTTTCTGTCATTAGTGAATAATGCCATATGACTCCCCTGTGGCACAAATGCCAGATTATGCAACGCAGGATAGTTATTGTCTCTAAATATAGCATTGTTGGGTATAGAAGTGTCTTTGCAATAACAAATTTTCTCTCCTGGACGTTAATATTATACTTTAATAAGGCCAAAATAACTGCAACAAATCTCAGATTTAGCTAAAGGGCAGGCATTGTAAATTCAAGTTTGGTCCTCTCACTTTCATAACTCACTGGAGCAGACCACTTGGTGACCCTGATTTACTCAGCCTTGTCTTATTAGGACTAGTACAAATACATTGTAGTATTTAGCTGAGAAGTGGCAAAAGCCTGTAGTTAACCCTGAGGAAAAGCTGCCCCTTGTTTAAGGCTTTCTGTCACCCCACCACATTCCTGCTGCAGAATGGAAACAGCACCCACAGCCAGTGGGCTGCACATTGCACCACAGATCATCACTCAAGGCTCTCGAGCATATGAGAGGACTGCAAATATTTATATGAGCAGCTTTTGTGCTTGACTGTAAAGATTAGAGACCTTCCAGGGAGTACTGAAGGAATTACAGCTCTGGGGAGTGGGGTGGGGGGGAGCACACAGGAGATGGATCTGTCCTGTAAAAATCAGCTTGCTTGATTTCAGGAAAAAAATAAAATCATCTTCTAAAAGTCTTTGCAGTCCTGAAAGTTTTCCTGCCTTGTTGTGAGAATAGTGAGTGTGTTCACAACTCAGCCTGGTGGGAGAGCATTTCCTCGCTGGCTGAGGTGGTGAGAGGTGTCCTTGACTCAAACTTTCGTGAGGAACTAAAGGTACCTTTTGTTGGTGGTGTGTTGGGGGTGTTTTGCATCCAGGCAGCACAGTGCTAACATCATCCACTATTGTCAGCACAAATCTGAACTCTCATTTTCGTCGGGAGGTAACCTACTTTTGAAAGAGCACCTTGAATGCTGAATTTTATATTACCTGGAGAAAATCAAGGGGGAAAAGCAGCTCTTGTGCTGTTTCAGTGATGTGAAAAGTGTCTGTATTTGATGGAGCTCTGGGGAGGGACAATGCTGGCTACGTGGAATGGGTGGATTCCTGCTTCCTTGATAAGTGTCCCTGTCCTAAAACCTTGCAGTGTTAGGCTGGAAGTGCTGCAGGGGGCAGCTGAGCAAAGCTGTATGGGGGGCAATAAGTGGATCATGCTGGGGTGACTTGGCCAAGGATGCCTCTGGCTCCTCAGCAGGGATTGCAGCCCCAGGGTTCAGGGGAAGGGTTGAAAATTCCCTTGCTTCTTCTTTCAGGCTGTTAAAAACAGCAGGCACACAATTGCAAAGGTGGCATCAACTATTTTTTAGGAAAAAACACACAAATGGCATCTCCAATGCAATAATAAAGGTGTTACCCCCCCAAAAGATGTGTGTCCCTTCCAGCAGCCTGTGTTAGATGATGTTGGGAAGCCTGGCAGGAGTGAGGACACTCACTTCCCAGCTCTGCTGGTGACCAAAGGAGACTCTCCTGTGGCTGAACAGGCCTGTGCTGGGGGACAAATGGAGTTTTGAAAACCACCTCCTTTTCCTTCAGATACTCAAACTTTTATCTTAGGAGATCCAAGCAGTAATTTGCAAATGTGAAATTTTATGCCTGCAGGATAAATGTGAGATGGAAACTTGGTTCAAATGGTGCATTATGAAGATTATCTTGTAATCTGTGAAGTGCTGTGTCTGAAGGGGGTGTGCAGGCAGCTGGAAGTCTCTAATTCTTGCTTGGTACCACCTCCCTGACTCTGTCATGAAACATATGATCCTTCACTGGGCTGCTCCTTGGCTGTGGGAGAGACATGAGGATCATTTGCTGCCTGCAAGCCTGAAACTCCTCCTGAATTCTGAATTTTTCCCCTTTATGCTCCAGCTTCCTTGTGATGGCCATTCACGAGCCACTCGTTAGTGCAGAGAACAGTTCTCAGATGCCACAGGAGCGTGAAAAATTTCCACTTTAATAAACACTGTCGTATCTGTCAGCTCCTGATGATGTGCAGAAGGATCTGTGCACAGGATTGCCAGCTTTTCCCCTGCACAAAGCCTGACACCCTGCTCTGGGGAGCTCAGTTTTTCATAAAACTGTCCTTCCCCACGAGTTGGCTCAACAGCATCACGACAGGCACAGGGTCCCCCAAGAGCCTGGTGGTTGCTGCTCTCTGCAGACAGAACCAAAGGATCAAGGTGAATGTGCTGCTTTTTAAACTGATCTAACAAAGTGATCTCTTAATAGCACAAGAATTTTGGTGTTAGGCTTTTTTTCCTCATGCTGAAATAAAAATACATTGACCTTGAGCCCAAACACCCCCAGAGTTCATGAAAAATGCAGGTGCTTATGGAATGGGGTTTTAAAGTGAGGTTTCTAAGAGCTGGTTCATCAGATGAGGAGAGTTTCCTAAAATTAGGGGCTGACCATTAGGAGAGTAAAAGGAATTCCAGAGGAAATGTGAAAGATGTGGCTGCAGCCACATGTGGAAATTTTGAAATGTTGGCTTTCAAAATAAAACCATTCCCTGGGGATGGTGTCCATACTCATGGATCTGTTCCTTCAGCATTTTGGGAGAGCTTCACAGGCCCAGAATAACCCGGATGGAAATACCAGTTAGTTGAAAAACTCACCTCAAAACATTCATCAATGGCTTCCTGTAGAAGTAGAAAGATAGTATTAAGTGGGTTTCTGTAAGTCTGGTGATTTTTCATTAGAGATCTGTGTGATGGACCAGAGACAGTGCTTATTACTGTTCCAAATGACAAACTGGGAAGGGTTGTGATTATGTTGGAAGACAGGATTAGAATTCCAAGTGACACGAGCAGAGGAAATAACCTGAAGCAAAGGATGCAGCTGAGAAAAGACAAATTCAAGGTCCTGCACCTCAATGAGAACAATCCACTGAGCCAAAAAGATGGGGAAACAACTGCTTAGTAGGGGTTCTGCAAGTCAGTCAGGTGAGAGTGAGGTGGGTGTGAGTCACCAGGGCTGTTCTCTGGGAAGCAACTGGAATAAGTGGAGACCATGACCCTCCAGACAGGGAAACAAACCCTCTGCTCTGTCCAGTGCTGTTCCATTGCATGTGGTGTGGGGTATTACTGGTATCATTATTGGTGAAATGTGGGAAACAGCTCAGAGTCCAAAAAAAAGAGCTCAGGCAGAGAGGTGGGAGAAATCTGGAGGATGGGAAAGATCAAATCAGGCAGGGTGGCTTTGTCAACAATCCAGCACCTGAATGGTCCTCACAGTCACAGAAATATAGAAAGGCCTGGGTGGGAAGGGACCTCAAAAATCATCCAGTGCCACCCCCTGCCCTGGGCAGGGACACCTCCCACTGTCCCAGGGGGCTCCAACCTGGCCTTGGGCACTCACAGGGATGGGGCAGCCACAGCTTCTCTGGGCACCCTGTGCCAGGGCCTGCCCACCCTCCCTAGGAAGGATTCCTTCCCAATATCCCATCTCTCCTGCCCTCTGGCAGTGGGAATCCATCCCCCTTGTCCTGTCCCTCCATCCCTTGTCAACAGTCTCTCCATGTGTTTTGTAGCTCTATCAGGTCACCCCAAAACTTCTCCTCTCCCTCTCTTCCTGCCTCTCTTCTCTTGTCCCTTTTCCACAGATGTAGCTGACAGTTTGCTGCAGGAAGCCTGGAGTCTGTCCCTGGTGGGAAAGAAACTTCACAAAGGAGAAAGAAGGGCAATGGTTCTGCTGCAGCCGCTCTCGAGCCATTTTGGAGTTGCAGGACAAACCATTCCTTCTGCCTTGTGTGCACCACAGTTCATTTCCACTGGCCACACTGCTGCCCAAGTCCTCCTACCAGCTGAAGGTTGGCTCTAGAACAGGAGTTTAATATAACAGCTGCTAATTTGATGACCTACAATAACATTTGTAATTGCACACAGTCAAAGGACGACAACCTCTGCTGCTGCTGCTCTGGTTTCAGGGGGCATCAGGGAGCACTAATCTCCCTGTTAGAACCTTTAGGCTCCTGTTGGGGTTCACAGCAGAGATTCCTGGGGTCACTGCTGGGCATCACCCACAGCAGCAAAGCCCTGAGCCCCCTCTCCTTCAGCAAACCTGCTCTGGGGCCCTTCCAGAGCACTTTTTGTGCCTGTAGCTCCTCGGCACAACAGATGCTTTTCTCTCCTTGCCAGAACAAACTCCAAGGACTGGTGCAACAGCACAATAAGTTATAAGGGTCTGGATTAGTATGGAGGGAAGAGTGTGCATCATTAGATAACTGCATTTCATGACCTGTACACTGAAATAGCAGAGGAAACTGCAAGTTATTTTAAGTTTTAATTTAGTGTTCCAAATGAACATGAAACTATTTAGCAATATCAATAGGTTTCTTAATTTAAACAAATCTAATTATACTAAATTAAAGATTTATTTAGCTGACTTGGTAATGTTAAATGCTTAAATATTTTAGATGTCCGAGATAAACGTAATAAAATGAGTCTGTTTAATCTACAAATTAATCCAAAAAAATAAATTGCATTTTAATTACATTGATAATGATCAAGCCCAAGGATGATTGGCATATTCCTTCCCTGAAACAGCCAAAAGGCAGAGGGAAGCAAACACTGTGGGACAGATCCTGTTCCTTCCTTACACCACTGGAGGTTTTGAGTGATTTTGTTCAGTTTTGTACATGAATTTCTGACTTATTCTAATCTAGCTGAGCAAAATATGGCCTTGGAGCTGAAACTAGTCCAGCACATTCCTACGCTGGGGATGACTCCAGTCACAAAAATCTGTCTTGCAAATGACTCATTGTAAAAAGGCTGTGCTGAAGATGTTGGAAATCAGGATGATGCCTGTGAAAATGGAGTTAATCAATATGAAGATGAGGATCAGCAGTCTATCACAGCAGAGGGGTCTGATAATAATGAAACTGAGGACACAGGCAGTGCCAGGGAAAGCCAGGGAATGGCAAGAAATGTCAGTGTTGATAATGAATTAGGAGCTATTTCCAGCAACAGAAGGGGCTGAGTGTGCACCCAAAGGGGTGTGTGAGCAAGTTGTGACCCTTGGAACGGTCCCAGGGCTGGGGAGAAGAAGCTGGTGCTGTGAAAACACACACAGAAAATAAGCACAGTTATTTCATCCCTGTCTGTAGTTGCTGTGACTGTGCACTGGGTAATGGTCAGGTTGGGTGACTTCTTGTGCAAATGACTGTTTGAGAATGTTCAGCACAGAAACCAGCCCTGGGTACAGCAGTGGGATTCTCCACGTGCAAACCGTGGTGTCTTTGCATCCCAGAACTTACAAGGAAAAGCATTTTGCCAAAGCTGCTGCTGAATTTGGTGTCATGGAAGGCTGGGAGAAGATTTGTCCTTGCTTTGGGTTAAAGCAGCCGTGACCACATCAATCCCCAGGCCTGGCCAGGGGCTTGATGCCTTTACAAGGAGCTGCAGTGGTTGCTTTTTACTGCTCCTATAATTCCTAAACCCACAGCTGCTTCCACGGACTCTGCTTTGCTCTGCCTCTCAAAACAGACATTTTTGTGGCATTTCCCAGAGGTTTTGTCCCCCTGGTGTTGGTGGGTAGCTGTGTCTGGCCTCTGACTTGAAAATAAAGCAGCACTTTTGCCCTTATCAGTATTAAATACAGGCATATTTCAGTTATTGCTACTTCTGGTGTAGTAACATATATTTAATAAGAGTGAATAGAGGTGGGAGACACTGGTGTCTTGGGTAGTCCTCTGGAAAAGGACACCATAGTATGATTTGATAAGTAAAAATTCCCCTTTGCTGGTTATTGCAACATGTAAAATGTAGCCACCTAACAATGGTTCTGTAAACCAATGTTGGTTTGCTCAATTTGCAAATACATCATTGATTATAATCTATGGATCCTGAGAGTCACAACTCGAAAATCACTTTAGGGGAATGGAGAAAGAGAGCAGAGACTGGCTTCTTAAAGTTTATACAACAAACTTAGTGCAGAGGGAGAGTGTGGTTTAGCTCATAAGATAATCCTTAAATCTAACTGGAGTAGAGACCAAAAAACTAAATAAAAACCCCACACAAACTCAAAAAACCCCAACTAAGTGGCCATAAATGCTTTAAAGGTCTGTGAGAGAGAATGTTTTCCCTTTTATTGATAGGGAGCATCCAGGAATCCTCGTGGATGTGTTTTGGGGAGGTTGTGGCTGTTCCTGAGCGTGATTTATGTTTGTTGGAAGGTGCATTTTCAGGGCCAGAGATGCCCGAGACAGTCACAGTTCAAAGGAGACTCGTGTCCCAAACTCTGCCTGAGTGTCCTAAATGTCTCCTTAGACTTAATGGTGCCTGGAGAGCTGCTGACTCCTCGAGTTCCCTTCCAGAACCTCCTGCTAGGAACCCATTTATGAGGATTACTCTTGCATGCAGGAGCTTCTGGAAGTTTCTGTCAATGGGTCTTGAAAGAACTGGCTTGGGCTTGTCCCATCTCTGCGTTAGAGAGAGTTCTCATAACAAAAATAATCAAGAGATATTCTGTCTTTGTCATTTCAATAGAGTAAATATCTCTCTATTTTGATTTCTGGAATTCCTTTTAGCTGGACTGCAGAGAAAGAAAACTGATTGTTTATCACATTAGGCCTTGGAAAAAGCTTTTCCCCTTGAGCTCAAAAAAACAAAACAAAAAAAAATCCACTCTTGTAAGTTGTTTTGGCTTCATGCTCCTTTAAATCTTCTCCAACTTTTCCTTCCTCTGTTCTTTATCCAATACCACAAAAATGTAATAACAGCAAAAGTAGACAACACAGATTAGACAACCTGGATAATATTTAAGTAAGTGCTCAAGTATTTTCCTGGTGGGCTTAAGCACAGTGCTGTGGAGTGTGTGGCATTCCCAGCCCGTTGGATGAGAGCTGGAATTGTGGGGACAGTAGAGACCTCACAGCAAAGTAGAATTTTTCCTTATGTGACTTTTTGCCCCCCTTCTTGTAGTTAATAAAGTGTCTTTTCAAACTGTTTAAAAAAGATATCAGAAAGCCCTAATAATTCTGGAAAAAAGCCTTAGGTTTCTCTAAGGAAAAATTAGACACATCACTTTGGATTCAGTAAAGAAATCTTTCATGACATTGTTGCAATGAAATTATTTTCATATTGTTTTCAATAGGAAAATACTGATTCACCAAAACCCAAATGTTCAACAAGTGTGTGGCCACTTGATCCTATTTATGGAGGACAAAGAACAGCAGCTGTTGCTAAAAAAATTCTGAATATTTTTTAAACAGTTCTCATCTAGTTTTGAATTTGTCAGTGTTGAAAAATTCCTTTTTATTTTACATTTTATTTTCAAGTTACAACTCTTACACATAAATATGCTCCCTACCCTTTTACCTGATTTTTGTGTGTGTCTGTCTAAGAATTCTTTTTAGAACAAAGATTTTGTGTTCTTTCTTTTTTTTTCTTTCCTAATCAAAATGCAGAGCAAAAGGGTGAACCTTCAGAATTTTCTAAATTGTCCAGTAAGTGAAAACTCAGCTTCTCTTTTTGATGCCTCTCTTGATCAACATTCCAATCCCTACCCATACAAAAATCAACAATTTTAGCCATTGTATGGAAGTCTATAATTCTAGTTACTGCATTTTTGTGCCAACTCAGGTTTGTGTTCCCACAGAGATTTTTGCTGCCAGGATTTGCACATCAAACCTGTTAAAACCCATGAGGTTGGGATGCATTAGCCTGGGATAAACTGGGGTGACCTGCTACTTGTTTTATTTTAGGACTACATGGAAGGCTTGGTTGGAACCATATATCAGCTTTAAAGATGGTTCAAAGAAAAACTCTTCATCAGCAGAACAGTATAAGCTGCTATCATTTTTAATTTTTATTGAGCCCTTTTAGCACCTCAGATGACCATAAGGGAAAAACAGACAAAAATATTGCCCATTGTAATAAATAATTTGGCTCCAGTTTCAAGCCCGTTATTAAATGAAATTTGAGGTAATCTGAGCAGAGCTGCAGGGCACCTGTGACTTTTAAATGGAACTATCCTGTTTCTGGGGAAAAACATACCTTTAAAAATGAAGCTTGAGGCTAAAAGCCTCAAACAATAAATCTCCCTCCAGCTCTCTCCTCTGGGGATGAATAAACCAAGCAGCCTTTGAGCAGGGCACTCAGCCCATCTTGGGGTGTCTTTTTTCTCTGGTGCTAAACTTCTTTCAGAAGGAACATCTGGGTATGTCTAGACCTTTCTGAGCCTGCAGAATCCAAACTATCTCCTTTTGATGCCAGCCTGACTGGGGGCTGTTTGGGTGCTTTCTGCACTGGAGCTGTCAGGAACTCAAAATGTCAGACAATTTGTGGTGTTATGAAAATAACTCTTTAGCCCCAACTGCATCTGCAGTTTGCTCACAAAATTAGATTTTCAGCAAAGACACGTGTCCAGTTTAACATTAAGTGTCAGTTCAGTGTGGCTTGAAACTTGAAATTTCCATTTCTGGACTCGAGAGGAATTCAGAGACTCGGCATCAAGGAGTCACAGCAGCTCCTGCCTGAAACAAATGGGTTTGTCTTCTGAGAAACATTTAAGCCACTGGAAATGGTGCTAAACTATTGAACCATGGAGATGCTGCTGATTAATTCAGCACTGCCCCTTCTGAACGCTTCATACAGGGATGCTGAGGAAAAATAAGAGCCCTGCAATTAATGCACAGGTCCAGGGGACTGAAAATAAGGTCTCCCAGGAGTGTGTGGTGGAACACATGAGGTGAGTGTGCACTGGGAGGATAATCTCATGATCCTCTTTGTTCCAGTGTGTTTCTTGCTCTTGTAGACAGCTCTTCTTGCTGCTGGATCATAAATGCTGCAACAGCTGGTGATGCTGTGCAGCCACATCCCCAGGCAGGGCAGGAGCACCTTGGCTTTGCTCCTTCCCCATCCCCGTGGTGCAGTGGTGACTCCCGTGGAGATGGACCCATCCAGCAGCTCAGGGCTGACTTTTCAATTCGTGATTTGGGTATTTCAGTCAATATTCTGATCACTGTGCTGCCTAAACTCTGTAACTAAACATAAACAGCACGAAGGTATCCAGAAAGCCCAAGTAAGTTGTTGCTGCCAGTTATCTGCTCATCAAAATCCTAAGGGGGCTGTGACCTGATTGGAACTTTCCCCTAGAGCTGTACAATAATTTTAGCTGTGAAAGGAAATTTTATGGCATGTAAGATTAGCCCACACTAATGCAAGGTCAAAAATAATAGAATCAATAAGCAAACTCAATACTGTTAACATTTTGAGAAAATTACTACTAGAAAACAATGTCAACAACAGATTGAAATGGGTCTCCAAAGTTGTCCTATTGATTTCCTTTCAGATTCATGACAATCTAACTCTTTTTCCTTTGCAATATGGTATCCATTTTTCTTTCCTTCTCTTTTTTTTTTTGTTCTTTGCATTTTACAGCCCATTTTAGCTATGAACATTTGTTGGTTTATTATTTAAAAATATGGCAAAATTAGTATCTTCAAGTTTTTATTCTGAACTAGACAAAAGGCTCCGATACCATTCAAAAGTGGTTAGAAAGCCTAAGGCTATTTTCAAGTTTTAATTCTGTTAGCAATGCTCCAGCACCAAGTGTGGGGAGGAGGAGGGAGGAAATTGAAAGCAAGTTTGACATTTGTTTAGAGCTGACAAAATTATAAGTACACTAAAGAAGTCAAAAGCTTCAGTGTATATTTAAGTATTACATTTCGTATCAGTAATAGTTTGCACCACCAGTGCTATCACAAATTGCTTGTGTTGTGTCTTTGAAGTGAACAAACTCCAACTTAGCTTTAAAGTAGAGACTCTGCATTCCAGATGCTTTAGCAGGATGTGGCCATCAGGTGCCTTGGGTTTCTGCTTCCAACAGGACCCTGCTGTGATCCATGATTTTCCAATGTGTGGTTTGTGCAGCACAGAATCCTGGAATGGTTTGGGTTGAAGGGACCTTAAAGATCATGGGCAGGGACACCTCCCACTGTCCCAGGGGGCTCCAACCTGGCCTTGGACGCTCCCAGGGATGGGGCAGCCACAGCTTCTCTGGGCACCCTGTGCCAGGGCCTGCCCACCCTCCCAGGGAAGGAATTTCTTCCCAATATTTCACCTAAATTTCCCCTCTTTCTGTATGAACCCATTACTCCCATATCTATGCTCTCATATATATGCTCAGGGATCCCTCCATTCTGGTGAGGTGCTCGAAATACAACTATTTAATATTGGAACACTTCACTTCTGGGGTAAATGCTCCACATTCAGGGAGGGATACACCACCCTGGTGTCAAGGGAAGGGCTGACCTGTTTCTCCCTCACCCCATCACATCAGGGGGGCTGGAGAAGAGAGAATGTTCCTCCCTCCCAGGTAGAAAAAGGTAAAATAAAATGTCAGTATTAGTCTAGACTCATATAAATCCTCTTCAAGGAATCCTCTCTATTCAGGAAAGAACTTCAGCTCCCACTTTCCTTCACACAAATGCTTTTCACAGCTGAGGCTGATGCTTGTAGCAAGAGGATGGATTGTGTTATTTGATGATCTCATGCTCTGAGGAGAAGTCTCTCTGCAAAGCACTTTTCCTGTGTTGTTTGAAGTCTGGCCTTTGCAGGCTGTGGGTGCAGCAGACACAGAGCTGCAAACTCCAGAGCTGGGGGTCCCACCCTTTGAAGTCCTGACATCAACACTGGCAGGACCTGGGATTTTAGTTCAGATAGAGCTCAAAATATTTATTTATAATGAATCTACTTCATCTACTGTTACAGCTGCTTTTACAACAGTAGTTTTAACTATGATCTAAAGTCTACCTTTAAAGCTTTTTATCCTCTGGGGGGGAGAAAAGAAGACAATGAGGCTTGAGAGAGGTTTTGACCATCTTTAAAATTTCTGTACCATTTTATTTCATATGGATACACATGAACAGCATTTTGCCAACATGTGCTGCTTGAGAAAAGTGAAACTCAAGCTAAACCAATTTCTTTTATTCATCTGTATATATACTTGGAATTTTACTGAATTATCCTTGATGAAAATTATATTTAAGACAAACATTTTGTAGCAGAATATTAAGCTGTATTACAGCGTGTCAGACTATGATATAATGTCTAATTGTCCCCTTGGAAAGGACTGGGCTTTGAGTTGACATTGTGGAATTTACTTTGCAGCTCTGAATCTATCTGTCTGTCTATCTATCTATCTATCTATCTATCTATCTATCTATCTATCTATCTATCTATCTATCTATCTATCTATCTATCCATCTATCTATACACACCACATTCTATACTCAGTATAATCACTGTACCAATATTTCCTGAGGTAAATTAAGGTGGTTTCCTTCTGGGATTGTACCACCTCTCTCTACAAAGACCAGCTGCTCTTAGTTCACAAGAGCACTGAAGCTGCCTGCAGACATCTCTGTTCCTGCATTGACTGTCTGGGTTACAAACTCTGCTGCATTTAGTTTTGAAGGTATTGTTGTGTCTAAATTAACTCCAATGACTGTATCCAACAGTATGGAATTGGCCTTTGTGCTTCTCCCAAGTTCAACAGCTTTGCTTATTTCTCTGGTTTCTCCCAGTTCCTTTTCTCCCTCAAACATAATCCTTTCTGGCTTTCCTTTGTAGTAACTATTCTAATTATTTTCAGTGTGGCCACTGCTGCAGCAAAAGCAGGTTCTGCATTGCTTCCAAGCTGGGCTCAGATTGCCAGAATGTGAACTAGCAAAAGTTCATTTAACAGGGGGATTTCCTACTGGCCTTGTGCTTCCAACTGCTGGACAAAGGACTGGCAACAGCTCTGTAGACTGGTCCCAGACAACAAACGATGGTGGAGTTTGTGAATCTGATCAAACTTTGACAACAACCCAGAACTTATTTGAAATTCATTTCTTGTCATTGCTGAAGAGGAAAAAAAAA
>VXBA01004385.1:487776-610962 GCA_013399895.1 Serilophus lunatus | reverse complement strand
CACAAAACAGAAGAAAGAAAAAACCAGCACTGAAGGGAGTTGTCACACAAAAGTGTGTGGTATGAACTCAGGGACCTAAAAAATCAATCATGGCAATTATTTTACTAAATTATTTTAAACTGTAGTGTGTCCAGAAGTCTTTCTGTTAAATGTCTGCTGTCACAGCAACAAGCTGTGCTGTTTCCATCTCTGACCTTTCTCATGTTAAAATGCGTGTCAGTATGTAAAACAGAAGCACTCCACACACACGATGACTGTAGCACTGCTTTGCTTTGCTGCACTGAAGGTCCTGGAGATACATATTTTGCAGGAAATTAGTATAATGGGACAATTCGCCATTTAGTTAGAGGGGAAAAAACCCACCAACAACAAGCAAAGGTTGCTTTTTTCAACATTTGTTTTGTCATGTTCATTTTCGCTGTGATATATTTGAGGGAACAGAATGGGAGACTTAAGTGGCACATGCAGAGAATGGATGACTTGATGATGAAGTGTGAAATGACCATTAAAGCACTGACCGTTTATCCCTAATACTCTATTTGGAGCTGAGATCTGAGTGAAATGAGTTTAGTGGTTGCAGCTGAGTACCTAGTGGACAGCAGTCCATATGTCATGGGGATCTAAATCAGCCACTGCAGTTTAACATCAATAAGGACATTGATTCTAAAGAGGTGTGGGTCAGACTGGTGGATAATAACCTTAAAGAAGTGAAGAGCTCAAGGAAGATTTGGGGAAACAACTGGGATGTTTTCAGATCAGGTTCTAGTGGCTTGTTTTCACATGAAGGGCCCTGACAGGCACCTTTGGATTCTCTGGATTTGGATTCTCTGCTTTTAGACAATGAAAAGACATTGGATTGCAGTCACCTGAATGGCACCTGAAAGCTTTGAGTCCAAAAGCCAGCATCTACCCCAGCAGAGAATTGCTGGCCAGGGGTAGACAAGGTGTTCAAAGCATCATTACTGGGCCTTAAGGAGCAGGTCTGAGAGCTGCCAATGCCAACAACTGAACTGGCAACTACAGAACCCTGTCTGCCCTGGGCCCCCTGAATCCCTGACAGGGTACAGGAGGGTGGGTGGCTGTGAGAGGCTGGGGGGGTTTAGCTGTGTGGCACCAAGCCCATGGGATCTCCTTCAGACTTGGCCCAAAATAGTTTAGAGATAATATAAAGCACTCAGAAATGCTGTAGTAGGGATCCAAATCCTGGGGGGGGGAATGATGCAGACCTTGAGAGGCACAAAAGCAAAACCTGAGGGGTTCTGTTGCAGAGCTGGCTCAGAACCCACATGTGATGGCCCCACACTGCAGGAACAACAGGCATGTGGAACAGATTGCATCAAACAGGACAGAAAGGAGAAGAGAGCTCTATTTGGAGGTTCACTCCATTCCTTCCCCCCTTCCTTCTAAATCAGGGTGATTGTAACTCAGGAGAGTCCCAGACCAGGCTGAGCTGTTGCCTCTTCAGTACATTCCTTAGATCTGACCAGCCACAATAAAGTTATTCCAAAGAAAATCTGCTTCGTGGTTGGAATCAGAAAATTACATCCTTTGAGAGAGATTTTAATTCAGAGAAGTGAGGTTTGGTGTTATGCTTTCTTTCTTCTGAGATTTAGATTGATGATTAATGAGAAATAGTATATAGTAGTAAGTCACGGGCAAATTATATCCATTCTGGGAAAGAATGGATGGAGAGATATATATATCTCCCCCTCTCCCAGGAGTTTAGGCTAAAAATCTCTAGAAAATTAATCAAATAATATGTAATTATGCTATTCCATACAGATGATGGCACACACAGTAGTAAATGCTTGCCATCCACTTCCAGGGTACTAATCAGAGAGTGGAAAAATTCCAGTGTTCTGTGTCTGTACAATATGGGATGTACAATACCAGGTAATTTGTTCAGCCCTCGCTCCCTGGGGAGCTGGAGGAAGCACATGCAGAGGGTGATCCCCACTTGGGATGTGAACTCACTGCAGCTCATTCCCTGTTCTCTGAGAATGGAGGGGAGGGAGGTGAGCAAGTGGCTTTGTTGGAACCAGTGGGGAGGAGAAAAGGGTGGGTTGTGCCTGTCCCTTAGTCCTGCAGAAATAATCATTTAGGCTGATTAATGTATTTGAGTAAAACAAACCCAAAAGGTCTGCACAGACTTGTGAGGTGTTTTATGTCTGCAAACAGGCCATGCCTGAGCAGGTATGAGGGAAGCTGATTCAGATTTCCTCGTTTAGCTTTATGTTGGTTTTACACCAGTTTGTGCGTGAAGCTGCAGCTGGAAAACCTGGTGTCTGAGCAGGTTGTGGTCATTATTCGAGCCAAAAATGCCATCCCTGTGGAAAAAAGGTGTCATCAAGTGGCTGTGTAGGATCATGGAAGGAGATGCTTTAGGGTTTGGCTGGAGGAGCTGCAGTGGTACCACCCAGGGCAGCCCAGCAGCACTTCTCCCTGGAATCCCACCCCAGGGATGCCTCACACACTCCAGAGCAGGGTCAGCTGGTGCTGCCCAAACTCTCCTGCCAGCCCAGAGCAGCCTGGATGGATCTAAAACTGCAGCAGGATTCCTCTCCTGTGCCCTGGGGGATGTACCTGCAGCAGTGGGAGCTGTACCTCTGCTGACTGGCAAACCAAACCCTTGTTCGAGCCCTAAATAAAGAGAGGTGTGTGTGAGTGGGGGGTGTAATATCAGAATGAATAGATTGCCATGTGTGCCTTAAAATTTAAACTTAGCAATCCATAATGCAGGAGCTTGCTTTCTCACTTTATTTCCGTATCTGGAAAGTTTCAGCACTGGCATCATATCAATATTTATTAATGCATTGTGAACTAGAACCTGTGATTATTACTCATGCTATCTCATACTTTACAAGCTTCAGCTCTGAAGAATAAAATCACATCTGCTTTTGCTCTTCCCATATTTTATTCAATGTTTTAACAGCTTTGCCGTAAATATCTCATCCATTATGATTCAGTTGTGACTGTATCAACCTCACATCTCCTGTTTTATTGCTGTCATTATAGTTAAACAACGCACTGTTAATTCTGTTAACTAACAAGTTCATTGTTCTCAGTAGTCAGCAGTCTCTGACTGTTGAGTCCACAGCATTCCTGGTTGTAAATCAATCCTGGGGACTGAGTGAAGCATTTCCCTTCCTTTGGAAAATGAAGATGTGTTCGTTATAGAGGCTGATTAATAAAAGGTTAATGGTGATCCCATGTAATAAAGCTTGCAGGGTAATTCTGATTTACTGAGAAGAAAAACAGTGATATCTGTTCTCTTCAGCTTCTGTTACAGCCCCCAGACAACAGCAATTTTCACACACACTAAGCTGGGTGTTAAAAGTTGTAAACTTAATGCTGGGAGGGAGGAGGAAGCCACTCAAATTATGAGTAGAAAGAAAGAACATTAAAGAATAACAGCAAATGGAATGGCCAATGTGTTCATGAGTGGGACTGGGCAGGAGCCTGGTGTTGCTGGGGAACCAGAAATGGTGAAGGGAAAGGAATGCCCTTAGATAGAAAGAAGGAGCAGAGATAGTGGCTTGATGAGACTTTTAGGGAAGAATAGAACAAAGGGAGGTAGAAAAGTAGGTGGAGCTGCTGCTGGGAGCAGTAGAAAGCAAAGTCAGCCAGCAAGGGACAAAACCTGAAATTTAGGAAAGGGCTCTACAAGGGAGAGAGATCTACAAGGGATAATTGGGAAGCCATGTGGTGATGAGCAAAGGTAAATGGACGAAAAAAGGTTGTTTTAAAATCCTGAAGATTTCATTATATTTTGGGGGAGCTGTCTGAGCCTTGCCAGCACTCCCAGTGCAGGACCTGTCTCCAGGTCCTCCTCCTCTGCCTCACTCCTTCCCACTCCTTGGGCAGAGCTGCTGGGCAGCAGCTCTGTGGGGTCTGTGCCATCCTGTGCCAGTGCCAGTGGTGGCAGGGACAGAACCAAGGGCAACACCAACACTTCTCCTGGCTCTGGTCCTGCTGGGCTGGGAGATACTGGGATTGAATTCCTGCAGAGAACAGAACCTGCCCTTCTGGGAGATGTGAGACAATTGGTTTCCCAACATAGGGAAGCCTGTCTTCTTTGGAGAAATATGTAATCATCAGATCTCATTCTTTTTATGTGCAATTCCTAAAGGGAAATAGACCTCAGGTGTGGTGTGAGAGCTGTCTCTTGAGAAATCCTGCCTGTCTGGTGATAGTCTGAATTCCTTGCAGTCCTGAACTTGCTGCCTGTGTGTTAGAAATCCTTGTAAATGAATTGAATAGAATTCACAAATATTATGGCCAGGGTATTATGAATTCATAGGAAATATGGCTGAAATGTATTTTTCCTTTTTTAAAAAATTATAATAAATAGGAATGGGCAAATACAGCTTTAACACATTTTTGAATGAAACTTTATTGGTTTGTTATCAGCAGGCAGCATGTAACACCTTGTTTAAATAAGCTGGTTTATATTTGTTAAACTTCTGTGTAATTATAAATGGATAATGGTGAACGACCACAGAAAGATGAAAGACTGCTCTTAGAATTGTACAAATGGAGACAGATGTAGAAAGTTTTACTAGTGAAGCCTTATTTAGGCAAAGAAAACTTCTGTGTTGGGTATGGCTGAGTGCCATGGGATGCTGGTTTCATTATTTTATACAAATGATGCTACAAGTTAAGTCAGTGTAAACCAGGCATTGGTTTTTATGTTGTGAGTTTAGCTTTTAAGAAATAATAATAATAAAAAAATAATCAGTTTTTAGGTCTGTTGTCAAAGGAAATAACCTGAAAAGGCCACTTTTTACCCTTACATCCTCTCAGCTGTTAAGTTTGTTTGTCCAAGGCAAGTTTTCCCTTTGCTGAGCTCTGTGTGTTTCTGCAGGAGTAATAATTGGAGAGGGAGGCCACTAATTCCCACCTCCCCATTCGAACTGGGGTAATGCATCAAACACAGGCACAGCAGCAATCATTCCACCTGCCAGGACTGCTTGTTAAATTGGATTTAAACATGGGACCAGAGCTCTATGGAACTGGGATTTGATTCACAGGAGTGTGTTGGGATCTGCTTTGCTGGTGCTGAATCTGCATCAACACTCAGGTTCTCAATAAACCTCAGGAAACAAACACACACCCTGGGCACCACCTCGAGGTTTGAAGCAGTTTGGCTCAAAGTTTGACCCATGCACTCAAAAAAGCCCTTAACCCTCTTGGAATTGGTTTGAGGCAATCCTGGAGCTGAAGGATGGATCTGGGAGCTTTAACTTTGATTTTTGTTACTCAGCTGTAGATTTGGTGGAAGCTGAGAGTGCATCACTCAGCTGCTTTGCTCTGGGTTCTCATTTACAAGGCACTGACAATAATAACAATGTAGGAGTACTTGGAGACCTTAATTTCTTAATATCCACCTTCTGTAAAGTCCTGTATCTCAAAGACAGAGGAAGGTAAAGAACAAAGGGGGGAAGGAAGAGATTCATCCAGTTCTGAAGGGAAGGTTTCCTTGAGTTCTGCTTTCAGCATTTTAATGCTCTGCAAGATTTGATCCAATTTCACAAGAGCCCTCATTCCCTTTGTTATACAATTGTGTTCCATGGAATTCTGGGTGGCCTGATATTCATCTCAGGGAATGTAATTGTGAAAAGAAATGCTGAGGAGGTGAGAGGGATTGGGTATCACACACATTGAGGCTCAGCTCTGGATGTCAGAGTTGCCTGCTGCATAAATATTAGGGGCTGTAACCCTGAACTTGAGAAGTATTCAGGTTTTATCTTCTATTAAGTGACTGAACTAAATGTAATGTTTCACTTGATAACACAGGAATGGATTCTGCAAACACAGTGGGTGTAGGGCAGCACTTGCTTCCTTCAGCCTGTGGTGGCACACATCTATTATTTACCAGGACAGGATAAAATCCCCACGTTTGCCTGGGCAGCAGCTCTGATAAGGTGGCCAACTTTCCCTTTGTGCCATTGAGGCAGCTGAAAATTGCCCCAAACCCCCATTATTTTGGGGTTGGCTGCAGAACCAGAGAGACCCTGCAGTGATTATCCCTCAAATCCACTCCCAATCTCCTGCTTGATGACTGCAGGTATAAAATATTCAACTTGGCAAGCCTTTGCTGGCTGATGGGAAGCAAAGGGGTGTCAGTCCTGCAGCGAAGGGTTAGAGGAGGAGAAAGGATCTGTCTCTGGGTCCAGCTCAGAACAGGTACTTGCCCAGAGGGAACCTCCACCATGGGCACTGCATTGTGTCTTGGGGAAGGTTATTAATCTATGCCAAACACATGGTCACATGTGAGGGGTGTACTTTGTATTATTTAATTTCATTCCAATTATTCCCGAAAAAAAAACAATTAAGAAAATGAATAATTATAAAAGCAAGGTCAACTCAATTTTCTCTACTAATGTTTTTAGTTACTGGACTCATTATTGCTAATTTCTTTCATAATCTTTGCCATCTAACCTCATTTGTTTCATTGCTAAGTGGCAAGAAGGGAGCATCATCAAACTTCACTGAAAACAAAGCTGGAAAATCCTGACATTTTAGTGATTTCCTGAGAAAGTAATTATCTGTTGTTAACCTTTATGGAAAGAATTCCTCTGATCATCCTCCATACAGCTGTTGAATTTCCATCTTTCCTTTTCTGATTGCAATTTTCCAAATTAAAAACATATACCTAAGTAAGTATATTAATATCCCACCATGTTTTTCTCCTGGCAGTTTTATTATTGAATTACAAAGTACTTTAAAAAGTTTTTAAAGCCTAAAAGAAAACTGCTCCCTATTTGCTATATCATTTTAAAACATAATAAATTTTATAGCACCAAATTTTAAGCTTTATTTCTTTGACTGACTTGATTCGTGTGGGCTTGGAAAACTACCTTGATTTTTTCCTGTGATATTTGAGAACCAAAGTGGGGGACTCACTGTTGATTTTAGAGGGTAACAAGGTTTTCTTCAACCCTGTAAATCAGAATTCAGGGGCAAATGCTCCAATTTTTGGCCCCCTGTTGAATTCAGTGGTGCCCTGTGAGGAGGCCACCTGTAGCAGCCAAATTCTTTGCCCTCTGTTTCCATCCAGAAAACAAAGCTGGAGGAGGAAACCTTGGAAATGAGATGTGGGTGGCAGAGAGGAAGAGTCAAGTTCTGGTTTTTATTTGCACTGTACCTATTAAAATGAACACAGCTGCCTTTCATGGAGCAGAAAAGGGTATTATTATGAAATAATCCTCTAATGAAACTTTAGAAGAGCAATTTTATTTTATTTTTTTACTTGAAAGTTTGAGGTTTTCTCTGTTTACTTTCGATTTACTATTATTTATAAGCAGTACTGAAGTGTCTGCACCAGCTACACCTCAGCACTCAGGTACCTGGAACAAAAACCATGAGTGGTATTGATATATATGGCTAATAAATGTCACAGTAACACATTCAGATGGACCTTCAGAACTCCATAATTGTGCAGAAACCATAATATAAGAATGTTAAGGTGAAGAGGAAGCTCTTGTAGATGTTGAAAGGAGCATATCCCCATCGAGATGCCTCAATTAAAAAGGGTGAGTGGAGGGCAGGAACAGCCTTTCAGTGCTGATGGATTTATGGAGATGGAGGCAACTGGAAGAACAGGCTCCTTATAAATTTCTTGGCCTATCAGGATTCCAAGCAAAAGGGATTTTCTTTATTTTTTCCCTACTTTAATTTTTTGCTTTTGAATGTAATGAAAAGATTTCATCTCCACCCCCCTTCTCTCTGTTGATGCTTTGGAGGCAGCTCTGGGTGCTGTGTCTGGAACTGTGACCTGAGCTCAGAAATGTCACAACCTGGGAGCTCAATCCCACTCGGGTGGGGTTTGCACAGAGCAGGACAGGGCTGGGAAAAGGAATTCTCTGCAGTTCAAGCCATGCCTTGAAAATTCCGTGGGAGAGGGACAAGGACTGAGGCTGAACAGAGCAGACTGAGGGTGGAAAAGCCCTCCCAAGCCCATGGAGTCCAAGCTGTGCCCAATCCCCACCTTGTCCCCCAGCCCAGAGCACTGAGTCCTTCCTGGGACACCTCCAGGGCTGGGGACCCAGCATCACTTCCTCTCTGTGAGCAGCAGGATCACCTCCAAGGACCTCAGTCCTGTGGTTGCACAGATCACAAAAGGGACAACACTGGACAATTGAATTAAAAACCCCCAGCACTTTTGGCTCTTTAAATCCCAAGTGTTGTGACACCTACGTAGAGATTTCCATATATCAGTCCCTTGGCTAAAACTAAGCTCTGGATCAATTTAATATCTGAAAGACTTCCTGCCAGGGATTATATCTTGCTATGGAAAGGAGCTGGGCTTAGTGAACTAATAGGTCTTTTCTATCTCTAACTGCTGCCAGTCTGATTATGGTTCTTTAATCAGAAAAATGTGTTGCTGAAAAGTATTGAGATTAAGCCCCACAATTGCCTGTAACAAAAGCAAGTTTTGTTGTATGAGCAGAGATCTGATGAATGACATGATTTGAAATGTTTTCATCCTAATGGCTTCCTCTTCTGAAGTTAATTTTTTTTGTCAGTTGCCAAAACATTTATGAGCAGATTTGTGGATAATGACACTCTTAGATGGGGGTTTCAATAAAAATCTGTTCCATTTGCAACCTAAAAGACCCAGTATTAGGGCAGACAAATGGGGTTGGAGGCTGATTCTTCTTGTGGCAGTGCCATGGATGAGCTGGGGTCACTGGGGGTGTACAGTGAGCAAGACACAAACTTTTGGGCCAGTTGTTTCTCCTTTGAACACAGGAGGTGATAAATACATTTAAAATACAATTTTGTAAGGAGTGCTTGCTGTGAGGGGCGTGGGGAAGTTCTTGTTCCCTTTGTAAACTGGAAAACAGGTAAAGAAAGGGCAGATAGGCCTGATGTGCTGAATAAATAGCTAAATTTAGAGTTGTCTCTTTGTCCAACATCTGGATTCCTAAAGGGACAAGAAGAAACCACCTTTTACCTGCCCTATGGAAGAGGAAAGTTGACCTGTAGTTGAATAATAGACTGAATAGAATAATCCAGTTTATAGAACAAGCCAGGAAAGGTTATTTATTAGGGAGTTGTTTGATCACAGAACTCTGGTGCCAAATAAAAGGCTCTAAAAAAACACATTTACAAGCAGCCAAAACAGCAGCCTTGGCAAAATTCTGTTTGCAAATACAAAGCTTTTGTGTTTTGTTTTGCATTTAAATGCTCATGGTGAGGTATTTGCAATTATATTTCTGTTTACTTCCTCCAAGTTTTACCTGGCTGTATATCCTTCATCTAAAATAGGAATGCAGCCCATTATCCAGCAGGAAACAAGGTGAGATGGGGAACAGTAATTTTGTTGGAAATGCTCTTTTCTCACAGAAGTAATAAGGCCACTTTTCCCTGCCTGGAAAGTGTAAACTTTTACCATACTACAGGATGGCATTAATTCTGTTTCCTGGTGATGATGTGCACTTTCTGACCATGAATTCTGAGGTCACTCTTTGTGGGATTTCTAAAAATCTTTTGCTCCATTGTTCTGATTTCCACCTCTTCAAAAGACATTCTGTTATGCTCAATCTTGTCTTTTTCTCCAACTCCAGAGACCACATCACATGGAACTTCAATAATTTCAGGCATTGGAAGGACTGAGGAGCCTTTTCCTTCAGTTCACACTGACAAAAAAACAGTGGAAAACTTGGAAGGCAAATTACAGGGAGTTCAGCTCCTTTGCAACATCAGTGGCAGTTGAGGCACATTGCAAATACCTTCACAACATGCCTGTAAAATACTTATTTAGTTAAAATTAGTTATAATTTTTAAGAACACATTTCTTCTTTGAAGTCAGCTGGGTTACCAAGTTCTTTCACTAGGACAACCTGAAATTAGAGAATTAAATCCTGCCCTTGATTAACTAAACAGTAAAACTCACCCTCATCGGTGCCAAGATTTCAGATTTATACTATTTAGGAAAAAGAACTGGGCAGTCCAGGTTTTACCTGCACACCCACCAAGGTTGGGTTGTTTCTTAGCATATATTTTCTGGAGTTTATTCTAAACAGTGGGGTTTCCTTTGCTGTCCACAGTACATTATTCCACAGCCCCACAGGCTTTGTTCATGCTGGACTTTAAATCAACTATGAAATGCCCACAGGTATCTTCAAAGGCTTCTGAAAAGGAATGGTTTACAGGGGGGTTTCTTGCTTTGCCAGTATTATGATTTGTTATTCATCTTGTGGATTTTTAAGCAGACCCTTGCACTGAACATTCATATTAATAGTCTTACTGTTATTTAGCTGGATAAAAAACACTCAGTACAATGTATGTAATAGTTCCATTTCCATGATATACATACTTGGTAAAAGCTTTCTCATTTTCATCATTTGGACAGGTAGGCTCTGGTAAATCATGTGCAGCACTCAGGAAGGGATGACAGTGTGGTGGGGGGTAAATAAAATAGCAGGAGGTTTTTTCTGACAGCCTTGACCCAATGTTTAAATCCAAAAGAGGCTGGAAATTATATTAATTTCCTTTCTTTTCCCATTCTAAGTACCTTGTTAGCCACAGCAGCAAGAGGCTGGGCTTGCCTTGCTCCTGTCATACCCAGGTTGAACTCAGTGTTACAAACCTGGTTTGCTTTTCCCTTGGCTTTCCAGAGCTCTGGAATTCCCACAGCCTCAGGTCACTGTGCTGGGCAATTCCTGAAGTGGCACTGAAAACCCAACTGGTCAAGTTTAGGAGATACTGGTTGAAATTTGCTTCTCATCTCCATTTCCCAAGCTATAAAATGAAGACATGAAGTCTGTATTTGAGTCCCTGAATACTGGTTTTAAACCCCAGCCTTCCAGCAGCCCCTAAACTCCACTAACTCAGGACACTGGGTACCCCCAGAGCACCTAAGGGCCAAATTCTATTTGTGTAAGTGAACCTCACCTCACTGACTTAAAGTAATTCAGATTCACCCCATTTCACACAGGACAAATTTGGCCCTCAGGTGGAATTTCTGCACTTGAAAATCTTCATTCTCTGCAGGGTATCATAGGCTTGGACACCTCTCTGTGTCTCAGCCTTAGCTGTAGTGGCTTAAATGCCAGAATCAGTTCAGAACAGGAGCTTTACTGCTCATGGTCTGTATCTGGAGGGGGGAAAAATCAGTTCATTATGTGCATAAACAGAGCAAGGATTCCTGTGAGATGAGGGCAGCAGTAATGTGGTGAACAGAATCAGCAGCTCAGCACACCTTTTCCATCTCATTGCTCTCCCCTAAGCCTTTACATCATTTTCTGTTAACTTCTATTTTCATCCCCCTTTTTTTTTAACATGAGCTTTTCTCAAGTTAGGGGCATGTGAGCAGTGAAAATGGCACGTTCTTCTCTTCTTTTAGTTTGCATTCCTTCTCCCCTGAACACAGAATTGCTTCTACTCTTCCACATGTCCATGTGTGTGCAGATGCTCCTGCTTTGTTTGATGTTGTCTTGTGAAAAAAACCAAACCAAACCAAAGAGAACCTTCAGCAACACTTGGAGCCTCAGCCAACAGGATTTTAAATGTATGTCAACAGAGAGAAAATTAAAATAATCAATTAATGTACTTGGCAATCTGGTCAATGGCAATGGCATTAATTTTCTTTTTCTCTCAAATTATCAGAATCATTTCACTTTCTCAGCTTCTGGTTGCTTCCCATTAAAACACAAACAGCATCATGTGGGACTGTGAGAAGACAACATTGTTTTTTTCCATATAAAAAAAGCCCTTGGAATATTCCCTATGACCTGGTTTGTGCCAACCACATATTACAAAGAAGAATATCAGTGTTTTCCTCTAATACCTTAAAAATTCAAAGACATAAACAGTATTTATTTTTTTTAGCAATCATTCTCACCTCATGTTAATTGCTGATCTTTCTGCTGGAATGATGTTTTTTCCCCACAGCCTGAAGGTGTCTGTCCTTCACTGAGGTCATAATGAGTGTTAAATGTGCCACATTTCCTCTGTCAATTTGGGCAGAAATGTCAGATTATATATCAAGAGTTTGCTTTGAGGTCTAACTTCGTGCAACACGTCAGCACCATAAACTCTGGTACTGTCCCATTGGGAATGGGAACTCATAAATACAGAGTCAAAGCTCGTTGGCCCCACAACCCCCAAATCTGACCATTCCTTGCTTTACCTGGAGGTTTTGTGAGCAAAGCTGTTGTTTTAATGGAAAGCCTTTCAAGCTGGTCTTTAAAAGGATATGCTTCACCACTTTTATTAGTTGTTAATTCCATTTTTAACCACCTATTGTTGGTAATATCCTCTTAGCTTGAATACAATCTCTTTTCTTAGCAACTCGATCCATTTTTAGTTCATTGATTCACTGAGGGGTATTTTTTTTTTCCTTCCCTGGATTTCTAAAGCAGCAGAAGTTAAAAGAAATTCTCGATTGTTTGCTTGATTGTTTGTGCTTTGGTATCAGCATTGACATCTGGAATAATAGAAACAGATTTGAGAAGAGTTTTCCTTGTTCATGTACTGGAGGGAGCTGTGCAATGTTAAATTGATTTAAATTTCCAAATGTGGGTCAGATAAACTGAATGATTTTTGTGGAGTTTGTTGTTCTTTCTACTTACAGGTAGGTTTTGTTCTGGTGTTAAACAATGCCCAGAGGCTTCAAACAGCACCAAATTCTCCTATCACGAGGATCAGGGGTTCTCCAACAACATGGGTTTGGTTTTCACAACCCTTAGTCTTGGAACTGGGGTCTGGTTCACTCCAAGCCAGGACTTCTTTTCTTCCGGGTTTTGCATTTAAACAGCTGGAAATTGTGTGGAATCCTTCCAGAGGGACAGACAGATGTGTGGGGCAGAGCTCTCCAACCTCCACTGCACAAACTGGGACAACTCTTTTGAAGCTCCTACATATCTAAAGCAGGATACTTTTATATTTATATTTTCTTTGGGTGTATTTGAAGTAGGATACTACTGTATTTCAGGTAGAAATACAAGAGATGCTCAAAACCTGCCTTTGTCAGTGTAAAAAGCACAATTAATTGGTTTCTCTGGCATTGAGGAACTCCTGTAAACTCCTGTTTAAAGCCTTATCTCCAGCTTGGAGCCACCCCTGCATTCCTCTGCTGTGCCCAGGCAGCAGAGGTTGGTTGTACCCACAGATCTTGCACTTGAACTGGTGGGAACACCATTAATAAAGGCCATCCCTGCTCTGCATTTACTGCTCAGCTCTGAGCTTTGGGAATTGAGGGCTCAGCCAAACCCTGGCACCACCTCTTCTTCCCACAGGTACAGCCCTGGCTGGTTTTTTACTTTGCAATCCATGGGAACATTTCTTTTCTCCAACGTCGAAATCATTAAAAGAAAAGCTTTGGGGTGCAATGTGAGAGTGACACAGATAATTACAGTTTTAAAGCCTTGAGAGGTTTCATGCATCATATAAAATTTTACATTCCACCACCAATTTAAATCAATTACAATCTTTAAATCTATAATTGTGCTATTTAAAGCATTTTAAAGGGCACAATGCATGTGGTATTTCACTGTGTTCCAGAGTATTTTCACAACAGATCTATTTATTGTGTGAAAGCATCTAGAGGCTATTAAAAACTGATCAGAGGCATTATTAACTCTTTAGTCTGTCTCCTTAATGCAAGAAGCAGATATGCTTGAGCATTATTTATCACTTAGTCTCAGTTGTGCTGAATTTCTCAGCCTTTAGTCCCAATAATTGTAGCAGAGCTTGGAATAGATCATGCAGAGTGTCCTCCTAATGCTCAACCAACGAGGCCTTTGTGCTTGGCTGAGCTTTCATTGCTTCCCTATCACAACAAGGAGAAAGAAGAATTTCTAATTTATTCTTTTCACGCTAATTCCAGATCCCTGCTCGGGTAGAGAGGGCTCTTCCCTTCTCAGGCAAAGCCTTTTCCCCCACTCTGCACTTTCTATCAACGGGGTTCAGCCTCTCTTTAAACTCCTTTACTCCTTCTTGGATGATTTAGTACAAAAAAACTGTGATCATCTTTCAAAATCCTAAACCAGAAGTTTCAGGTGAATGTAGTTTTGGTGAGGTTTATTTTCATTTGAATGGAAATTCTGACATCTGATGCTTCCAAATTTGTACAAAAATTGAGTGTTTTCCATATCACTGAATTTCTGAACAGCATCTTTTCCCTACACTTCGGTCCATCAGGACTTTTAACTGTACCAAAATAAGCAGAAGTGAAGGACTGGAAGTGAAGCAAATTGAAATACCCCAGTAATTCTTGTTCAAAAATATTGACAGTGTGTTCCAAGGGGCTCCAGATTCCCAGTAATTCTAACACCAAATCTTGGCTGCTCAGCTGCTCATCTTGTATCTTTGGGGGGTTCTTTGGGTTGGTTTATTTGTTCATTTTGGGATTTTTTTGTTACTACAGAAAAAAAATCATGAAATCACAAAAAAAAAAAAAAAGGAAACAATACCCACTGCCTTTCATCAGCAATTACTGCTGGTGAAAATTGTGGATATTCCCATGTCCACATCAGTGCAGCTCAGATGGTCTTTGGTGGAAGCTGATGGCAATAAAATACACTTCAAATACTTACTCAGCTTTTGGGGAGGGCTGAGGGGAGAGGAGCTGTGTGTTGGCTTTCAAACATTATTTTAAGTGGGAGTTTTGTTGCTCTGTAAGCAAATTCCAGTCTCTCCTTTTTGACAGGGAATATCCATTATCACAGAAAGAGTTTTTAAAACTGTTGAATGAGTGGACACAACCTGGGTGTCTTTCTTATCTCTGGGCAAAGTGCCTCTGTTGTGCAGGGAGTTCTGCTTGGAAAAATCCCTTTTAACATTCATTCCAAACCCAAATAACTCAGAGGACCAACAGCAAAAACTGGATGGATTTTTTTTTTTTTTCCTTCAGCAACTCAAATGCCTCAGCTGGAGTTTCCCTGGGAATCAGCAGTGAGGGATGCATGGTTCTTAAAGAAAAGGCAGCATTTTCAGTGCTTTAAAAGAATAAGAAATAATAAAATAATATAAATAAATAAATAAAACACTTAAAAAGAGCCCTGCTCTGAAGGAAGGATTATGTTGCCTCCAGGTAAAGGCCTTGACTTGGAAATTTTGATCATCTGCCTTGGACATCCTGTGTAATTTGGACATGGAGTGATAAAAGTTGGTGATTTGCAGGACTGAAACAGTCATTCCTGAGCTCACTGGGGCCCCAGTGGATTATTGCCCAGATGTTCCCAGGGATGTGGATGGAGTCAGTGCAGGAATAAATGTGCAGTTGTGCTGCAGGGCTGTTTAACAACCTCAGCACCAGGAGGGGCCTGAGCCTATGCTGAGAGAAGCAGTTCTGCAGCATTAAGGGCAGGGAGCCCCAGCCTGTCACCCTTGGAGGGAGTGGGAACGCTGTCCTTGCATTCAGAGGGACACAAACCCTCTTTCATAAGCAGTAGTGTCAGAGAAATTAATTGTCCCAAGCACTGAGGGAACTCTGTGAGTGGAAATTGATACAGCCCCTATTCCCAGAGACTTTCCTGTGGCAGCTTCAGCTGTAGGGACTCATTTAAACCTGTCCCCTGGGGTGTTTTGTACCAAGGGGATGATTTTTTCATGTCCCAACACCTCCAGCTTTGACTTGGATGGAAGTCACAGAGCAGGGGTGAAAGAAATGGGAGAGATGCTCCCAAAAGCAGTGTGGAATCCCAGGTCATGTACAAGTGCCCATGTCCTTGGCTTGGGGGGTTAAATATTATTCCCTGACTCTGTTCTCTCTTGCCAACCTTTAGGATTGCAGTGGGATGCTCCCAAGAAGAGTTACCTTTTCTTCCCTATTAAAAATAGAGCAGATTGGTCTCTTACTCCTGCAAGTCACTCCTTGCTGGCTGCCAGAGACACCTTTTCCCTGCTGCTTTCCCTCACATGAGGAACTCTGTGCTGTTCTGATATGCAACACCAGAAGGTGTTATTTCCCCTCCCACTGTCAAAATTAGGAATAACTCCAAATGGAGGTGGCAGGTGGAGGGGATTTGGCAGAGGCTCTGCATCACCTGGAGCTGCCAGGATTTAGTCTCTGTTATTTCTTTACATCCTTGGCCACAGCACGTTCAGTGCTGGGGGGGGGTCAGTGGAGAACCTGGAGCCTCCATGGGCTTCATTTTCCAGAGGGAATTTTTAACTGGTCACATTGACTTTCTCACCTGGGCAGCACAAAGGGATTGACAGGAATCTCTGAATCTGGAAGTGCTTGTAAAAAAGGCCAAGGCCATTAAGACTGAGATAAAATGGATCATTGGAGAGGGGAATCAGATCCTTGGGTGTCAAAGATATCGAGTGGTTCTGCCTAAAGTTAAAAAGCAGCAAAGAAACTGCTACAAACCTCCAAAATGGGAGAGGTCTGGCATTAGAAACCATCCAGCCTGGCACATTTGGGGGAAACTTAAGCTTTATTTTTTAATATGTTCCTTTGAGGGTGAACTCAATGAAACTCATGGTGTCGGAGTTTAGATGCAACAATATCCATAGTGGAAATGGCATCCAAGTACAGTCTTTCCCAGGAAGGAAAAAAAATGTTCTAAATAAAAATATTTTTCCAGAGAACTGTAAATAAAAGAATGTCACTATAGGTTAAATAGGTTCTGAGGTGATAAGTCTTTTAATTTTTGCAATAATAGTGACAAATAGTAAAAAAAAAACCACAAAAAAAAAATCTGAACAATGTGTTTATCTTCAAATAAGAAATATAAATTTCCAAATGGTTATCTCCATGTCTCTTAATGGTAATGTACTCCCAGTTCTAAATCCAGCAAAAGCCCATTTTCATTCTAGAATTGTTATCCTATAAAGTAACAGCAACTGATAGTGGGAATTTATAGTGGAAATAGTGATTATTGATTCTTAATGCATCAAGGATTCATAATGCAAACATCAGTGGCAAAATATTTTTTTATTTTATTTTTATATTTATTTGGAAAGTATGTAACTGCAATTGGCTTATTTTACTAAACCAAAGAAAAACACAAAATGCTTTGGAATACTTCTAGCTAAAAAGGTAACAAGTGCTCAGATTATTGGACAAAATGTGAGTTTCTTTCAGTAGAACACATGAAAATAAGCAGTTTAGGATAATTCAGAGATATTCCCCTTCCAGCAAGTGCTGCAGAGCCACAGAACTCAAAGAGGGACAAACATCCAAAATGATCATCCTACAGAAGTGATGTGAGCTCTACACACGGGTTTTTAGTCCTGTCTAACCCTTAAACAGCCTTTTTAGCTGTACATGAAACACAGTGAGAGGCTTTACAGGGGAGCAGATCCACTCTCCTGAGCTTTTTGCTGTGAAAGAAATCACTGCAGGAATATCAGGCTTTTTAAACTTATAAAAATAACTCAACATTGCCCTTTTAAATTGTTTCCACTGACAAGCGAAGTCAGGGTGGCATTTGTTCCTCCAGATCCCAGAACACACATGTATCCATAATGATCCATCCTTTGGATGGCACAGCTCTTCTCTGCTTGCTACCTGTCAGCACTTGTACTCAAGAACCTTGAATATCAGTGACTCACTAATGTTTTATGATATTTTACCTCACTTTATGGTAGTCATTTATGACAAGACCAGAATGACATAAACTGCCATAAAGCAAAGCAATGCAATCACACAAATGACCATAAATCAAGATAGCAACAGAAAAAGGTCATAAAAAAGGAAAGAAAATTGGAGAAAACAACATTTGAGTTCAGATTCACAAGTCTGGATTTAGCAGCTCCAAACTTCAGGACAGATGGATGTGAGCAGCAGGAAAATTCAGTGTTCCACTGATAGTAATCACTCTGGGTGGCACTGGCAGTGATACAGAGATGGGCTTTTGATATTTTTAAGCCTGTTATGATGTATAAAGAGTTCATTGCATTGTGTGAAGGGGGGGGGTTGTCTCCTCTGGAGTTTGCTTAGCCTTGTCCTGCAGCCCAAGCAATTCCCAATCCAGGTGACCTTTGGACAACTCCTCTGTAATCTGTATCTCTCTATATTTTTTTGGAAATGAAAAATGTGTTCCTGGTAATCAGGTTGTCCACCTCTAACAGAATGGGGTCGTGATGTCCTTCTCCTGGAGGGCTCTTTTCCTTGGTCTGGAGGAGAAGGTCCCAAGCAGGAGGGGAGATGGGATCTCTGGGATGGTCAGATGGGGATCAGACGAATTTCTGGAGCTGGGAGTAGTGGAGGGGTTGAGTTGGAAGGTGCTCAGGGTCATGGGGGTGCTGTGGATGGGGAAAAAAACAGGACAAGAGACAATGAGGGAAGCCAAGGAGCTGTGCAGGATCAGGAGCAGAGCCTAATGGGGCAGCAGGAGCAGGAGGCAATGAGGTGGAACAGGACACACACCACACCTTAAAGTTATACCACCATAAAAATGAGAAACTGCCAGTGCTGGAGATAACAGCATTTATGAGGAGAATTTATGGGCTGCTCATGTGGTATAAATATATACAGTACACAAACACCAGTGGGAATAAATTCCACTGGACAACCCTGTTATTTTAACAGTAACCTTGAAAATATTATGTTATTTAACTGAGGAAAGTGTTAAAGGAACAATACATAATTTAGTCTCCTTCTCAAGCCTGCACAGTTCATCTCTATTAGCAGCACTGATGTTTTAAGAAATGCATTAATATAAACATTGATAGTTAATTGCATTTATTTTAACACCCTCGTGCTTCTCTATCCCCACCTTTGTGCTTTCATCTGGTGTGCAAGGCTGTTTCTAATGGGGCTGATGTGCTTTCAAAATTATGAAGACATATTTTTAGCCCTAATCTTGCTCTAAAACCTCTAATTCTTTCCCTGCTCTGTTTCCTAAAGTCAGTTGCTTTCTTCTTTTGTAGGATCATTTGTGCTCACAACTGCCATAACCATTTCTAGTCAGTTTTTAAAATTCTTCCTTGTCAAAAGACACCAGTGTAGTAAATGAAAATGACAGAAATGTAGCAGATAAGCAAAAAAAAAATCCCTAAAAAACCCAAAGGCACTTGAGCTGAGAGATCCTGAGCAAGTGCATTTGCAGGGAGCTGAGCTGGGGAGCCAAGGTCCAAATCCAGGGATGCAGCAAAAAGGGATGAGCTCTTCTGGCTCTGCCCTGTGTCTCTGCTGAAGGACAGCTGGCTTCCCTTCTTGTCCCTCTGCAGGAGAAAATCTGGAATACTTGGGATCACTCCAATTAGATTTGAAAGGTGTTTTTCATGGCCAGAGAAGTCCCCCAGTGAGAGGAGAAACCAGGGAGTGGAAGGAAGACACAGAGGAGGGGCTGGTGGCCAAGCAGGAGCCAGTTCTGCAGTGCCTGGCTGTAACCTTCCATCCCTTTGGGACTCCATTTCCCTGTTAATTCCCCATCCAGAGCAGAAATCAGCATTTGGGAAATGAAAATGCCATTTCCTGCACTTTAGAGGAAGATTTGTTGCCTTTCTGACTGTTTTCAAGTGCAATTTCAGGAGTTCTTCACCAAGGTGGAAATTCCCTCTCTCTGCCTGAGCTCTTGCTGCCAGGAAAGTAAACTAGGACGAGTTAACACAGTGATCCAAGAGTAAAGCAAAAGCTGGTATCTTAATTTTTGATGCAGTCTATGTGTTCTCATTATTACATTGTCTGTTTGTATTACTTTTGATTTATAATGTAATTGGGGAACTATAGAAATGTTAATGGGAAAGATACTGTTCTGAATATGACAAAGTTGTTTACTAATTGTTGCCTTTAACTTAGGCTAATTTTGTAGTATTGAAATATTTAAAAATGTTTTATTTCTCTATTTTCAGGGTGTCACAAAAGCATTTTTTAGTTTAAACTCCACTCTCAGATGAGCTGAGCTTTCTCCCCCTTTAAAACTAGGAAAATGGTGCAAATTAAAAATTTGTTACACTGGGGTTCAATCTCAAACCTTTAGGCAAGCCCATTCATTTTGTTAAATATTTAGATGAGAAATCGTTGCTTGTGGGTTTATTTATTTATTTTTACAGCATCCACTGTGCTGCTCATTATCTTAGGGGAGATGGAGAATATTGCAATGATTATTAGTAAGCTTGGTAATGAGATTACTGAACCATTTGCAGTTGACTTTTTTTTTTTTTTTTTGGTGATGCATAATTACAGGGGTTTATTTACAGCCCCTTTAGAGGTTTTGGTTTTGTTTTATGCCTTTTAATGATTCCCATTTATATCCTTTGTTCTCCAGGTAAGGGATGAGATTGTATCTCTGGATATTTTGCATTTCTTCCCCATGAAATGACTGTGTTAGACTTTAGATGTAAGGAAGAAGCTCTTTTTCAGCCAAGTGATGCTCACTCTGAAAGCTCTTTTATACTTGAGTAATCTGACTGATATTAATTGGGAATACTCAGGTAAATAGGATTATTTGTGCATTTATCCTGGATGACTCTTCCAGTCTGTGTTCAAGTCAGTGGAGGGATTCTCACTGACTCTCTTTGGCCTTGTCTGTCTCATAAATGTGATGTATTAGTAGAAAACAGTAGAAAGGAAGAGCTGCTTTGCAGCTCTTAAATATCTCATAACTGGGGGTTGTTAAGGTTGATCACATCATTGTCATATTTCTTACCCACTGTTACCCACTTTTCCACCAAAATAACTGTGATTCCAGCAATTTCTGAAGCCTTTGGTGGAAGATTCTTGGTACAGAAGGGGAAAAAAACCCCAAGGACCTTGGTTGTATGAGTAATAATGAATCCTCCTAATGCAGGATGAAGGAAAGAACATACCCCTTTAAAGTGCAACGTGGTTTTGCATCCTTTGAACTGAGGTTATGTGAGATGCTCCCCAGGATTGCTGCATTCTGCTCCTTTTTTCCCTAAAAGCCTGTGAATTCTCTCCTCTGACACCATTTGCACCCTTGATTTCTGAGGTGCTGCATCGTGAAGGGAGAGAAAACCTCATTAGAACAAACCCTTCCTCGGGAAGAATCAGGTCCAAAAAATAAGTTGAAGAACGAGGGTTAATTTTACTCTTTGGAATTACAGATTCAGCTAAACTGCCATCACCTCACTGAGATAACTTGTCACACTGTTGGAATTTAAGCACCAGGGATCTACTGGGAGTAAACGTCCTTGTGTACACTGGCTAAAGGATGGTACCCTGGGGTTTCTCCCAAGCCTCCAGGATCATATATTGATGCTGGGCTCATTTCTTCCCCTGGTTCTGAAGCACATTTAATCATCTCACTGAGGTGCCCTATGTGGTCCATAATTAATATTATACATTGACTTTGGAAGAAGGCTTTGGAGGGATTTGGATGATCCAAAAGAAATATGGCAACTACTTTATATTCAGCAGAGACTCTGAGTGGTGAAGGTTGAGCTTCTCCATTTTGAAAGATGAGGAATGATGAGAATGTTTCTTTTTCAGCCCTTGCCCCTCACACTTGTAGTTTTCTCCCTGTTTAAACACTGGCCCAGTGCTAATTTTTGCCAAAAGTGAAAGAGAGGGTGAAAAATCATTAATTCAATTTCTCACTGGTTTGCCTCTGGTGATTGCTGTCACTTCAGGTAATAGCCTGTCTGTGGTTCTGACCCAATTCTTAAACCAGTCTTTCCATACTCAACCAATTAATCTAATGGTTCATTAATTGCAAACATCTGAAATCATTAGAACCTGATTGAGCACAAAAGCATCAAATCCTGTGAAGCTGTGAGTGCTTAGCCAGCAAATGGTCTCATTGCAAAGGAATGTCAATGTTTATAGTAAATGTAACCTAAACTAGGGTGTTCATTGACATATCCCTCCATTTGTATACAACAGCTCTGACATCTATCAGTTCAAGAGTGCATGATTTATCCACTGCTATATCCTGGAACTGACAAGCCAAAGATTACAGCTTAACCTACATGAAAGTAGAGGCTGTATGTATTCCTAAAATAAATATTTAGTAACTGACAAGCTCTGGTTAATATTAATTCCTGATAGAAAGCAGTCAATTCAAGCTTATTTCATGCCAAAATCTATTTGTATTTTGTAAATCATTTTTCATGAATATAGTCTAGAGAATCTCGAGGAAATATGCACGTTGGGGGGGGGGTGTCCCTGGATCAGTTGGATTTTATGTCACCCACATCTGCATTAAAAAGACCCTTCCAGGAGCCTGGGGAGTGGGGCAGCCCCGATGAGGACACACACAAACACCTCTGTGATGGGAACTGTAAAACAGAGACTCAATTAAGTGAATTTAGTGTGTGTGGAAGATGGCAAATTTGCCATTCTGGAACACGAAGCCTTCAGTTTGTGCCTGGGGGACACAGCACGGGCAGTGCTAAAGCTCCCTGCCAAAACTGTTCCATCACCTGGATGGCAGAGGCCCCAGAGGGTCACAAGCCCAGACCCTGGCACGTGGCCCCACTGTGTTTGTCTTGGGGGGTTCTCTTTTTCTTTTCATTCTTCTTCTTTTTAATGCTCTGGTCTAGTTGACAGGGTGGTGATCAGTCACTTGTTGGACTCAATGGTTGGTGTTTTCCAACCAAAATGGTGCTGGGCTTCTTCTGTTTGTTTTTAGAGGCTACTAATTGTCCTACTGAGAGATAAACAGGGAACCCGAGGGAAACGGCTGTTAGAACATTCCTGAATACACTTGTATTTAGATGCTTAGACACAAATATGTGTGTTCACCACTGTGCTCCTGAAAGCCCTCAGAGGGGGTTCTATTCCCCCCAAACCCTGCTCCTTGCAGGCAGAGTGAGCAGCCCACACAGTCGTGTCCTGGTTTTGAAATATTCCTGTTTGAAACACTGGTAATGAGGGTGCAGAGTGACAGTCAAAGGGCTTAGACAGCTTCCATTGGAGCAGGATCCTCTATTCCTTCAGGTGAGAGCAGGGATGGCCTGGAGAGACCAGCAGGGAGAGAGGCAGGATTGGGAGATAAGCAGGGAAGGAGCAAGTGTGTGGTTCTGGGAAGGGCTGGGCAGTGGCCTGGGGAAGTCCTTGGAGGGTGGTTTCCTTTATCACTTTTACTGGGCTGCCCTTTGGGAACGAGTTATGATCTGCTGGTTTGATCTTCTGTATTGGGGGGGGGGGGTTATTGCACCTTTTAGTTCCTGACAACAGTAGTAAAACTGCCAAGTGTTACTTGAAGTGTGGGAATGTTTGTAGGAGCTCAGCAAAGCAGTGTCTGCTATTCAGGGTGCTGAGCACAAGAACCACTATCAAACCTCCAGCAGAACGAGGTGCTGGGTGCAACACTTTGCTTTGAAACGACCTTTTCTAGCTGGTGAAATGAGCCTTTATCAGAATGCAAGGGCCAGTAGCAACAAGTAAATAAAATTGTAAATAAATACAAATCAATAAATACCAAAACCCACAGATCCAGGGTGTCTCTATGCTGATATCCACAGGTTTTTAAACACACATGTGTGTTCACATGTGCTGTGGAATTACTTCAGGTGAAATCCCAAAAACCTGTTTGTTCTGAACATGAAATGGAGTTAAATTATTCAGGTTTTTGACAACGTTCTAATGGAATCATAATTCAAAATATTCAGTGAAAACATTACACTCCCCCGTCATTAAGGTGAATTTTGTTTGCATGCTCTTTTCCCAGAACACTGATGTTAATTTTTGCTTAACTTTAGTCTTACAAGGTATGAAGCAATTTAACAGACTCGGTAACCTTTCATTAAAGTTCAGTGCAGTACTTAAGCATGTTGGGTGCATTAATTGTTAGCTGACAGCTATTATTTCTGTGGAACCCTTTTGTAGTAAAATTTCTGCTTGATGGATTGGATTTTACAAAATTTGCATTTCACTGAGCCAGAGTTAACTGGTTCTTAGAGCTACTGTAGGTATTTAAATTAGAAAACAATAATCCTTTATTGTTCAATATCTATGAAAACTTTGAAAGTTGCTTAGGATAAACTTTCTCATGGAATTCTATCCCTGCCCTGTTGGTTTTGACATCTTCTAATGGATTTTAATGCAGACAGGACTAACTGCACCCAGTCCTGAGTGCTGGCACAGGGCTGTTGAGCTCTGCATTGTCAAACACGAGGCAAAAGCCAGGAAAATCAGCAGCTTTATGTGTTTTCTGGAGCTCTGCCTTAGAGATGGAGTGAGATATATATATATATATTTCTTCCTCAGGCTGCTATTACAGGGTGTAACGCGTGGTGAGCAATTCTCTGAGGTGCCAGGGAGCGTGGAATTTCTCAGATAGTAAACTCTGAAGACTTTAATGGATTAACATAGTTTTCCTGGCTACTGACTTTGCAATGACCCTGTGCCTGGCAGACTAAACTACCAGCAGCACTACACCAGTGGGAAGAATAATAGAGCATCAGTGGGAGCTGCAGAATTTACTGACTGGAGCTCAGCACTGTGGTGGCACCAGCGTGGAGGAGACAGTGAGAAAGGACTAGAAAAAGATATCAAATCTCAGAGAAGGAGGAAGAGTTGACAGTGACAAAAGAGGGGGAAATCACCTTGGGAAGAAGATGAGGTTTGTTTAAGCCAGTCGGTTACAAGCTGCTCCAGAAGAGAGAGCAGAAGAGCTGTCAGAGGCTGTGTTAAAAAATAAAAATAAAATAAATAGAGGTAAAGACAGACACATGCAGCATGTGAGAACATCAGACCTCTCAGCCTGAAGGCAGCTGGCTGAACATGTTGGCCCAGATGGGGGAGAAGGGGGACCAAGAAAGAGGATCCCTTGAAACCAAGTTGTCCAACTAAGGATGTGCTGAGGGAGGAATTATAGAACATGAGTGAGAGAAGAAGCAAGACAGTAGGAAGTTCCTCACAACCAGAGAAAAGAAAATTTCTAAATTGACAAGACAATCAATTAACACAGGGATGAAAGACTATAAATAAGGGTGGAGCACTGGCCTTTGAGCTGTGTTGTTGTGTATACATTGATTTTATCAATGTTACACCATTACTAAGATCAGTTAAGCCTTTTCCTTTAACAGACATGGCTGTGAATCCTCTCTGATCACAGCTCCATCCTTCCTGGTTGCCAATATATTCCTTACTATTACTCAGTGAAACCTCATGGAACAGAAATCTAGGAACACGTTTGGGAACAGATTCATGAGCACAAATATACAGAGAACAGCACAGATATTGCTTTTTTGTTTTTACTTGAATAGTTAAAAATGTAACACTATTGTTTGTTAATGACAGAATAAATTAATATTTCTTTGATTATGTTAAAGGTCTGAATCAAAGTTGGCTCCTGCCTGCCTATCACTAAATCAATTATGTGCTGTAATTTGATAAAATTAGCTGACTTTAACCACTAATCTCAGGTGCCTTATTGAATACCTAAGAGTAGCAAGAAATTCCTTAGATCATCAGCATTGTCTCATGGGGAGTGGAAGGAGAATGTTACTTCCTTCCATATCCTAGAAATCTGATGAGGAAAGGAGAAAAACAGCGAGAAAAGTGAGTTACTTAATTATTCAAGAGGGAATTTCCTCTTCAGCAAATTCTTCTCTCAGCTCAGCCAAATCTTGTCATTACATGGCTTCTAATTTTAGGAAGAATTTGGATATCAGGTCAGAATTTCAACATTTAACAGCAGAGCCCATGTCACAGAGAATGGTCAGGTATTTCTACTTCTTTATTAATTCGGGGTTTGCCAAAAGTGTCTCATGGTCAAACCCCTCACACCCAAGTTCTTTACACTTTAATTTTTATGCTAAAGAAGAGAGAAAGGAGAAAGAGGTCAACAAAGCTGCAATTTTAGCAGGATCCTTTGAAGATCCACCTCACTGTCCTTTCCTTTCCCACGAGCCCATTATCCCACAGGCACCTTGCATCTGTCACTGGCTGGGAATGAGCCCCTTGGGTTGAATTAGATCAATACCTTGACCTTCAGCAAAATCCTTTGTTTGTATCAAGTAGACAATGGGGGGAGAAAAAAAATGAAATTAAAAAATAGCATATTTATCATATTTAAAGACACAGAGGCAATGGATGGGAAGTTCAGACAGTAAATGGTGACGGTTTGTGGTGTCGAGAACATGGGAATCTGAGTCATTCCATTCAGGTCATCAGCCCTCTGGGATATTTGGGAGACAGGGGGAAATGTGTCATATTTGCACTTTGCACTGAGGTCAGCAATAGGCAGAGGGTGATTTTCCAAGGTGTAACGTTTCTTAGCAAAAGTGGAGATGAAAAGGAAGCTGAGCTCATTTGGGGAAGCTTCATTACTGGGTGCGGCAGGAGAGGAAAAGGAGGAAGAGCTGCAAAGAGATCATGTGAAAGAAAGCTTAGGAGATCAATTTTGTGTTGGTTAAAGAAGAAAATTAGCCAAATTTTCATGAGGCAATTGTCATGGTTGTGTTGTAATGCTTTCAAAGTGAAGCATTCCCCAAGGCAGGGAAAACTGGGGAACAAGATCTCAGTGGCACTGCTTAAAAAATGAGAAAATGGCCAGTTAGACATTCAAAAATCTGAAATAAGGTGTTTGGTCATTTGCTGTGGGAGTTAAAGTGAACATTCCTGGCACACAAAGAGTGTCTTGGGGATGTGCAGCCCACCTTGCACAGCTGTGTTACAATGGGCTGGTTGGGAAACATGGAAAAATGGGAACAGAAATGTTAGCACACAATTTGTTTGAGGGGTTTTTTGGTGAAAATTGTACTTTGATGGCAAAGTTTTGAGCAAATCTATAAAGGAAAAATGTCAAGTCTTAAAAATTTCTCCTGAGATTAATTTCTTCTGGGAAAGTCCCAGGAAGGGATTGCAGGGATGGTTGGGACAACAAGGAAACTCCTCCAACTGCTTTGAAAATAAAGTAGTTACAGGAGAACATAGCTGACAGTCTGATACCTTGATAGAGATGTATTTTATTACTTAATCTAACACATAATTTCAAATCAGACAGCTTCTTGCTCACGTGGCATTTTTATATCACAAAATCTGTATTTTATTCTGCCTTATTTGTAAATTAGGCAGATAGATGCAAAACTGATGATCTGAATTTAGGGGCTATTTTTCCTGCCAAAGGGTGTTGTGAGTAAAAATTTGCATTACTAAACTCAAAAGTCATATTTGAAAACTTTTAGCTCATTTTCCTTTTGAGTTCTTTAAAAACACTGATATTTTTTACATGTTATTGCAACCCAGATTATTTTGTGCTTTAGTTTAAGTTCTATCTGCAGATACAATTTTGCACCAGCAAAATCATACTAAATATTATGTGCTATATTAGTGCTCCTTCAGCCTTTAGTTATGTAAGGAGTAATTCCTCAGTGTGGATAAATAAAATAATGAAGAATCATAGCAGAGTTTAATTTGGCTTTGGTACAACACGACTATAGTTGTTCTACTGTGACAGGATGGAACTAAATCCTCCCTCCTGAATCTTAACTAGAGATGTTCAAACTGTCCCACCTTTAACTTGTTTTAATATAATTTTTTCTAAGAAAGGGCAGAGAAAGAGCAAGAAGAATGCATCAAATGTGAGAAGCTTCTTAAAAGCAAGGAACTAAAAAAAGGAAATATATCCATTTTTTCCCTGCTAATTTTTAATCAACCTCAGATTCAAAAGACAGTTTACATTCTCCATGACAAACAGTGAGGAGTGTAATCATGCTAAAATTCACAGCCAGGATAATGTACAACTGGAATTCTATCAGGCTTCTATCTGGAGGAACTGAGGTATGCCTTGGAGGAATGCATTAGATGCTATGGTTAATTAACTAATTTACTCAATCAAGTTTAACAGTGGTTTTAACTTTAATGGCACCATTACATTTTAATATGAAAATAACAGGCTGTATTCCTGCATTCCCTGCAGTCCTTCTCCTCCACTTCACCGCTGCAGTTTGATCTGTAAAGTCTCAAACCTGCCTGGAACGTCAGGCCCAGGGAACACAACCTGTGACATTCCACATCCCCCCCTCCCAAATACACCCTGCAGCTGGAGCTCCTGGCAGTGGGAATTCTGCAGGAATCACGGAGTTTGCACATGTCCTCTAGGAAGAGAATGGGGAGATAGAAGGAAGGTGATTTTAAGTGTGTTTGAGGGATTTTAGGCAACCAGCTGCTCCTTTACTCTGTATCTTATTTTTGTCTAACCAATATTAAACATTAAATTAAACGTGACTGGGAAAATCCTGTTCCCCAGTATGAAACTGGTTTTCAGTCACAGCCCATCAGCAAATAAGTTGTTTGTACTCATGCAGGGAGATTTGTGCTGGAAGAATTTATTGAGATATTGAAAATGTGCCTTGGACTTCATGATCCTTGTGTGTCCCTTCCAACCCAGCAGATTCTGTGAAGTTGTGTCAGGCAGAGAATCCACAGCTCTCCTTGTCAATGGGTTGCTCTGGGTAAAATAGAACAAGTCACGTTTTGAGGTTGGCTTTTCTTTTTGACAAGTAAAACTCTTTAAAATACGGTTCCTGTGCCCAAAGATGAGCCAGAACTTGGTGACCAGTTCACCAGAACTCAGTCTGTGAAGCCCACATGGATTAAACCAAGTCCAATCATTCAGTTCATGGCTGTCAAAGCTGAGAGGATTCTGTTCCTTCCTGGCAGCAAATATTGAGGTGCTAAAAGGACACAGAATCTTTTGGGTTGGAAAAGCCATCCCAGTCCATGGAGCTCAAGCTGTTCCCCATCCCCACCTTGTCCCTGAGTGTCACGTCCAGTCCTTCCTTGGACACCTCCAGGGATGGGGATCCAAACCTCCCTGGCAGCCCCTTCCAAGGCCTGACCCCCCTTTCCATGGGGAAATTCCTCTTCATGTCCAACCTGAGCCTCCCCTGACCCAGCCTGAGGCTGTTCCCTCTCCTCCTGCCCCTTGTTCCCTGGGAGCAGAGGCCAAGCTGGATCCAGCCAAAAATCTCCCTTGCAAACCCCAGACACCCAGGGGCAGCACTGGGGGTTGTCCCCACACGGGTCACTCCAGCAAGACCAGGACACTGCTTGGAAGTACAACCCCAAAAGGCAAATTCCCCCAGGCAGAGTGAAAGCTGTGCTGGATGCCCACATCCAATTTATAACAGATTTAATCTCATTCTGGAGAGGGACAGTAAATCATTGCTAAACAGTTATATGGGATTTTATTGAGAATTTTTATTATCATAGATACAAAGGCCATACTTCAGAGATTAACTAGGAAAAGTTTTACAAGGCAGTGGAGATAATGAATCACAAATTCTGTGAGGGTGAACCTCCCAAGCTGCATCCAAGTACAGCTGTCTCATATTTGCTCTATGTGCATTTTGCTACCAGTAATTTTGTCATCAATTTTCATATTTTGTTTAAACATATTTGTCTTTTGGACAAGATAGGTCATATTTCACCCATTTGATGAATTTTCTCCTTGGTCCAGTTTTACAGGATTTGCACTTAATTAATTGCACAACCTTTAATTCGACAGACTGTTTTTAATGGCTGTGTAGTTTCAAATGCACATACAGGGAGGAATTTCAAAAAGTAATTGTTTTTATGTCACTACCATTGAAAGTTGCAATTATTAAAATGTACAGATAATGGCACAGAATTTCTTAGCTGATGATACTAAGTATGCACAAGATTTTATGCCTGTCTTCGGGGCTTTCCATGGAATTTGGGGGACCACTTCAATCCAACAACGTTCCTGCACAACCCCTGCAACTTTGTACAAACTCACAGCTTCCACTTGCAAAAGCATTGGCAAACTTTGCACGTGTGCTTTTGGTAACGTGAGCCTTTATTCAAATCTTTTTCCAGGAATTACACTGCAACTTCATTAATAGCTGGTGACAAAACTCTTGGATCAGGCACTGGCTGGAAGTGCTGAACAAATTTCTCACTTCCAAAGCTTGGGGAAGGGAAGCCCACCTTTTCCTAGAGCTCAGCACTGGCAGCTTGGAGCTCTTAAAGGCTTCTCTAGTGCTCAGCAGCCTCCCAGAACAGGGCTACCTCAGCCCTGCAGACAGCCTGCTGTCTGCCAACGTGCCCATCAAATCTGGCTGTCAAGCCACCAGGCTTTTCCATGCCTGGTAAAAGGCAGACAGGAAGGAGTAGGCAAAGGTCAATCCTTGTCAGTCCTTGGGAAATGTAATTGTAGTGGCAGTTTGCTCGTTCCCTAGCAACTTTGTGTGTGTGGGGAAGAGTTAAACACAGAGCTCTCAGTGCGTTGCTTTTTCACTAATTTTGGAATTAGGGATTTTTTGTGGTAGTTGTTGTTGTTTTATTTTGTTTTATTTATTGGCCTTTGTGCATATTTGGAGGTTTGTGTGCATAAGCTGCAAACTGCCATCAGCAATTGTGTGAGCCTTCAAAAAGAAACGTGTTACTGAGGACTGACTGACTTCTGAGTTGGAGGATAATCATGATAATTAATCTAGATTCTGACTTCTTTTGTTATGTGGCTCTGAGCAAATGTAATTTGTGAAACAAAGTCTCTGCAGACTCTGTTTTTCATATTGGCAGTGGTGAGCTGCAATCAGGATGTGACCCGTATCTGCAAGTGCTTTGAGTGATCTTTTGTGGGGATGACTGTTAGATGGGGAATTTTTAAAGTGTGTATGTCACAAATAACTCCTACTAATGACAGCCATAAGAACAGTGATTTTAGGACAGATTTTTGTTCAGAGGAATGAATTCAGGGATTAAGCCAAGGCATACAACTCCAGCGCAATTTCTAGGAGTTGTCCCTACTTACACAAAGGATGAATTAAACTCGTTTATCTTATTGAAGCCCGAGACAAAACGGCGGGGCTCACGTGTGCTGGCGTGGCCCGGCACAGCTCCACTGGCCACGAGGTGCTGAGGGAGATGTTTGGACAAAAGGGCCGATTCAGAGGTGGGAAACTGGTGCCCGCAGTCGGAGAGGCCAGCAGAGCCTTCCAGTGCCGCTGCACCGGGGCAGAGCCCTGGGGGAGACAGGGTAGGGCCAGTGAGGGGGGCATGGAGTCATGGAACACCCTGAGTGGAAGGGACCCACAGGGATCCACAAGTCCAGCTCCTGGCCCTGCACAGACACCTCGACACCCCCACCCTGTCCCTGAGTGCTGTCCAAACACTCCTTGAGCCCTGAGAGCCTTGGGGCCGTGACCATTCCCTGGGGAGCCTGGGCAGTGTCTGACCCACCCTGGGGGGGAACAGCCTTTCCCTGAGGATCCTAAAGCTCCCCTGAGGAGCTCCCTGCCATTCCCCTGGGTCCTGTCACTGCTCACAGAGCAGAGGCCAGAGCTGCCCCTCGTGAGGGAGCTGCAGAATCCAATGGGGTCTGACCTCAGGCCCCTCTTCTCCAGGCTGAACAAACCAAAGGACCTCAGCCACCCCTTGGGTGGCCCCTCTAGACCCTTCACCATCTTCACAGCCCTCTGTCTGTCACTTGAGAAGCCTGTCCCTGTGAAAAAGTGTCACCTGTGGAATGCTGAGATGGGAGTGAAGAGTGGCTGCGATGAACCACACGTGCAGCGTATTAAACACTGAGGGAAGCACAGTGAGATGCTGCTTGAATTTCTATGTCTTTTGTGTTAACCTGGCTAAAGAGCAGCTAAGCACAGTGCAGGCTCTGTGTCACTGATCTGCCAAGTTAGAGGTTGTTTCCTGTTCCCTCACAACGTTCCACGGTGATGTCGATGCAGATAGAAATGCCCCCAGACCGCTGCATTAATCCAGATTGGTTTGATTCAACAGATTAAATTTCCTGATGCTGTTCCTTTGACTTCTGTAGAGTTGCACCGGCAGAGAATTTGCCCAGTGAGTTTTACAGCGTTCCAGAAATCCCATCAGGAATTTCTCGCTACACTTGTGCTCACTCAAGGGAGAGAACCCACAGTGGCTAAATTGCTCAGACTCCTGGTGCAGGCAGCAATAACTCTTTGGTCACTATTATGTACAGTTTTCTGCTCGTCTACAGACCTTAAAATGGTTTGTACATTTAGGATGAGACTGTGCCTCTGAAGGGAATTGGACAGCTTAGGGCTCCCACGCAGTGGGACTGTGCTGTGTGGTGGGATGGGTTGTGCCCTGGGTCTGGATCGGTTTGCAGCCTTTGCCTTCCTGTGCTGGGCTGTTCTGCACGGGATGGGGATAGGAAAGGGCAGTGGGGGTTTGTCCTGCCTGGCATCTGCTGCCTGCTGGCAGTCAGGGTTACTCTGTGCTGCTGCAGAGACCTGCCCAGACTCCCAGACACTTAGAGGTACACTTACATCTAGGGAGTTTTTTCCTTCTCTCTCCTTTTTCCTTCTTTCTCCTTTTTTTCTGAACCCTGTAAATAAAAAGAAAACATGGAAGTTGCTGAGGTGAGAGGGGGAAATGCTATGGGCCTGTTTTTCTTCCTTTCACCTCTTCAAGAACTTGGAATAATCTGTTGTAGAAACAAAACAAGGGACTGAGATTCTCGAGGAGGGATTTTCAAGTAGCTTCATCCTCCTTTCTAAGGCCAAATTGCACGTTTGGATTACAGAAAGGGGCAGGTGATGGGCAGGTGTCTGCAGGTGGGATCTCAGGGGACCAGGAGGGGACAAGGGGAATTTTAGGGAGCAGGGTAGGCAGTCTGATGCCTTCAACATTAAATACACCCTTCAAATTGCCATCAGCTTCCAGAGCCATTTAAAATGTGATCACAAGAGACCTGACACAAGAGACCTGACTCCTGTGGGTTTGTGAAGCTGGAGCAACTCCTGGCTCCAGACTTCAGAATCTGTGGCCATGGAGCACATCCCTGCGACCCTCCAGGGTGTCCAGCACAGACTGAGGAGTCTGCTCCTGGCAGAGGGCCCTGGCCTCAGGTAGAGACACTCTTTGCTGGGTTTGTTCCTTGTAAAGATTTACAACAACTTCTTACTACCCTAGTAGAAAGAGCTGTAAAGGAGGAGTTAGAATTCAAGCTGTGTCCTGGTGAGATTCTCATCTTTGTTGGTTGCAGATGTTAAGTCATTTTGAGACACAAGTTATTTCTTTGAAAAAGCTTTCTTTGAGGCTGAACTATAATGGCAGGAAATTAGCTGTTAATCCTGTCTTTTCTTGGACAGACTAGACATGCATAATAAACTCCCCCTTTCCCCCTCTTTCCTTGCCCAGTGATTCAGTTTGACCTGAAAGAAAACATTTTCTTCCAAGAAAGACAATGTTTATGAGGTGCAACCCTAGTTTGGCTCTGATGATTGGAGACACATGGATCAACCTGTGTAAAAGCTGTGATGGCTGTTTGAGACGAGCCCTGGGCAGGAAGGCTGAGATCACAAACCCTGTAAGAACCAAAAGACCAGCTCTGGCTTCAAATGTTCCAAAGCTGCATCCAAACTCACAAACCTGCTTTATAACCCTTGCTCCCATTGAGGACAGTGAGACAGCAAAGCTCTGATTTGTCTGGGAAGGAGCCACATCACACCCCTCTCCCTGATCCCTCCTGCTCAGGGGGACCTGGGAGAGGCACATCCCAGGAGTGGGAATTCTGTTGCATTACCTCTGTCTTCCAGTAGATTCGGGGAAACTCCTGGAGCCTCCAACCTCTTGGCAGCACTACAAGCACTGTTTGAAAGAGGCAAAAAAGGGGGTATGGAAAGGTTGGAGTTGTCATTGCACCCAGAGATGGACACCCTACATTTAAGAGATGGCTCTATATTGTCAATACTGGCTGTTTTCTATCTAATTCTCTAATGGATTTAAAATAAATAATTATTATTCCAGAGCTAATCAGGAAAAGCAGCAAGTCTGATTATATGGTCTGGTGAACAGGTATGAGAGACAACTTCCACATTCTCTCATGTGTTCCAGACCAAACATCTCACTGTGGTAGAAAAGCCTTTTGTTCCCCCAATTTAACACCCAGCTGATGCTGGAACAGCTTCCTGGGCACAGGTAGAAAGGGTGTCAGTGGGAAGACACAGTTCTGTTATTTTCTGCTTATGTGGCTGAGAATATTTTGTTATTTCAGGGCATTTCAGCAAATGGAAGAGACACCTTTGGGAAATTGGGAGAAGTTCTGCTGAGCAGGAACATATATTCAATCTTTAGCTCATTGCTTCTAGTGGGCAGGCATTAAATCAGGCACTGTGCTGGGATCCCTGGCAATTCCTCCAGCTTTTGTTAGTGCTCCTCAGTCAGAAATCCTGAGAAAATGGAAAGTGATAGGGAAATAAAAAGTTAATACATGTCCTTCTAATTGTGCAGTGAGGGCCCTGTAATGTGAGAGTGGAAAATATTGAGGTAGAAATCAGGAGTTTATGGAAAACAGAAGAGGTCTGTGTGGAGGAATGTGTTAGGTGAGACAGGGAGCTCAGCCCTGCCTCTCTCGGGGTGACTGAAGTAGATATTTATGGGTTTATTCTTTAGACAATAACTTTCCAGTCTGGGCACTGAAGGGACATCCCCATGGAAGTCAGTTCCCCCGCAGAGTTGGTCCCTTGTTGAATGCAGAACCACAGAATTCCCTGAGCTGGGAGGGACCCACAAGGACCATTGAGTCCAACACCCCTGGCCCTGCCCAGGACACTCCAACAATCCCACCCTGCCCCTGAGGGTTGTCCAAACCCTCCTGGAGCTCTGGCAGCCTCGGGGCTGTGCCCAAACCCTGGGCAGCCTGGGCAGTGCCCAACCCCCCTCTGGGGGAAGGGATTCAACCTAAACCTCCCCGACAGAGCTCCAGCCCTTCCCTGTGTCCTGTCACAGGGCAGTTCAGTGCCCAGTTACCCTCTGAGAGGCCCCTGGGCACAGTTTAGGAGGTGGGTACCAGGTACCTGAGCTCTGTGGCTGTGCCTTGCTGCTGTCACATCATCTAAGAGATGCTCCCTCTCTCCTTTAAAACATTGGGCTTCATTACTCTTGTCCCTTATCTCTAAATATATCAATGCTGGAACATCTGCTTATTTAAGTCGTTCCATTTGGTCCTAAATCCATCAGGTTCTTGTAAAAAGGACTTTAATAGGTCATTTTTCGAGTGAATAGCTGGGAGTTACTTGAACTCCTTGGGCTGGGAAGTGACATTATGTACTTCTCCATTGCACTGATTAATTATATGGTAAAAAAATAAGGTGTTTTGAAATTTGTTTTTAGTTAAACCAGAAGGAATTGAAGTGAAATTCATATGCCAGGCAGCAGCCTTATGAAATGTAAACTGAGTTATAAACCTATAGAAAATGGATTTTATTATGGAAATGTAAACTGTCCCCTAAGCAGAGCAGGGAGAGGTGATGCTGTAACAACACATGAGTAAGTAATAAACAACAACCAGTATTATATCAGATGACTGGGTACAGCTAGAAATGTATCTGTTTGGGTGTTGAATTATCCCCAAATTTGAATTATGGGCATATAATTCAAATTATCCCCTTCCAGCAATATAAAGTCTGACAGACATATTTTTTTAATATACTTCTTGTGCTGTTTTGCATTATGTCACATCCTCCAGCTCTAAAACCACAGCTTTCCTACCATGATTCATCAGAAATCAGGGGGGAAAAATAGTTGAGATCTGATATACTGAGTACTCTTAAATTACAGAGCAGCTTCAAGTGTAGTGTATGAGGAGTCAGAGGCAGAGTGAATAAGTATGTCTCGGGCTGTCATGTCCATGAACTGGGAAACTCACTGGCTCATTGAATCATTTCCTGGTACTTCTGCTCATCCATCGATACAGAGAACCAGGCTGGGCTTGCAGAGATGAAAGGCAGAGTAATTCAGAGCCAGCTGTAATTCTTTATAAAACATACACTAAGTATTTTTGTTGACTCCTGCCTGACATTTCCAAGGTGGCTGGGAAGCCAGGCCATTTGTTACACAGAATCCAGATCAATAGAAAGCACAGAGGAAAAGGAGGAGAGTGAACATCCAGTGGAAAGGACAGCACAGCTTCCAAGTTTGCACATCTCAGCTGTGCACAGTGTACATTTCAGGGGAACATCCTGTTCCTCAGAACATCATATTCAATTACTGACAAATATTAAGCACGAGGAAAAGCTACTGCCTTATGAATCTACAATTGTCAGGTTTTAGCAGTGAATAGAACTGAGGCATTTGCAAACCCTTTTCCTCCTATAGATTTCCTGATGCACATTCCACAAACATTGAGTCTCTGACACACCTGAATTCCCACTGTCATTACTGCTGGCTGCTTTATCACCCCAAAATGACTACATTTTAGCATGTAAGAGAACCTAATGTATCCTTAAAACCTAAATATGTGCTTTTCATCAGACTTAATCTATCAAGGATAAAAATAATTTGCTGTATCTGTTCTCAAATAATCTTGATCAAATTTCATAGCAAAGTGACTTCAGGATCAAATTTCATAGCAAAGTGACTTCAGGATCTTGATGACTGAAAGTTTCCAGGGAGTCTGGGTTCATGTTTCAGGATTGAAAGCCAACTTTTACCTTGCACAGGTTCAGGATTTTTTTCATCTCGTTATAAGGCTCAAGTCTATTCCCCCTTGTATTTTATGTGCTGTCCTTACTCAGAAAAGTTTATAACCAGGCTTTTAGTGTTTTCCATATTAAAAGATGGAAGGGGAAAAAAAATTCTACCTCCATAGGTTTGCCTGTGAAAATTACCTGATATTCCTACTCGTGCTAAGATTTAAAAGAATTAACACATCACCTGGACTTTGCATGTGAAGATTGAACTTTTTGATAAACAGCAAACTCATCTACTGCTGTGCCAGCTATTTTTAACCCACCTTGTGAGTATGCTTTTTTTATTGCTTTATACAGCATATCTGATTCTCTCTAAAGCACAAACTAAAAAATCTATCGGGCTGTCATTTGCTGCACAGTGCCATCTATCATCATGCAGCTTGGCAGCTGGAGTGCAGGGGAGGGAGGGGGAGCTGGAGCAGGAGGCACAGTCAAGGACTTTCACATGTAGCGCACACACACACACACACACACACGCACGCACAAAAAATGCTTGTCACAATTATTTATGGCTCTTGCTGGGGCACATAATAGGACACATAAAACCTGTGTTTCAGTCGCAGCCCCGCTCCCGTGGCGGAGTTGGGCACAGGCAGCTTTGCTTTACACATTCCATCTCCCGAACAATGCCCAGCGCTTGGGAAGTGACAGTGACAAATTCTGGAGGCTCTGGCTGCGGCTCTGCAGGCTGTTCCAGGAGCAGGGGTGTCAATAATCGAGGAAGGCTGCCAATGATACCCAAATGCCAGTGTGATACTCCCCTCGTTCGAGCAGCCCTCTCTCTCTGCAAAGCTTTTATTTTGAAGTCACAGGAAACTTCTCGTGTCGCTGCAGTTCCAGGCTGTGAGGAAATAAAAGTGTCGGAGGAACCTGTGCCAAGAAATGATTTTTCATTGTTTGATCTTGTGTGTAGTTTGATCTCACGATAACTAAAATATTGCTGGTTCAGAGGGGCTCCATGAATATTCAGCAGTTTGCTATTAGTGTTAGCCTGGTGTGAAGTCTTTTTGTTGGGGTCTCTCATATCAAACCCTCTGCGTGGTGCGCTTGACTCTGTTGCTCAGAGGGTAACCTTTGGTTCAGGGCCCAGCTGATGGATTTCACAGAGACTCTGCTGCTCTCTGGATGGCAGCAGTGGAGAGCTGTGCTGCTGAGGAAACCTGCTTGAGGTAATTAAACATAAAACTCGGGTCCAATCCAATAAATTGTCTGGCTTGCAGTTTCTCAAGAAAGAGCATAGACAGATATTAACCTTGATGTCCCCATTAAAATCCTCTGATACCCTTTTTATTTCCCATATCTCATAGTATTTCTGATCTCCAGTGTTAAGTAGCAGAGTGTTAAATTAGCAGATGTGAGGCCAGGATAGGTTTGCTCCCGTGGAGCAAATCAGTTTTGAAGGGATGATCCACAAAAATGCCAAGAATACCTGGAAAAACCCAAGAAAAACCCTTCACTTTAAGAACCATACATTTTCAGTACTTTTAAGGCAGCCACAAACAGCATTCATGTACTCAAAATAACTGCACTTATTGATAAATCAGGGTTACATTTATCCAAGTGAAAAAGCACCTGCCCCTTTCCTGAGGCTGCAGGGAAAGGTGGTGGCTTTAGGACAGCTCCAAATGTTAACACATGCCTATTAAAAAATTATATCTCAAAGACCAAATTAGCAAGGGATGAATTGTGATGCTCTTTGTGCTTTAGTTGTGTTGTACTGAGGGTGCTGTCACTTCGAGGAGCTCACTCAAGCTCGTTCCTCACGCCCATGTTCCCAAAGCAGTTCCTCCAGGACAGAAGGGCTGGTTTGGGAAACGTGGATCCTGCTGGCTCAGTTACACCCCACATCCACCCTCCTGCCTCTGTGTGAGAAGGGTTCTGAGAAACTGTTCACATGTGGCAAAACTCATCTGCTGTGACTTCACATTGCAGCACCAAACCTCCCTCAATTCTGATTGTCTGACACAGAGAGTTCCTGTTTTAGAGGTGGTCTGGACAAGTGTAAGTTGAAACAGCTGCGTGCTCTTTACCTCATGTGCACTGAGAGCCACAGCCAGTTTGTGCTCTCTGCTTCCTCCTCCACAATCTCATTAAACATGTACATGTGGTTTGGACGGTTTTTCTCTCTTACATAGTTTCATTTTAAATTTCCTGTCCTACTTGGATTTCTTTTCTCACCTTAGTGAAAATAGGAATGGGATCAAATGTTGAACAGACCGTATTTACCACATTCGTTGCTGTTGTTGTTTTCTTTAACTCGCCGAAAATTGAGAGGAGAACATGGTCTTTACTGGGGTTTTTACCACTAGCAGCTACACAAGATGACTCTCCCAGATCCCAGTGAGGAGCAGCAATTAAGTCTGTTGTCCTGATTCCTATGGGAAGGTGTGGAAGTTCACATCATTATGTTAAAATTCCCGGCAGAGGAAGGACATGGAGCTGTTGGAGAGAGTCCAAGATGAGCAGAGGGCTGGAGCAGCTCTGCTGGGAGGAAAGGCTGGGAGAGCTGGGATTGTTGAGCCTGGAGAACAAAAGCTTCAGTGACCTGATTGTGGCCTTGCAGGACCAGAAGGAGCTACAAGAAACATGGAGAGAGATTGTTTAAAAGGGCTTGGAGTGACAGGAGAAGGGGGAATGACTTCAAACTGCCAGAGGACAGAGTTAAATGGGATTTGGGGATTTGGGAGGGTGGGCAGGCCCTGGCACAGGGTGCCCAGAGAAGCTGTGGCTGCCCCATCCCCGGGAGTGTCCAAGGCCAGGTTGGAGCCCCCTGGGACAGTGGGAGGTGTCTCTGCCCAGGGCAGGGAGTGGTACTGGATGGACTTTAAGATCCCTTCCAACCCAAGGCTTTCTATATTTCTGTGAAACTCTCAGAAATGAGAGAACACCAGGTAGATTGAGGAGAGTTTGCCAGTGTTTGCAGAATATATTTTACTTTTTCCAAGGAAAATAACAAAGAGTGCGTGGGCTCTTCTGTAAAAGGCTAGCTTTCCAAATTTTAGAAGACAAAAGATTTTTATTTACTCTACAAATACATTTAACTGTTTGCCCCCCCAGTGGCTCTGACACAATCAGAGCTTTCCTTGAGTCGCCACAGAGCATTTTCACTTTGTTTGGTGATTTCAAGTCAGTATTTAATAAACTTTAAGCCTATTTGGGTTTTTATTTCTCGTGATGCCACAACACATTGTTCTTTGCTGGAGATTGACACCAATTTAGTAAGATGTGGCAAACATGCAGCTACCAAGGAAATAGTTTCCTTAGCAACAAGGAACCTATTGACAATGCTCAACACAGAACCCACTTTAACCCCAGTCTGGAGTTGCTGTTTCTCTGGTTTCTGGCTGCGCTTTGCAGCTGCACAAATCAGACATTGGAGGACCAGATTATAATGTTCATTATCTTCAACGTGCATGAAAGTAGGAGTTGGTGAACAAGCACTTGCACCATCAAAACTTTGGAATTCAATGTGTCGTGTTAATGTTTAAAATGTGTGGTGGGCAAGGCTGAGCTTAACTAAGGCTGCCCTGTAAGCTGAGCCCAGCTGGCAGCCCCAGGATTTGCTAGAGCTCACTGTAAAATCACAGGAGGAACAAAGTCTTGTGTGGTGCTGCTGACGCAGAGTTTTGGTCAGAGGTGTTTGTGTGCCATCGGTGGGAGCAGTCTGGGTAAATGCAACATGAAGTTCAGGAGTGATAAAAATAAAATAAACATTCCACAATTCCACAATTCCACGTGGGAATTGTTCCCTCTGACTCATCCATCATGTGAAATAACAGAAACAATGGATGACTTTGTTGGGAGAGGAAAAGGCTTAACCTGTTTCAAAGGAATTTTGGTAAAAAAAGGTCCAATACAAGTTCAAAAAGAGTAATTTCGTTAGAACGTTCCTTGTTGGTTGTGTTTTCACAAATATCTTAGCTGCATTTCTCTGCTTTCCTGTTTTAGCCACCAATATCACATGGAATGACCCAGTATTGAGGATGGTAGTCTAAACCCAGAGGATATTTGAAGTCAAGTCCCTGTTCTGCCACATCTTTTCCTGTGTGAGTCCCCATGGTCCCACTTTTCCAGAGGGATTGGCAATTGTGAGTGTTCCCAGTTTGGAGCAATCCCCCAGAGACCCATTATGAGGAGAGGATTTTTGGGAAATGCTAAATGTTCAGACTCTCAAAATCAGGTCTCTTTAAAGTGTTCCCAGTTAAGCACCCAAATGTGAAGCACTGCATATGTTAGAATTCCCACGGATCTTGGCACTGTCTCCAGCAGAGGAGCAAAGCACAGAGACAGCTCAGGCAGGAATAACCAGGCCTGAGATGTTATTCCTGCAAAATCAGGCTTAAGAGAAATGTTAGGTTAATTTTCACTGTAATTGTTAATTAACACTCTACAGAAAAGGGAGAAAAATAATGAGAGTGAAAAAAAATCTGTTTCAAACACGAGAATCAGCAAAAACTCTTTTAAATCAATAAGAATCTTTATGATAGCTTTGGTAATAAAGATCTGATTTTGAGAATAAAGCACTTTGTTACTTGTACATAAATAAATGTAAAAGTTGCTGCACAAATATCTCTAGAAACATATTTGAGAACATTAAAATTTTCTGGAATTATTAGTTTGCCTTTAGTCCCACTGATCTGAACTAAGTCAAGATAGTGCTGAGCATTTGGAAATTACTTTTTTTCCCCCCCAAAATTAATATAACTGTAAAAAATGATGCATCTTAAAGACCTGACATCATCTCCTTTTGTGATTGTTTTCTTTTGTTTTCCTTAATTTCTGTTTCCCTTTCTGTTCTCAGAAATGCTCAACCTGTGACATCTATTACAGAAACTTTTCAGCTGCTAAACTGCTGTAATTAAATTGCTGTATCAGCAGTTCCACATCGAGCATCTCCCTCATTCCAAATGGTTGTGATTTGATTATCTCTTCCATGATCCCTTGCAATTCTGGGGATATGTTTTTGTATAATTAGATGAAGGATGGCCTGAAAACCAACAATATTTCCTAGCCACTGGTTTTAGAAATCCTTGCTGGAAAGAACACTAGTATTTTTTTTATTTTTATGCAAATTACAAGTATTATAATCTACCATATACTTTAGCAGAAGTTGTTCTTCAATTTGAGAAAATGCTGATTTAAAGCACAGCTTAATACAAAATTTTCAGTGAAGTGTAATAGCAAAAAAAAAAGAAAAACTTCCTTTCTTAAAATTATTACATTAGTTTAGTCAAAGAGAGATATAGTTTCATTTTAAAAAGAAGTTAAAAACTTTGAGCTAGGACAGTCTTTAAAAACACACATTAAATCTTCGCCCCACCAAAATCACATTAATAAATATTAATTTTTTTCATGTCCCATCACGCAGGGCACAGAGTCAACACTCAACATAATAAACATTGATGCAGCCAAGCCAACAATTAATTCCATTGGCACCTCACCCCAAAAGGCAACTGAAAAGCCTGTTTTGAAGCAGATGCCTTTGTGGATGTCAAGTAGTGCTGATTTCCAACTGACCCTGCACAGGAAAGGATTTCACCTCATCCTCCTGCAGGTCCCTCCAGCCATTCACCCCCTCCCCCTCCAGCCAGGTGAGATTCCTTTTTTTCCTGCAAACAGACATTTCAATTGCCTTCCTTCATCTCTGGTGGCTAACGATGCCAAAAAGAGACCTTTGTTCTTGAGGTTTTCTGACACTTATTAAAAAGTCCACCTGCCCCCCCTGCTGCCTGTCGAGGGCACTCAGGCAGAAATGCTGTGGCACTGAGCCATGGGCACTGTGGCACTGAGGAACTCCGGGGAACTCCTGGGATTCCTTGAGCTGCAGATGCTCCAAAGTTCTCTAAGAGTTGAAAACAAAGGGGCTGACAGAGGGTGTGCATCTCTTAGAGTCTTCTCCAAAGAAAGAGGTGTCAAAGGGTGTGCATCTCTTCCAAAGTCTTTTCCCTATAATGGAATGGAAGAGACATTGGGGATCCCACAGTCTTCTTGCAAAATTCAAAGACAGGTTCTGCCAGGGCAGAGGGTTGCAGCTGTAAAAGCCTAGATCTGCAAGGGACACCCAAAGTCCAAGTCAAATCATCCTCCTCTCCAGGAGAAAATAAGAGTCAAAATAAGAGTTGTTTGCAGATTTCTTCATCAACCTGCAGGAACTTTGCCAGGCTGTGATTTTGAGTGAACTCTGTCAGGCTTTTCAAGGCCAGGCTGGACAGGGCTTTGAAGAGCCTGGTCTAGTGAACCCCCGTCTCTGTCTTTCTACACATCATAGAATGGTTTGGGTTGGAAGTGACTTTAAAATTCACCTCACTGCACCCCCTGCCATGGGCAGGGACACCTTCCCTATCCCATGTTCCTCAGAGCCCCATCCAACCTGCCTCTTCCTCCAGCTCTTCTCCATGCCCTGACGTGACTCATCCTCACTTCAATGAATGTTAAATAAGACCCAGAAACGTCTGAAAAATTTAAGTGACTCTGTTTTGGTACCAAATAAGAAATGAAGAGTCTTTGGGCAAATTAGAAATGTTGGTCTTCAGTGTATACTGGGAGAATTTCATCTTATCCATATGTATATCTGGTGCTTTCTGTTTTCTTGATAAAAATGCCAACCCAATTTAAGCATTCTGCCTTGAGCAAACTACACAAAAATATTAACATTTCATTAACAGAGCATCCCCTGATATGTAAATGATGACATAGGACAAGCTCCTCTTTATAGCAGTAACACAAGAGGGTCATGGAAGCTCAAGTTTTGGTGAGCAGCAGACTTGGGACGTGTGATTGTGGTGTCACCTACTACCAACAGCCTGAAAAACAAGGAAAATCCAGGGGCTTCTGGTCTGAGTTGGTTGGAAATTGCTACGAGTTTGAGGTTAACGGGAGAGGAATTAAGCACATTCACACATGTGGTATCTCTGAGCTGTTTCTGTAAGTGCTGCTAATGTAGGACAGAAGTAATAAACCAATAAATTAAAGCTTCTTAATTATCATTATAAAATATTGCTATCTTTAAATGCAGATGCAAACTGGGGGGAGAAGAAGTAAAGAACTTTCTGTTTTTAAATTAGCATGAATTAAGAAAAAACCCAGCTCAGATTTTCATTCTGAGTAGTTTTAACTGGGGAAATGCTGAATATGCAGTGATTTCTTTTTTTTTACCATTAATAATAATAGGAAATGGTAGATAGTGGCATCTCAGCACAATTCTAATTTAATGAGAAACAATAAAATAGTTTTCCAAAGGGGCCTATTTAGGGCCAAGAAAGGGGGATATTAAACTTCCAAGATTTATTTTACTTTCTTTAAGGTATGCTGATGTGCATTTTCTATGACTATATTCTGTCTGCTGATTAGATCTTTTATAATTTCCTTAGTTGGAAGAGAGCTGATGTTCTTCTGACTGGATAATGTTGAAAGGGCATCAAGCAGGTCACCTCTTTTTAATTGTGGTTCAGTTGATCTACATTGCAAAACATTTCCTTTGGCCTTGTGCAGGATGATGTCAGAAAGGGAAAGGAAAGAGGAATGGAAAGGAGAGAAGGAAAGTAGAATGGAAAGGAGAAATGGAAGGAAAGGGAAAAAAGGAAAGAAAAATGAGAGGAAAGGAAATAAGAGGAAAGGAAGTTCTTTGCTTGTGCAAGCCTAGATCTTGTAATTTAGAAGAGGAGAACCACAAACTAAGAAAACCCAGGGAACTTTACTGCTGAAAGTGCTACTTCTGAACTCTGACTCCTATGAGGCACCACAGTGACACCAAAGTGGAATTTTTTTCAGAGATATGGTTTCCTTCTTTTTGCCTGCTTTGCAATTAGGATTTATAGTTCTGTTAATAGCAGCTATTTTTTTCATTCAGAAATCGCACAGTTACATTTGGGGGCTTGTTTGGGGTTTATTGTGGAGTTTTATTTATCTGGTTTTGTGGTGGGGTTTTGGATGGGATTTGGTTTGGTTTTTGGGTTTGTTATTTTGCAAAAACCAATTTGATGGAGAATTTTTATCCAGGCCAAAGAAAGCAGAAAGTCCAGATCTTATCAATAATTCAGTGAGAATGCACTTGGAAGAGAATGATGCCTGGGCATGAAAATAAGGAAGCCTGATATCTAAATTAAAGCAAATTTCCTGTATAGAGCAGGTCTTACAAACTTTGAGCCTTGCCCAGTGATGGAGGTTTTTGGAGTGCACACAATAAGCACAAAGGAATCGGTGGCTGAGCTCAAAAGTCTGAGAGATGCTCAGAAAAAAAAACACATACTTGGCCAAGCCAGAGATGCCCAACTCTGCAGCACGTAGCTGGTTAATTGAGGCACCACTGCAAGGTTTCCTCGTGGGCTTTTCTGACTTTAAGAATAGAAGATGCAACAGTGCTGGTGACTGAAGGCGTAGGTTGCTCAGTCTTCAATTAGGGAGGGAGTCTGAGCAGAGAATTCTCTTCAGTGATTCAGTAGGTAACCATGGATTGTATCTTGCATTCTTTGTAAGTCTCCTTTGTACATTTTTTTTTCAGGCTAAAAAGCTTTAAAACTTCCATAGGAAGCAGGTAGCAATTTCCCTAAAATATTGAAATGTAACTATTATTGCAATTATTTCAATAGACTCAAATTCAGAACTTCCTATCAGAACATTATTGTTGGAATTCAGTCTTTTAACACATAACCAGGGCTGTGCTGGTTTCTGTGTTTGTTTTCAGCCTTTTCCTTCCCCTGGAAATCTGGAATGTGGCATTTTCTCGTGCTGTGCTTAGATCCATGTATTTAGAAGGAACCCATGGCACCCTTGGGATGGCAGAAGGCTCCAAGTTTTAAGCCTCCTGTTCTGAAGGGTTGAAGAAAGGCACGAGTCAGGCCTAGAAGGAGAAGCTGAGGGAGCTGGGGGGCTCATCCTGCCTGATTTCATCCCATAAATTCATTATATCTTCCACATAATTACTAGTCTGTCTCACGTAGGTGGAGAGCTCTCGTTGTAACCACACAATCCCAATCGCTTTTGGGGTGCATTGTCCATCCTGGTACAGCTGCTGCTCTCTAATTAAGCTTCAAAATATGTATTTTCCCTAAGTGCAGCAGACCTGGAGAGCAGCATTTGGGCAGTTTGAGGTTAATAAATGAAATCATTTTTCCAGGAACAGCAAGAATGCCGGGTTTTGATCATTCCTTGCTGACTTTGTTTTCAGTGATTCTGTTTGACGCCAATCTCTTGAGAGACCTTTTTGGATAAATTTCAGCAGACATCATTATGATCAAAATACAACATATATTTGTACTTTAAGCACATAATTAACTACTGGAATTCATATCTAAAACATTGTTTGCTCGTTTCTGTTTCCTGAGATGTCTCTTTAGTTCACATCATCTCTTTTTTTTGCGTGTTCCAAAGGTCTGTGTTAAAAAACACTCTTTCTTCCGAAGGACACTTGCTGCACAATCCTTTGTTAGGATAACAGGACCATCTGGTCCCATCCATCTCTCTCCAATTTGATGCTGGGTTAATTGCACCCTGTCAGAGGCGTGATTGACACCATGTTTTCTCTCTTCACTAGGAGTAGTTTATTAACAATGCCGTTTGTCTGAATTCTGGGAGATCTTTTCACAGCTGCTTCTGTGGGACCATACACTCTCCCTAAGTTTTGCTATCAGCCATTCCAATAAAAATACATAAAAAGTCAATTAATAATAGATATTCTCAGTTTGGGTGGCTAGGTGCAACCCAGTGCGTTCTTCTCTACAATGGAATAAGCTGGTTTGGAAACACTAAATTAGAGGGTTCATTATTTCTTTAGTAGAACAAGAATGGGCATCTCCATCCTGTTGTTAGTGTATTGTCCCTGCAGCATGTCATGAATTAATTCCTCCGACTTCAAGGGATTTGTATTCATTTATCCTCACCCTAATTTGACCTCATGTTGTAAAATACTTAATACACAAGACTTTGGTTTCTCTGTAAATACAACCAACAGCACAACAGTCTGGGCAAGGGCTTAGTGGAGCACAGGAGCTCTCACTGTCCCCATTTCAGCAATTCCATGACAGCAAGGTGTATCCTGAGAGGATTTTCCCTCCATTTTGCCATTTGGATCTGAGTGTGTTTTGCTTTGTTTCCTACAAAAGGATCCCCGTTGTTTCCAGGCACTTTCACCTGAAGACAAAGGAGCCTGAGCTCTATCACAGGAGGTTTTGTCCTGTGCTCCCACAGCCCCTGATTTACACTGATGGACCACCAAGAGCCACTTCTGCCAATAAAAGAAACGGGCCAACTAATCCTGATTTGAAGCAAAGCCAATTTAACAGTTTTACAATTCAGACTCCTGCAAACTTCAATTTGTTACACTTAAGTCACTTGATAAAGAGAACTTCAGACTCACCAGCGCTGATCTTTCATTGCTTTGCACTTTCTTGCCAACACAGCCCTGCCACGAGGGCTGACATTACAAGATAACATTCTGTATCCTCTTACTCCTTCTTTTCCATGTGTTGACATTAAGCTGAGGAAACTCGTGCGTCATTTTCCGAGGCGTAGTTTCTGTTCAGAAAATGCACTTGTGCTGAGACTTCACTGATCAAAACTTCTGCAGGGATCCCACAAATGAAGTACATTCAGGTAAAACAGCAGGTGACAGTGAGAGAGATGTTAGGAAGTTTAAAAGGGGTCAGTTCTCCACTTCTACACTGAAATGTTGCCAATTTTTCCAGTCCATGATTTTAATACGATGATGCTTTCAAGATTTGTTAAGAAGGTTTGGTGGGGTTTTTTTATGTCCAGCTTCATCTGGTCCAAGTCAGATAGAGGCTGATTTGGGAACATGTGAAAGCTTTTTAACTGCAGAAAAACCCCACAAATCTGTGCCAAACCCTGGGATCACCCACACACCCACCAGAGGTGCTGGGCTGGGAGGGTGTCTCTCCCCCTGAAATGTGGGAAACACAACTCAAGTTCTTCCATTTGTACAAAAGCCTCTCAAAAGAATTAAGTGAAAAATCTCATACACAACCCCTTGGTAAAACCACAATGCAGAGAAACTCAAACATGTCCCAGCAGGTGCCAAACCACTTAACCAACATCTGATCTGGGGAAAGTGCTTTTTTAACACAAGAGTGGCAGGAGAAAAAGCCTTGGGGTTTCTCCTGTTTCTGGACAGAAAATTTTCTAACTAACTCAACTTTTGATAATTTTCATTTTTTTTTTTAATATTTTTTTTGTGCTGTACTTCCATAACTTCAGCAAACTATTTATAGATCTCCAAATCCCAACTCTCTGGTACAGGCAGTTGAAAAATAGATCCTTATCTTCAGCGACTATTAGGCCTTTACATAACATATGTGCATATCTCTTTCTTGCTCTAAATTTGGGCTCATCTACTTATATTATGAAAATGTTAATCTAGGAACCAGTTCTTGAAAATTTTTCCCAGTATTACTGGTGGTTGTTATTTATATTGTGAGAGATCAAGGGACAGGGTCAGGGTTGCTTTGTACTGGAAGTTACAGATTTTGGGGAGGGGAGGAAGATCCAAAATTCCCTTCCAAGATGGTTCAGTCGGGAGCTCCAGCTTTGATTGTCACCTCCTGACTGACAAGTTAAGTGCTGTTCCCAGTTGTACTGTAACTGAGGCTGGAATGGGGCTTTGTTTTCCCCTTAGATGTTGGATAACTGGCACATCTCCACGTGTGAGGAGCTGTGAAGCCTCTGAGATGTCATCAAACATCATTTCTAAAGAAAATGACAATTCTTTTTGTTACTTTCATTGGTACTTTTACATGGCAGTTGCTATAATTTAATGTAATTATATCTTTCACTGTTTTTTTTTATCCTTCTATTGTATATATATTCATGCTTCCTCCCGTGGTAGTTTTCAGTGCAGCTCTTGGTTTTCTTACAGAGGAATTCACTGCTTATCTTGCTGCACCTCAAGAGATGTGACCCCTTAATATCCTTGCTGGATCTTTTCCCATCTCAGGCTTCTCACTGGTGGAGCAGTAAGATGCCCTAAACATTTCTATTCATATTAACTATATTCTACTCTGTTCTGCCATTGTCACGAGAACAGTAGTTCCTTGAATTAATCTTGCTCCTAGTCATCAAATTATTATAACTTAGTTTCAGCACATACAGTTGCTACTCAAAAAACACATTAGTTTGTAGAGCTGGGTGAAATATTGTGCACATACAGCAAATGCAACAAAATTTGCCACTTCACTGGGTTTGTAAAAAGGGAGAAAAGGAAAAAGAAATCCCCCCCTTTTTTCCTGCTGTAATATCACTAATTACCTCATTAGCAAAAGGCCATTCCATCAACAAAAATGTGCTTTTTGTACATTTTATGCAAGTGACCTTGAAAGTTATATATGAAACAGAGGGTTTGTTGCACTTTTCTTGGACCAAAAAAAGCAAATACCTGATGATGCAAAAGAGAGTGGAGAAGAACCAGCCTGGAGAGAGCAGCAGCAATTCTGGATTTGCCCCTTGAGCTCAGTTACATTCCCCTCATCTCTGTCCTTGGACAGTCTGGTCAGGCTCCCACAACCCTCTGTCCCACTCCATTCTCTGCCTCCCACGTTAAGTTACATCAGGAGATGTTAAGGGCACAAAAGTGTCTTTTATTCTCTTTTTTACCTTACTTTATCATATTTATTTGAAGTGCCTGGTGGAAGCTTTACAGGTGTGATGTAAGCTTCCTGGAGAAGAGTGTTTGCAGCCACCTTCCAACGAGTCCTGTCAGGAAAGCTACTGATGCTTAGCTAAAATTGCAGATTTAAATCTTTTGTGTAAAATATCTTTCTCAAGTTCCCAATGCAGAGAAAGTCCAGGTGGTACTTTTTTTTTTTTTTTCTTATCATTTCAAACCAAATTCATGGGATCAGACTTTGCTCTTGTCAAGTCCAGATTTTCAGTTTAAACAGGGGTTCATGAACTGGCTCTTCTCAAAGGTGAACTGGAGGGAGAAAACACCTAAGCAAGGAATGACTGACCAGCCTGGGCTCGCTTTGGTCTATGCAGACCCTGGGCAGGCTGCCCCAGTTGGCTGATGCAGCTGAATTAAACCAGAGCTACCAAAACCAGAGGAGAAGGAGCCAGTAACTGGTGGGGAAAGTCAGAATAGTTCAGTCAGTGCTACTGAAGATACCCCGAGCACACACCAGAGCAAAGCCCAGCATTCAATGCCTTGTTGCTTCTGCACAGGAAGGTTTCAAGAGCCATCAAGCAGCAGGATTGTTACTGGCTTGTCTCCCTACGAGGTGCTTGGAGTCATGAAAATCAAACAAAGTGAAAGAGCAGTGAGAGAAAGAGTGTAGGAAGTAAAACCCAGCTCACAAGACCATGTGTTCCTACACTAAAAATTAGTATTTAGCAATAGACCCAGCTTATAGAAACGTGGGGGTTTGTTGTTCCCAAACCCAGGGCCTGTGAGGCTTCACTTCTCAAGACAGAGTCATTTTTGCAGCGCACTTTCCTACTGTCAGAGTTGCTGGGGAAGAGATTCAGTGAGCCATTAAAAGGTGGGAAAGCATCCTGCTGTTATGTATATGAGAGCAGGGCTTTGTCTTGTCACATGTCAGAGCAGCAGCAGTAGAGGGAGAGAAAATCGTCTTGGAATGTGATGGAGTTTGCAAGATGTCCTCCAAACCTTAATTATTGGAATGTGTCCTGGGATAAGTGATGCTGTCATTGCACCCTGATTAGTTCAGAGGCAGGGTGGATGCAAGAGGGAGGAAACATAATGTCAGACTGGTTAATTAGCAAGCGAGTAAGAGCAACCCAAATTGTACAATCTGATGAGCAATTTGTCACCCACTCATTTTAAATGAGAAATGTGGTATCACTTTGCATTTCCTTTATATTTTCCATCTTTGGATCTCTTTATAGATGAACTAAGTTTGTGGCTCCTCTGTGGACTAAGCAAGTGTTAGTGAGAGAAACTTGGGGCTGAGAAGGGAGAGTGACTTGTCCAGAGATCACACATTAAGATGCTGAAAAACCTGAGTCTGAGCCAGCAGCCACATGGTCTAACATTTCTTAAAAGGAGAAGCTGTTATATCTTTCACTGTAAAAAAAAACAAAAAAAAACCAAAAAAAAACCAAAACCATGGTTCAGGAAAATTAGAGGTGGGGAAGAATGTAAAATTCAGGGTCAGGACTCAAGGTTGACCATCCTGTCTCCCCACATTCAGGGTTTCAGTTCATTTTGCATTCCTAGTGGGGACAGGAATTTTTAGGACACAAGCCCGGGGTAAATATATTTTGTGCTATTTTGGTGGTACAAAAGCTACTGAAAGCTGATTTAAACTCACAAGTGGGAGTTTCTGTCTGCACGTGGATATTCTCCAGTGACACGGAGCTGCCAAATGGCTTCTCCAGGAGTCTGCAGGGGGGGAACCAGCACTGCTGCACAGGCTGGAGGGTCAGGAGCAACCACACAGAACTGGGAGTAACTTTATCAGCACTGCAGGGACTGGGCCTGGCCTAAATCAGAGAGATTCCTCCCTCCCTTAAATTCCTGGGTTGCATCTCAGCCGTTGCTCAGGACTGTGAATGTTGAACTTTTACTTGTGAGCTGCTCTGCCTGACGTTAATTATGTGAACAAGTCTTGATGCTGGTTGTTTGAACATCTCAGGAAGGCAACCCTGGCTCTCAGCAACCTGCTACTTCTTTGTGAACATTACCCTTTGGAATGGAGAAGGGTAATCACCCAAACACGTCACTTGGAAGGTGTTCAGCCCAAAAAGCAGCAAAACCATTTCCTATTGTTCTTTCCCCACAGGATGATTATTTATTTTTATTTTTTTAGCCTTTGAAAAGCACAGAGTACTTCAGCATTTCCTGGATCACTGTGGAAGACCTGCAGCTTCTGCAGGAGTCCTTGAGTGATCTTAGCAATGAGCAGTGCTTTAAAGCATCACACCAAGCTTTCAGACCATTAGGATCAAAACCAGCAAAACTGGGCTTTGAGGGGGTCTGAGATGGGCTGGATCTGTGCATCTGGCCCCAGACAGCCCCACTGGGGCTCCCCCTCACACGGTCCAGAGGCTGGAGAGGTCTGGCAGGAGGTTAAACCAAATCCTGGTCCCACATCAATTCCTCAACGTTGAACGTGGAGCCTTGAAAAACTGCCTCTCTTTCTGAAGGGATAAAATATGGCACAATCAGATTTAACTGATACAATGCTGCACAATTGCTTCTGATTGTTTAAAGTTATTTCAAGTCAGCTCCTTATTCCCATTTTGGCTAACAAATATTGACACATCAGTATTCCACCCATGGCTGAGCTGACACGAGCAGATAAATACGATGCAAAGCAAGCTGGCAAGTACCTTTTGTTCACAGCTACTCAAATTAAAGACAGGTACTTTGGTGTGTCTTCAACCAGAAACAAACTGTGAAAATTCATTTCCCAGTGCTCTTTGGGTATTTTTGTAGCTCACTATGATCACACTGCATATGCAGATATAAGTTAAAAATAAGCTTTTCAACTCCTGCTTGTTTACACAATATTAGAAGCACTTTATAAAAGTGGATGTTAATTAATGCTGTATTTTAATGGTGTTTCTATGAATTTGTAAGTACATTCTGGAGAGACTATCAGATATAATTTCCTTTCAAAACAATTGGGGATTATCAGGATCAAAATAATTCAAATATTAATTTTTGATTTCAACTACCTTTACTCTGCAGCTGGTTATGCTTAAATGTATTAGACACACCAAAAGAAAAAAAAATTAAAGAATTTGTTCCTTACATTTCTTCATAAGTGATTTTTAGAGAGACCTTCCACCTTCATTTCAATCTACTAATTTTCAAAGACAAAGACTAGGTGTGCAGTAAGTTTTCAGAGATAAGCTGAAAACAGTTCTATATTTATTTAGTTTTCTATTTAAGGTATCTAACATGCCCCCATCCCTCAGCCAACTAAACTCATGCAATCATTGGGGCTGTACAAAGACCTTGAGCACAGCAGCACCTGCAAAGATGTTCTCCACAGAAATGACCTTCCTGATCACTCGTATTTAGATATTATTGTTAACTCATATTGAGATTTTTTATTTTACTTATGTATTTTATATATTATATGTTGTACTATATCATTGCTAAAATTATTATTATCCTTTTTAGATATTATTATAACTCATATTGAAATTTAGAAGGAGATTTAAATGTTTTCAGAGGGTTTCCTTGAAGTCATGGAAATGATTTGTGATGCAAACTGTGCTGTGAACTTTCCTGACTTAGCATGTCATTTTGGAGGATTGAGTGGAGAGCTCTCCATGGCAAGTGTTAAATTATGATCTGCAGAGTAACAGGAGCAGAATGTGCAGAGCTCCACTATATGCTGAGTCTCGGGCAAGGCTGGAGGTGAGGCTTTGTGCCCTCTTAAACTCAGATTTAGGACAATCACCCAACTCCCCCAAAGGCCCAGTGCCTTTGGCTTCGTGCTCTGAAACCCACTGGCACCAAGAGCAGGTGTAATGTAGGATTTGCTCTTGGAGAAAGTCCTGTAGTGGCTCAGGGGAGTGAGTCAGTTGAATTGTTTCTTGCTGATAACACAAATATCTTGGTCAGAAGAAATGCTGACCTTAAACTCACCTGAGTGTCTCGCCTGTAACAGCTGCATTCTTGTATTCCCCTACACTCAGAATTTCTGGATTGGGCCCAAAAAGCCAAAATGGTTTGAATGTATTTGTATTTGTGGTCATCTTCTTGTCAGAGCATATTAGGAATGTTGGAAGTAATGTCTTTTCTCACAAAGTTTTGCTCAAACAAAACCTTGAGGGAACCAGCCTTGCTCTGGGGACCACAGGCTGCACGACCAGACATGGGCTGTGATCTAAATAATCCCTTAACTCTTTAAAGTTTAGATCTTGAGCTCAGCTTGCAGCTTCCTTCTCTATCAGCAACAGCAGCCTGGAACCAAAATCCTTTATCCAAATGTGTTTGAGCCCCTGGAAGGCTACAGGCAGATGAAATTCCAGGCTTTTCAGCTTGGACCTCCTCTCTTCTTTTGTATTATTTTAGGGGCCACTCTCAATGTGGTTAGTCAATACCAAAGAGACAGTCTCACTCTGTAACAACTTGTGATAATTCTCTTTAGATTGAAAGGACACTTTATTTGACTTGGAGAAAAGGAATATCTGAACTGTGTATCAAGGGCAGGGAATAGCAAACATTTCCTTCCACTTCTATCTGAAACATGAAGAAAATATCTTGTCCAGACAAGTAAATTATTAAACTTTCTTTTTAAAAAAGCATAGGAAATATTTTTTATCACCCATCTATTAGTTAGAAGAGGAGATAAGGCTTTCAAGTCTCCCATTGTCTCCTTGAGTGGAACAAAAGTCTCATAGCAGAAGTTTTTATCCAGTCCCTGTAGTTGTCAAAACATGAGGAGGGAAAGGGGAAGTGTCAAACACAGAAGGTGAAGCAGCACAGTCCCAGGTTGTTCTGCAGGGGTGTCCTGTGTGCAAAAATGATTTCAAATGCAGAGACAGTAAAACTGGAAACGTGTTTAAATCCAGCCCAGTTACACATCTGAGTTTCCATTTATTATGGTTGACTATTTTAAAGTGGATCCTGAGCCATAAACATGGTTGCCAGGAGGTCCACCTGGGTCCCATGAAAAAGATAATAAATACCCCTGCCCCGACTTTCTTCTGTCACATTGCAGAGATTGCAGTGATTGCTTTGGGCCTTTGCAGGGGCCTGAGGAACCGTGTCCCCTGTGCTTCCCTCCCTCCATAAGTCGTGGTTATAAAACATTTTCATCTGTGCTCTCTATCAGAAAGCATCTGCATTTTATTATATTTCATCTTTGTGCCAAGAAAGGAATATGTTTTGGAACTTCCGAGCACCATCATGTAATTTTCATTAATAAAAGGAGGAGGGAAGTACCATCATCCAGCACTTGAAATGACCTTACAAGGAGACCCACATTAAACTCTGTAGAAACAAAAGATCAGGGTTGGCAGGGCCCAGGTTATCCATGATGGCATTTCCTTGATGGTGCAGCAATAAAGACTCATCAATGCCAACGGTTTGGAACTAAAAAAATGAATTAAAAAATATGAAATAAAATTTAAAAAATACTGATTACATAAAAACATAAAATACTGATATCCTGTAGCAGCCATATATCAGCTCAGCTCCCATATGTTCAGCTGTACAACAAAAACCATGGCTGGGTTTTAAAACCTTGCAGGAGAAAGCAAAGCCTTTACAGCATTTCTTAGCATTTATTCCTGCAAGAATCTGTGCCAGAACTCTCCACTGTCAGCAAGGAAAAGGCTGAACCAGCCTCTCTCTTTTTGGCAGAAGGGAGATGCAGCCACAAACCCAAGGAGTTCCCAAGGGATTGGCAAGGCAGTAGCACCAACACCACCTTGATCTCCTCTCATCTCATCCTTCCATTTGGGGTTTTTTCCAGTGGTATGAGGTTTATCAATGTGGTTTGTATGGAGCAGATGTTCTCTGAGCTCAACAGCATTCCAGGGGCTGCTTGAGAAGCTCAGCCCAACCAGTCCTTCCCCTATCTTGCTTTCCAGTGACATTTATTTTCTCCCAGAATTTCAATCATTTAATCTACCTCAGTTTCCCAACCTGTAAACTTGGCCTTCATGAGACCACAACGAGGGCCAAAAGGTCAATCAGATATTGAAGCTGTGAAGTGCTTTGCAAGTGCAAATTATTTCCCTGCCATGGACTTCTCTGCAAAGTTGTGGAGATAATATTTTCGCTTTTATTTTTTTTCTTGCCCAGTTTTAAATTGTTATCTTGAAAACGCACAATAGCAAATTTTTACCAAGTTTAGCCAATCAGGATCAGCCCTCCCAGATAATGTAAATACAATTAGTTGATTTAAAGCACATTTCATGTTCTGCTTATCTGCTAAGTGTTCCAGTTATGGCGTTCATGCAGAATGAGTCACTCATACATATTCCTCAAGGAAGAGCCAAAAGATGGAAGGAAAATACAGCCTGAGGAAAAAGTCTATAAAGATTTCTCGCTTTTCTAATCCCTTCTCTCTAATGTTTCTTTGTAAATTTGTCAGATGGGAATGAAATTGCCTCATAACTCTCCAGATGTGAAGAGCATCACTGCACAAAATTACGTACTTGTCAAAGCAAGGGGGAATTTATGTTGGTGTTCCTGAGATGTGATTTTATTCAGTCTATTTCCTTTGTGCACATCATAGCAACTAGAAAGACAAAAACAGCTAGTTTATGTATATCTCCTTTTTTGCCCCCCCTTCCCTTTTTTTTTTAACCTCTGGTGAATTTTTTAGCTTCTATTTTTCCCTTTTGTTTTCTTATCCCCCTCCCCTCCCTCCTTTTATCTACTGCTTATTGCTAGTGACAGTAAACTTCATCCAACAACACTGTGATGAGAGCAGCTCTGATTCTCCAGCACCAGCCACTTCAGACAAGTGCTCCAGTCATTTTCCCTATGGAGCACAGAGAAAGGTGTGGCTTCTCTCCTGGATAGGAGAAATGTCAGTTTGGAAACCTCCAACCTTTCTAACAGGCAACCAAATTATTATTTAATTTAACACTTTGCTTTCTCTTTTAGTATTTTCATTTAAACCTTGTGCATCTTCACTCCAAAGCTCCTGTGTTAACCATTGTGGTTAAGCTTACTGAAAAGTTCTTCCAGTGATCCCTAAGTCCAGGCTCTTTGTGCTACTCTGAATAATGAAGTTGGCAGTCTTTGTGCAGTATTTCTTCCTTTGGTTTAAAGCTCTGGTGTTAAATGAAGTCTAAAGCATTCAGTAAAACCACTCTGAATTTCAGCTACTGCTGGCCATGACCTTCTTGACACATTTAAAACATTTCAGCTTTTTAATCCTCCTATTTGTGTTTCTCCAAGACACCTAAGATGGTTTTAAAAACAGTATTAGTGAGGGAAAAAATAAGCCAGCTAGTAGGAAATTATTCATGATGGATCTGTGAACCTCTTCTGGCAACTGGGATGACTCTTCTCACCCAAAAGGGCCTTTTGGGTGCCCTCTCACAGCACAGGATGAGAAGAGGCACAGACTTTTGGTTTGCTCACACACCAAGACAAGCTGTGTATTTACAAGTAAAAGAAATATTCTCAGTGTGATGAATGTGGTGATACAGGAGCGTGTGATATGCTGAGGGTGTCATGGTTTTGCAAGGGAATGTTAGAAAAAAATTATTTAACTCAACGTTAAGTTTTCTGGGAGATGGATGATGAGGTTACAAAAAAGCCCAGAAATCCTGAAGTCCAACATAGCTCTGTCTCTGCTAAGAAAGTACTTGTAAAAATACATTTGAACTCGTTCTCAAACTGTTTTTCAGCCACTTAAAAAGCATGTTCAGGCTTGTAGTAGAGGTGTAGTAACCCAGGGCTGAGAAGAGTCAATCATGGGCTGTTCAGAGGTGCATTGTGCTACCTGTTGTACCAAAAGATGAGTGTATTTCTTTTGCCTTCATCCTGGGCTGGTCCTGCAAGTGTCTGTGTGTGAAACAGCCCTTGAAGTCAATGAGCCCTTAATGCTGTTGGTTAATATCAGATATCCATCAGCATTTCATCTTGGTGAGGGTGTCAAATTCTGGCTTAAAACAATGCAGAGGAGTTCCTGGAGCCATCCCCATGCAGTATATGGAGTATAAAATTATCATGGCATTGATGGAGCTGGAGGTTGGTCTTCCAGCCTCCATCAGGGGCCTGGAGATCCCTCCAAAAAGCAGCAAAGCAAATGGCAAGGCACATACTGTAAAGTAACGAGAAGAATTTTTATTATTGCCTTTTTTTCCCTTTTGTATTTTCCTTACCATTTTGATCAGATGTACATTGTTTATAACCCCTAGTTTACTGGCCCCAAATATCATTACAACGTCTGCACCATGATATATGTTTGGTTGTTACCCTTTTAATGGATAAGAAAAGATTTAAGTACTTCATTCTGTTGCATTTTGACAGCTGTTAGCCATCATTTTTCCATTCACCTGCATTTAGCAATCCCATAAAGGGAGGCAATCTTAGAACTAACAAGAGCTGGGCCCTGCAAGGTGATAATTCTGTATCACTTTGGCCTATAAATACCTGCCAGGCTTTGGCTGAGTCAGCAGTCTGGAACAAAGTGGCAGCCGTGCCCTTTTATCTGTGTGAGTGTTTCACAGCAATTGGACTATCAGCCCCTGCAGTGAAAATCCATAGTATCGATCAGGCTATTTCTCCACTGTAATTCTTTTGTAGGAAATCCCTGATGACAAATTTTATCTGCACCACTTTTTGATTGCTGGGTTGATGTAAGCGATCTCCAAGGGCAGAGTTAAGCTCCTGGCCGTTCCACATTATCAAGCACCAGCTTTATTTACTGAAACTACACTTGTGGTCACCAACAAAAATAAAAAGGTGTGTGTGAGAGAGAGAGAGAGAGAGAGGAGGAGGAGGAGGCTGAAAATAAGGAGTAAAATTATATTTCCAAAGGCAGGAACGAGAGGTTAAAATAAGGAGTGGCATCAGCTGCTTGATTCTTAAGTAAAAGCATATTCTGCATTTCTAAAGGCACAAAGCAGAGAAATGTGCTTTATAAAAATGTCTGGGTGATATAGGGCTGTGTCTGGGAAGGGAGTTGGGGTTTGAGCTGCTCCTACAGGCTGCTGGTGGTGGGGATGGCCCCACAGGTGCCCCAGGATGGCCCTGCTGGGAGCACACTTTGGGAAGCAGAAAGAATTGGATTTCTTTCTGTTTCCAAACTGATCAATATTCCCTCTGAGCTGCCTCACTTGGACTCATTGCAGAATGACTCAGACCACACAAGGGCTGCTGTGACAAGACTTCAGGTGTTTCCTTCTCAGGGTCTGCTCAGAGCAGATGCCAATGAAAAGCTTCTCCAGGCACAAAACTCTGGATAAATGTATTCACGGCAGAAACTTGTATTAGTGATACCACCCTGTGGATTCACTGAGGCTCCTTAGCCTACAAATTTAACTTGAAAGTCCTACAAAAGGAACCTCTCAGATTTCCAGTCTCCCTCAGCTGAGTAAGGCTGAGGAGCATCAGATATCACAGAACCCATCACTGTGAATTCGAAATTTATTCCAGTTTTGATTTAAATATAGGTTATTGTCTCAGCAGAGTTATTACATATTATTACATATTATCCCTTGGACACCCTGAGTTTCTAATTTTTCCAGTCCTGATGAATGAGCCCTTTACTCCTGTGCCCTTAGGGAGGTTTTCTCACAGGCAGTTGTTGCCATAGTACACTGGGGTTACTCACTATGACTTTGCAGAGGTGTTTTCTTTTTACCTAAGCAATGCAGCATGAAACAGGGAAATGATGTCTCGTGTTTTTATTTAAAGCCCTGAGTCACTGACATATCCCAAACATGGCACATACAGCACAGAATTACTTAGGAAAACACTCTACCTCTGCTTTGGTTTTTTTCACCCAAAACATGTTAAGCACAAAACTAAAAATAGCTTTGCATAGCAATGAGTCCTCCATCAAGAAAATATCTGTTTGTATTGCTGGGCTCCTGCCTGTGACTGTGTCACTCTGCTAAAATTCAGTTGCCTAGAAAACATATATCTTCAGGTATAAACATATATCCAAAGATATATGTTTACTGAGCAACATCTATTGGATTAGGCATGGAGCCAGTCTAATTTCATGACTACACCTTTGAAAAATTGTCTGATTAATACTGAGAGGAATAATTGTATGCGAAAGGAATAGTAAACATTACCCACTAGAATGAATTTTCAGTAGATAATGGGAAATACTTTGTCTATTTGGAACTCTATCCCAATGAAAGCACTTAGATCATTTTCTTCAGCAGTAGCTCAGGTTAAATAAATTAATGCCAATTAAGTGTTGAGAGTAATTGGGATTATTTGGGAGAAACTATTCAGGCTTTTTAGACATTGAGCACATTCAAAGTCTAAATAAGTTCAAAGTTTGCAAATTTGATTCCTACAAGTTGAATCACAAAACCCAGAGAGAGACAATAAGATTTTCAGGGGGAGTTGAATGAATTTGAAAATCAATGAAATCTTTTATGTAAATCTTACAGACTACATCTCTCTACCCAAGATTTTTGGTATAACACAGAGAACCAAATTCAGAGCATGCAGTTCAGCCCAAAGTCTGTTATATTACTGAATTATCTCAAATCCCAAACTCATGGCACAACACTTCTCTAAATTCCCATGGGGTGCTCACTCAGCCATTCCCAGACCCATGGGATGCCCTGTGCTTGGAAGGTTCGTGTTATCTGGGACCGGACTGACCAATGTAAGATCTAATTCATTAATTACTGGTTCATGATCCAATCTGGTTTTCTAATAAGGCATTTCAAGTGCTGTTGCCTCCAGTACCAGGGAGAGGAGAAATCCTCTTGGGTAGGGCTTAATCCAGCCCTGGAGGTGTCCAAGGAAGGACTCAGTGCTCTGGGCTGGGGGACAAGGTGGGGATGAAGCCCAATTTGGACTCCATGGGCTGGGAGGGCTTTTCCACCCTCAGTGATTCCATGATTCTGTGTTAGGGCCTTGCAGCCAAATGCCAACTTGGAGGTACTGATGACATACTTGAAAAAGTAGGTGATGAGGATTGTTTGTAAATTATTTGGATTTATTCATTTTATGTTTTATTTACTCCTGATGGAAAGCACTAAATTGACATCAACAATCTTCTTTTTTGTGTGTTAGAGGCAGGTGTTCACTCAGTGCTACATTAGGACCACCAACCCATGCCACTTGAACTACTGAACACCCATCAAGTGATAATGACTTCCAATTACTACTAATCTGAGCTAGACTTGAACCAGTGACCTTGAAATAGTCTGTAGCCCATTAACAGTTCCCTGAGCCATCCAGTCCCAGGGTGTTTGATTGTTCTGAATACAACAAAAGAGCTTTCCTTCATTTTCCTTTATTTCATTTTTTAAAACTGCTTAAAATTAGGGGTGGAGGGGTATTGAAATACTCAATTTACAGTTTCCCTGTATCTCTAATACCACATCTAGAGGAACAGCTTTCATTTGCACTGAGAATACCTCCTGCTGAAAGGAAATTCACTTTTCTCAGTCCTTGATGCCTTGTCTGTCACTGACGTATTTTGCACACCTAGATCTCAAGAATTAGGAAAAGCTGCCACGATTCTGCCTTTCAGGACACTGCAGTGTGGCCTCAGACTCTCATGATGATTTCTGGTACATCCTCTTCGTTATGGGAGGACATTAAGAGCAAACCAGATAAGAAATGAGCCATTAGATGCAAATTTCTCTTTGCAGAACACCTCTCATTGAATTTTCCATCTCAATTAGATCATTTTTTCTGATTGTACACTCAGAAAATACTTTATATTTTTACCAGATCAAGTCCCTGTTTGATACCAGCACTGATGCATCTTGTACCACAGCAACTGCTACAAGATCAGCCAAAGGATGGACTTGATCTTGGAGGTCTTTTCCAACCTAAATGATTCTGGGACTCTGGGAAGTGCTTGCAGGAAGGGAAAAGAGCAGTGGGCCACCGTGGTGGAGCTGCAGGTTTGTTGTTGGGGTGGCTTAGCCTCTTGTTCTGTTCCTAAATAAGTGACTTGCTCTTAGGAGAAGGAAGGGCAACAATACCTTTGTACTTGAATATTAAAAAAACAAACCCTTCCTGCAGCATCCCCTCAGCTGTAAGGGTTTGCCAGCTCCTCTGCACTTTTACAACCTGAAACAGGTCCAGCTGCAGTGCTTTGGACACTTTCTGGGGAGGAAAGGTGTCAGTTCACTCTGGTTTGTAATCCCCCACCTGCCTGGCACAAATCTGCACTCAGAGAGCCAGTGATATTAATGGAAAATTTCATCCCACTTTCTTCTCCAAATTTCTGCTGCTTTGGGGCAAATTCAGTGTTTTCATTAACATTTCAGATAAATCTGGAAAGAGCACAGACATTAATGCAGATTACAGGCCAGAAATACTAAGCAGCAGCAGCAGCAGCTTCCTTTGATCTACTGAGATATGTCAGTTGTAAATATTTCTGCAGCCCTGAAAATCAGCAACGTGGAGCCCTTGTCCAGATAAACAGGAATTCAGCCATCCTGGTGTCTCCTGCTCTGCTGAGCACAGCTACCCTGCAGTGCCTTCCCAACCCTCTGCTTTGGGGCTGATGCAGAGGAAGCCCCACTTGGGCAGGGACCTCCTCTCCTCAGAAATATATCCCTCCCCTAAACTTTGGGTTATTTTGCACAGAAAAAGGGCAGCTTCCAGTTTTCCTGCTGAACTTGTGCTACTGTGCAAAAAGTCCTCCTGAGGTTGGCAATGCCAGAAAAACCTACCAGGAGCTTCACAGGTTTGGGAAACACCTTGGGAAAGGACTTTCTGAGGGGAGTGATTCACTCTTGCAAGAACTGTGCTTTATCCAGTGGTTCTCTGCTTGAAATGTGGAACCATTCTCTGGAAACAGCCATCAGGATGAAAAGGAAGGCACATGTTTTCTTTGTCTACAGCCTTCCATCTACATCTCCTCCTTTTTTTAGTCAAGTGAAGCTTCAGGTGATAAGTGCACTTTCTTTCTAAGCCAGTTTGTTATATCTGGCTGTAATGACACTGTCCAACAGGAGGGAATTAAAGCTGGATCACCCACCTCCACTTGAGTGTTCCCACTCTAATCTGAGTGGACATCAATGCTGTTATCCAGCTTTGAAAGGAAGAACTTAAGCCCTTCTCTCCTATACCAGAAGAGGTCAGAAGATGCTTTTGGACAGTGGTTCCTGAGGAGACAGAGAGCAGGAAAATAGAGGAATACTATTTTTACAGGCAGGACTTAAGGTTCACTCATATCCTTATGTTTTTCTCATAGGCTGAGCTTAGGCTTGTACTGCTTCTGGCCCTGTTCTCAGGGCTCTTGTTCACCCCAAATACTTTTTAGCATGTTATATCCCTCACCAATATATGATTTTACTGGAATAGTCTCCACTTAGGCTTCAAAATTGAATCCTTTCTTTACAAGGACTTTGAGATTAACAATGCAGAGTAGTAGGCTCAATACCTGGGAAATTATTCAGGCTGGAATTTACAGCTGAGAAATGCTGCTCACATGCAGGGCTCTGATTTACCACTGAAAAATGAAATAACTACTACAAATAGTATTTGTAAAGTAAGATGTTTCCTTCTCTGCTCCAAACTTGTCATCTTGGTGCTGTTCCTCGCTACACACAACCTTTGACTATAGTTTTAATATTTGACAAGGTAGATGCAGTTTGGCCAGGTCTGAATCAATATATTCTCAAAGGGAGGCAGCATGAAATCAGGTTGGTTTTCCTTGGCAGTTTGTACCAGATAAAATGATTCCTTTAAGCACAAGGGTAAAAGCAAATACAGGAAATGTATCTTCCAATGAATTGACATCGATGAGCTGGTGAGTTTTTCCCTTTAACACACTGATGATATTAATTATTATTGTAAACTGCATGTCAGGTTCCATCAGACCTGTCTTCCACCACCAAACAAAAACAGCCTAATGTCAAATCATTGAAGTCTCCCAGCTGCCAGAAATTCCACCTCCCATCTCCAAGTGTTTTTCTTTACCACAAAATAACAAGCAAGTCCCATGTGTTTGCATCAGTCCTGAAAGTGCTGTCTGTAAAAGTCATGTCATAACCTCAATCAATCACTCAACATCGGCCAACACTTTGGTAGATGATCCAGAAATGCTACTTACTGGGATTATACTTCAGGAAATAACATATTGCTGGCTGACAGCAGCAGCACAATACTTTATTTGGAGGTTGAATAACCCTGAGTTACCCAAGTAGCTTCTGGGGCTGCATCTGTTTTCATACCCCTTTGGAAACTGCCATGTGGAAGTTGGGTGAGAGCTGTTTAGTGCCATGAATGTACTAGTAATTATTTTTTCTGGAACTAAACTCCAAAATACAGGTAAGTATTTATTAATTCCTTTTGGTTGCTCATGAAAACACATATTAAATTTTACACTAATTAATTAATCTGTTATGGAGTAGCAAAATGCCACTGACCACTTAAACCCATGGAGATCACAGCCTGGAGATCCTAAGCCTGTCCTTCCTTAGACTGGATATCCAAAATTTATGGATCTGCCAGTCAAGATATAATAAAATGCAGAAACATGCTTGTAAAAAGAAATGTGATATTTACTGTTCAGCCATGTAATATCGTCTACTTATACATCCCCCTTGAGGAGATCTTGATGTTATTGGAAGAGTAGTTTTTGTAGCCATGCTCTGTTTTCCCTTTCCTGGTTCTTTTCTTCTTTTTTTGTCATTTTTCTTGTTTTTAATTTCTTAGTTCTCCTTTAGAAAGTGCCAGTCCTTATACTGCAATATTAAAATTAAGTAGCGTTTGAGACATAATAGTAAGTTAATTTTAATTAACTGGTGACATAAAGCTGAAGAGCAGTTTAGAGGGAGTATGTTTAAGACCATTTAGAGCTCAGTAGTTTGTGCCAGAGCCCGTCTGAACACAGACTTCATGGACATCCACCACTAAATGCAAAGCAAAGCCAGAACTGGGGCCTTTCAGTGTTGCCCTGCTGACTTTAGTCAGTAGGGGTCTGGTTCTGTTTCCTGGCAAACTTTGGGAATTACAGACCGATTGACTGCAGGTAAATGGCTTAAAGGAAAGGTCAAGTACTGTGTCCCAACTAGAACACAGCTCTGAATTTCAAATCCTCCCAGCTCGTCCCATGTGCTGTGTGTGCAGGAGCCATCAGATCTCTGGTGCTTCATCTGTCTGTGTCCATAAGTCTGTCTGTGCCTGCACTTTGTATTCCAATGCTGAAGGGAGGGCAGCCCAGGTCTGCAAGGAGACAGCAGGGTGTGTTTTGCAATACTCACTAAAACTGAATGGCATTTGATGATGTCTGCTGGTGAGAGAACACACCCTGCTACACGTTGTAACTTCAGGTCTCCTTGATTAATCACTCTCCATACTTTTATGGTGTGTGTGGTGGGAAAAAATCTGGTGTGAGTTCAAGTCTGGCTTTCAGCACAAGGGTTTGTAAGTGTGGAGAAGCAGCACAGGCCCCTCTGCTGCACAGAAGATGTGTTGCCTCTGTGGTCAGGCAGCTGGGGAGCAGGAAGGAGCTGCCTTCCCAGGAAACCTGCCTCCATAACCATGTATGTAATAGTTTGGGGAAACCCCTGCGATGGGCCAAGGGAGATGCAGTGGATCCGCTGCCTTGGAGCTCCACTGCTCAATGCAATAACTCTGGAGGAGATGTAACTGCTCCTCCAGCATCCACTACACTGTATGCCAGAATCGTTCCATGAATTTCTCCCTTCTCATTGCCTTAAGCACAATTACAAATACATTATGCAGTGTGAATTGTCACCCTTTTTTAGCATTCAGTGGCGCTATGAAACACCATCCCCTCCCCTTGGTGTACTGGGTTGAGATCAGCGCATTCCCCAAATATCCTGCTGCCTGTGCCACTCCGCTGTGACCCAGGAGGGGACACCACAACCCAATGCTTCCCCCGATGGGATTTAGTCACATCTTCAAGATCTTTCACCCTCAGCTTTCACAGAGGTGGGGAATCCAAGGAATCCAAGTCTGCCAGTGATCCCAGGTCGTGCACAATGAGCTGCTGCCTGGACAGCTCTTGATTTTCAACCGGGGGAACAGTGGGATGTCCAAACCCAAAGTCAGATCCATTTATCCACTGGAACGGGCACACGCTTCTCCCTCCTCCTGGAGGGGCTTTGGCTCAGTGGATTCCTTGGCAGGAGGCACTGCCCAGCACCAGGCACGAGAGGGAGCTTTGGCATCTCCTGCGGGAAACACAAGTTGACAGAAATTTAGAAAAACTTGGGCTTTGCCTTGGAAGGCAGTGATCAATTCTGACAGCGTCCTGCTCTGCTCAATATTCTCTCTGAAGTGCCTGGAACCAAATGCCAGAGCAGCACGTTCCTCCCCAAGTTCAGGAGGGTAGATGTAAACACAGGCCATAAAAGACCTGCATGTCTCCAGCTTGTAGGGGTCGTAATTCTTCCCAGCAAAGTTACCTTTCCTGTTTCTATGAATTACTCTTACATTCTTGTAAGAGATACGGTTTGAGGTATTTATGGTGCATTCAATTCTGCTATCATTGATTTACTGGACTAAACCTGCTCCAGGATATGATGTAAAGCCCCTAATTCCAAAAAACTCTTCCATCTCAGCGAGAACAGCATTTTCTGCCCTGTTGCCCTCAAGCAGATGACCAACGGAGATAAACAGAGGGCACTCCACTCTCGGTTGCAATGTGCTTGGTGATGTGAAGGAATCAATCAGACAAAAGCAGATTATTAGAGTGTCTGAGAGAGATCAAACATTGCTGGCATCTTCACCCACACACGGTTGATTTACAGGCAAGCTGATAAAGTGCTGCAGCTCACTGTCAGAAGTACATGACAGCTCCTCTAGCTCTATGGATAAATTATTGCTGAAGCCCATGATAACATTTCTCCACCTAGCAACCAAACATAACAGGATGTGGCTTTTAGTACTCAGAGCCAGAATGATACAAAGAGAAAACACAGGAACTCTTCAAGCAGTGAGGCAGCACAGGGAGAGCGAGGCATGAATAGGTTTTCACACACACACACACACACACACACACACGTGAGCTCTGTGTGTGTCTGTGTCGGCTCTGAGGACAGAAAACTGCCTCTGAGTTGGAGGGTTTGGAAACCCACCTGCCCAAATGCACAGGACTGGGGCAGGCAGTGATTTCAGAGTGCAAAGTGGACCTGGGGGCTGTGGGAAGAGCCCCTGGGTGGGTGTTTAGGGCTGTGCAGGTCACCCCGTGCACTCCCAAGGTGGGGCTGCACCAGCCATGGAAAACATCAGGTGTTCCCTTTCCTTGGAAAAGCAATATGAAAGCAGCACATGAGCCAGGCTTTAAATAACCCCTTCTTGCCTCAAAAAGGGGCAAATCAAAAGAATGCAGTTATTTGGCAGACAGTGCTAAAGGAAGGTGCCATTCAGATATTCTCCTGATTTTTATCTGCTGTCTTATAAAATAATAAGTAATATAATCTGCTAAATATTGCATCGTGGCTATTAGACATTGGGACTGCTCTCAAAAATTAAGTTGGGTTAATTAGAGCATGTACTATGTGCCTATAAAAGACTAAATCAGGCTCTGTCTCGGGAGCCAGACGTGAGTGCTTTTCAAAACTGAGAATGTGACCCTGACAACTTAAAATCTAAAGTACACTGAAAGTACTCACAGGTTAGAGGTTCTGCTGCCTTAGATGCCTTTAACAAATTCTCTCGCTTTGAAATACGCTTCCTTATTTAAAAACTACTTTTTTTCTCTCTTTGTTGCTCCATCAGAAGTCATCCTGCAGAAGAGTAGGGAAATGAATATGGAAATAACTCTGTGAAAGAAATTATGGAGCCTGTTTATCTGCACTGTTCTGCCAAATGAACAATCAGAAAACATGACTTTTATTTTTTTTTTCTTCCCTGTGGCTTTTTCAGTTACAAGGATTTAGAAAAGGTGAGAGGTAAGTGAGAAGTTCTGAGATGTAAAAGATGTAATCTGATGATATCCCTGCAGTAATTCTTTATAGTATTTGTTTTGTCATATTAAGGACTCAGTATTGTTTTATTAAGGACCCAGCTCTGTTTATCTGAGATCTGAGCCCAGGCTGCATCTGGACAGTTGTGTTGTGTTTCTTCAGTGGCTGCTGTGATTGAAGGTGGCCCCAGCTCCTGAGCTGCCTTAATTAACCATTTGCTCTTGTTAATACCTGCACAACTCTGTTATCTGCACCTCAATGGGAGGACAGACCTGACTGGAATGTTTTCCTTGCTAATAACCATGTTCCTGCCTGGATTGCTCCAAGTACATCTTCCCTCTCTGCCTACTGGGTGCAAGGGTGGCTTCTGGCACTGTTTATCATGTTTGAAATTCTCCCTCTAATTTTACCAGAGGCTCTGCAGCCTCACAGACACATCTCAGGTCAGCCTCTGCAGGACCTCACAGGGAGGATTTACCAGTGAACAACCCCACAGAAATCGTGTGGTTTAATCCTCGTTTGTGGCATTGAAAAATTACCCATAAATATTTCACCATTATGTTTTATTATTACAGTCAAATTTGTTTTATGTACTTATTATTTAAGGGATAATAGGGCAGGTGTCCCATTTTATGAGGCAATAATCTGGTTCCTGTTGGCTCCATAGTTTATCCCTACCAGTGAGCTGCATTATCACCAAGGGACATGGGGAGCTTGTCTTATTATAGTAATAATAATAATAACACCTTATATTTCTACAGCACCTTTCCTCTGGAACAATCCTGAAGTATTTTATAAATCCTATTTGATTTTTGACAACTGGGGTCATCTCAAGGATTATTTCAATAGTGCCAGCTCTGGAGTCAAGGTAGGAAGCAGACTTTAGACCATCCAGATATTCTCTGAAAATGTTTCTGTTTGTCTCTCTCTTACTCAGAGACCTGTGCAGGGGATGAGGCTCCAAATATTGATGGGTGTCCTTGGCTGTGGCACCAAGGCTTCACACCCTCTGGAAGTGGAACATGATGCCCTTGAGTTCTGATGTCCTGCACAAGTGTCTCTGTGAGGTGCACCCCAGGCAGCTGCCTGAGGAGGGGTGGCAGAGCTGGGCTGCAGCTCCCAAGTTCACAGGAAGGTTTGCTTGAAACCAGATCCAAGGGGAGTGTTTCCCACCCCTTCATTAGGTAATGCTGCTCTCCCAGATGATTATTTTTTACTCCCAGTATGAGGATCATTATTGTTGGTGCTGCTGTCAAAAGAAACCATTCCCATTTTCCTTGTGCAGTTGCTTTGTACTGGTGTTCCAGCAATATTTAAGGGTACTAACTAAACTCAGGCTTGGTCCAGGCTGCTCTTATTTTTCCTGAGCACCAGTGAGAGGGGATTAACCTGCAGTTGCCTTTCAGGGCCAGCACTGATAGGAGCCCATTGCCAGCCCCCTGGATGAGCCTGTGCCACAGGGAGTCTTGGACAGTCTCTGGGTGATGTTACCAAGTGTGTTTTCCCCGTGTGTTCAGCCCTTCAAGTATTGCAAACCCAGGGATGACTTCAGAACTTGTGATTCCAGCATTTCCCCTCAGCCCCAGCCTGCCCCAGGGAAAAGAATTGCCAAACTGAGATTAGACTTGCACTTTGTTAAAAGTAAAAAGAGGATTTACTTATAAATATTGCTGGGTTGTTGGGTTTTTTATTTTTCTGATGTTTTTCTCTTTTACATTCGTTTTTCCTTTTGTTCTCTTTCTTCAGCTGTGGATCCAGAAAGGAAAAAAACTTGAGTGTTTTGCTGTAATGTGAGTATCCAATAATTTCCAGTAATAGAAGTGGTTTATATCTACTTGAAAGTTGAAGCCAGCTCTGATGAAGTTATATGTTCTTTGATTAAATAAGATATATAAGGCTGAGTCTGCTCTCTGAACATCCCAGAGCCACAAGGGCTTTAGCTACTCAGAGCAGTGTTACTCATTCCTCCCTCATCCACAATCCCAGGCTGACCTAAAAAACTTTCCCAACTAATGCCTCACTGAAATTGCCACATTTCCACATTAAGTCAGAATTTTACAATTTGAATTTTCCCCACTGGGAAAAAAAAATACCTTTAGAAGAAGGGTTTTGCTTACTTGCATCTTGCATGATTCAGCATTCTCTGAATATACCATTTTATTTCATGTTGGAGGAAAAAGGACTAATTTCTGCCATCTTTGTCGAGAATTAATTGATCAACCAGATATTTAAAATATTAGCTCATGGTTCTGCCAGTAGGTGCTTAAAAGGATTTTTATTAGTCCCTACCTGTGTTTCTGAGCACCTGAACACCTCAGAGTGTTCATCTCATTAGCCTTTGGCATTGTGGTGAAGGGAAAACGCTTTCATCAGATCTATCACCCATTCACAAAATATAGCTCTGTGCCACATTTACATCAGGAGAACAAATCATCCTGGGCCTCAGCTTTCCCCCATTAGTAACTGAAGGGATGTCTTGCCTCACCCAGGCAACAGGGGATGCCACAAGTTCATTGGATTTACGGATAACAAGTCACCAGCCATCCCTCAAGCTTTGTACAAATTATCAAATGTGATTTTATGGCACTGAGTGAGCTGAGTGGGCTGTGATTCAGGCATGTGCTGGAGCACCTTGTTGACTTCAGCATCTAAATAGCTCAAATGAGTATTTTGACTAGGAAAGAGATGAGTTCTCCTTCATCCCTGGACCAATGTGCAGGTTTGTCCTTAATTCCATACCTCAAGAAGACCAAAGTTTATCCCATGGTGCAGCAGGTCAGCACCAGGTATTTTGAGTATTGTATCTAAATGTCCTCTTTTTATTTGTTTGGGTGTGTTGGTGGGATTTTTTGCTTGCTTATTACAAAATATCACCTTTTCATAACTTCCAGAGAGTGGACATTGCAAGGGGAAAAAAAGTTGCATCTACCTCATTATTAAATGTTAACATTTCAATTAAAATGTTAACATTTCTAATATTTCCTAATGGCACCACTATAAACTAAACACTGGAATAAAAGGTTCTATGACAGAAGTGGAGCCTGGAGACAGTTAATGTGAAAGTGTTTCTGGGGCAGCTCAGGGTTTGCTTCGGGGATCTACAGAATTTTATAGAAAATTGGTTCAAATCCACCCTCAATTACAATGTGTAACATCACTGCACCCTGTGACTGGTGGCAGAACTGGGACCAGCCAGTGCAGACTGAGGAATGGGATGGGGCTTTTATGCTGATTTTGTATTTTCTGCCTGTGTATCACGTTCTGTGTTATTCCCTGTTATTTGTGCAACCTCTGTCATCTGGTTGTTATTTTTTAAATCACATCCCAGTTAGAGCCTGGAGGGCCCATCCCACAAACACCCCCCTGCAATGCTTTATGGACTGGTGAAGGAAAGGTGGTTTTCTCCTGCCATGTCCAAGCCCAGCTGTTCAAACCACTCTGCACAGAAACAGGGTTTTTTAGGATGGGGATATCAGGGTTTAGCTGTGTGATCAGCAGTGCAATTCTATATTCAGGACAGAGCAAAATATGAAATATAGTGTAAAGTAGCTGTTGCATTCGTGCTTTATCTTGAAACAGTAATTGAAGAGCTGCTAAGTGCTGAATCCTGAAGGGAAAAAAACACCCTGTATAGTTCTTTGGCACTCTGTTCTGCTGCAAGAGTGCATCCAGCCAGCCTAATTTATGAAATGCCTTCACATTTTTGGCCTTCCAAAATTCCACCAAATGTCTCAGATGCAATGTCTTTATTATCTGATGCTTTAGCAGAGCAGAGCACTGGATTTCCACGAATTCTCACTGTTATCTCTCTGAACACAGCCCAGAGCTCTGGGTGCAATATCCAGTCTTGGATGCTCCACTGTTCTCTCCTGGCTGTAGCCAAAACCAGCCCGTGGTGCTTTCCCTCCAATATTTCACAGGAAATGCAAACAGCCCAGAGTTCAGCAATAGCCAAACCCCTGGCAAAAATTATGGACAGCAAATAAAAGCTCCCTGCAGTCACAGAGGGTCTCACAGAGCTTGGGGTGGATCCATGGCCTTCCAGAGCCCTGAATGTTGGGAGAACTGTGGAATTTGGCTCTGCTGGGCTGCCCCTTCCTGCACCAAAATTTCAATGCAAATATAAAATGAAAATTTCTTTCTTCAAACATGTTTAATTGCTTTCAAGTTTTGGCACTTCTGTTACTATCGGATTTCCAGGGTGTCCCATGGTAATGATTAGAACTAAGCAAATACCTCAAAATATTTTCCATGAAAACTCCCTTGAATAAAACATTGAATAGCCTTCAGCTGTGTTCACACCCCTTTCATATTTGCTTTCTCTGAATATTCCAGTGACTGATTTATGGGCAGAAATGTTAACTGAAACAGCAATTTCTAAGGGAATGTTGCATAACATTTATGGAAAGCAGATTTTAAATATGGATATAGTATCTCAATGCAGCCTGATTGGAGCAAAAATAATACCAGGTGATTTGAGTTCACTCAGTGCCAGTAACCCAACTCAGTGTCCAAAAGGAGTCTCTGCCCACCAAAAAGACCAAAACTCAGGAGGTGCTCAGTGAGGTTTGAAGGAGTGCCCAAGCAGTGAATGTTGACAAAAATACCTTCCTAAAGCTGGCCATAACTCAAAATAAATGTTGGGCATTGAATATATTTGGGAAATGGGGAAGTCATTCCATGTTAATCGTGAGCAGGAGAAGAGACTGAGCTCATTGACTTAGTTGTTTACTCCGAGGAAGTTGATTGGCCTTGCTAATGATACAGGAGTCTTGGCTGCTTCTTGAAGATGTCATTGTCAAAGAGCAAATATTTGCATATTGCTCTTCAACATCATTAGTTTTGTTTTGGGAGGTGAGTCATTAAGACCGAGGCTTAAAGAAAAGTGTACAAATATTGCCTGGCTCATTTGCATCCGTGACTAATATGTGCATAAATCAGGTGAGGTGGCTCCGAGTTGACCCATCCTGGCACCCTTGGACGTGCAAGGATGCACACAGGCCACTCACATTATCAAAAAATTAATAAATAATTAAAAAAAAAGCTGAGCACAGCTTTAAAATACGGTGTTAAACCTCGATTTTTGCATATGAAGCTCTTCTCCACTCTGTGCCATGTTCCAGGGAGAGAGAGCTGTGCTGGTACAGGAACCTCCGACAGATCTGCATTATTCCCCTCAGAGTGCAAAAATATCTTCATGCAATATCTGAAAAAGCCTCATTTAAATGCTCTGTGAATCCAGCCCTTCCCAAAGGCCACGATGTATTCATGTATTTTGGATGATCTTCAGCTCGAAAAGCGTGCAGCTAATGCACCATCTCACCACGTAAAAGATTTAAACAAAAACACCAGGAAAAAAAAAAGGGAGAAGCTGAAAGGCAGCCCACAGCCTCTAACCCAGATTCCTGCTTTTAAATAAAGATGGTCTGAGGATGTTCTTGTTACCCAATTCCAACCAGAGCTGAGGTTTGTTCTTTAAAAACAAAGAGCCAGAGTATTTCCACAGAGACACTTACACTCCATTGTACCTTTATCATCATTCTGGGAAAATCTCCTTAAAATTCCCAAATCAAACAGCAATTTCAAGGCTGGAGAGTGATTTGGAGTTGTTTTTTTTTCCAAGAGAATTTCCAGCATTTCAAAGGATAAAAATTATGAGGAGATATTAGAGGTGTTTTACCCAAGAACTGGCAAAGTTCAGGTTATTGAAGACACTCCAGCACCATTTCTTAGGCAGGAGGGATAGGTGAACACTCTTTAGTTACCCTTTCTTCCCTAAAAAAATAATTTCCTTACCCTCCTGCCATCACATGCTAAATTAAGCCATGTCTTTCTTTTCTTAATAAGACAGCTCTTCTCCGAGCTCCTTAAACTTTTCTAAATTTTCTTACCACAAACACTGTTCATTTTGTTTCTTATCCAGAGAATGATAACAGGGTTTTTATAAAAATGAACATTCATGATCAAAGAGCAACTCTGTATCATAAACAAATTACAACAACTGGGCATGCTTTGAAATAGCTCAACCTAATTAAGCTCAAACACTTTTGCAAAAGCTTTAAAAAAATGGGTGTAATTGGAGCTCCGTTCAGGTTCAGCTGACTTCATATTTTTAGTTTGTTTGGCATTTTTTGCCTTTTTAGAGCTTTGCATAAACAAAACATTTTGACAGTGTTGCCTTCTTGGGAAAAAAAAAATGTTGGTGGTGCTGAAAATTCAAATTTCCCAATGAAACACAGTTTTAATTGCTCATTTTTGCAGTTCTGGGGATTCATGTGAAATGTGCCAAATGCAAATCCCAAGGGGAATGTGACTGTTCCACAGCTGTGCAACACCCCTGGGAGCCCACAGCAAGGGGGACTGGGTTGGTGCCCATCATGTGCTGGGCCAGCAGGAATTCTGGGTGGCATCAGAAATGCAAATACTTGTGTTTTTCTGAACAAAACCATTTACAAAGGAGAGGGTTGGGTTTTGAGGAGGAAAATGGAAATCCCTGCCATGAGGTGTTTTCCTCCTTCTCCTGGCATGTTGTTGGTTCCTTATGGAAAATTAACATTTAGGCTGAGATTATCAGACACTCAGTTTTTCATATTTTATTTATGATCTCAGTCCTCTTCCAATTTAAAGGGGCTAGGTAAAACTTTCCCCAAGTATTTGTTGGTTATAAACCACCAAGGATCTGCAAGGATCCACCATCCCCTTAAATCCGATTCAAGGAAAATTTGCAAAAATAATTTGAAATAATAATAATAACCAGAATAAAAGAATACTTACTCAAGCCAGTGTTTTACAGGAACACCTGTGGATGGTAAAATGACCCCTAAAAACACCTCTTCATTGAAACATCAATTTTCTTAAAATTAGAATTAATAAATCCTTTGCAATCTATATAGACTTGTGCATTTTCCTCACCACCATAAACCCTGAATGCTTTGGTTATTATCTGTTATCTGGCATTTTCTTCTGCAGTGAATTATTTCCTCTTTTTCTAGAAGATTTTAATTGTATTGATTTTTTATTTCCTAATGAAAACAATTTGCTGTTTGCCCAGCTGTGGAATTTCCATAAGGAGATAGTGATTTTCTGAATGCTCTCATGTCTCCTTATCAGGAATATTTGCAGAAAAGGAATTTCAAATTCATCCTCATCTGCCCCAGGAATTTCTGCTCAACTGTTAACTCCAAATTTTGTTTGTAGAAGTTTACTAATGATCACTGAAGGCCTTAATTGAAACAGATTTATGAATATAGTTCAGCAAATATTTTTGTTCTTTAACACTCACATTTCTTTAATATTTTTCACTTCTTTTCCCTTTCTTGAGAAGCAAATTTTCAGTCAAATTTCTTTTCGTAATTGAAAAGCATTAGAAGTGCTAAGCCAAATTACCTGTAATTACATAACCTTCTGATTCTGACTGTGTTTAACAGATTAAATGTTCTGTCTTTACAACTTTCAAGGTTAAGTGCTCATAATGGGCCATGCTGGTGAGCAGGTCACAGAATCCCCAGCAAGTGGTGCTCAGCAAACCAAATGGAAGATACTTATTAAAATCTATAACATGCAACTTTAATCTACCACTCAAATTATAAGGGAAGCACTTGGAAAGAGCTAAAGGCTATTTGCAGGTTCAATATATTCACTTTGCTCTCAACAGTGATCAAAGTTTGGAGCTTCACACGTCTCGGACTGATGTAGGAGCTAATTTGGAGAAGCTGCACAAAAGGCTCTTATATCCCCAAGCTACAGAGGGTTTCTAATTGGAGTTTTACACCTGTGAATGAGGGAGCATTGCCCAGCTCTCCACAGGGTGATGTGCATTGGGAAGGGTTAAAAGTCAGGGAAATTAATCTCAACACCAAGACAAATTACACTTCTCTTTTTTACAGAAAGTTTTCTAACTGAAGTGGTTCTGTTTTAATTGGGGACTATTACTTTAAATGAGACCCAAGATTGAGAGTCTTTTTTGCAGGGATATTTCAGTCACTGTCAAGACCTCCCAATAAGCTCATTCCTGCCTCTCTTCCATGTATTATTATTTTTTCATCTTGAATTTCCTTGAGTTTACTGCTATTTTCTTTCCCTAATCTACCCCAAATTCCAAGTCTATAAAGTTGAGTCCAAAACCAACTTAGCCTTGGGGTGTCACATTAAAAAAAACAGGGTGGTTTTCTTTTTTCCCCCCCCCCCAAAAAAGCCACTTCTGACTGTGCAACTGTCACCCTGAAACAAGTGCAGAGAAATCCCTGGATCCAAACAACCCCCCCACCTTTGCATTGCTGTTTTTCCTCTGTCGGTCCTTGAAATGACCTTGGCTTAATTACCTGCATCTCAATGAGTGAATCTACATAGCAAGTGAAGGTTAATTAATGAAGGATCATTTCTTACTTTAAACCCATCAGGCAGTGGCTGACAAGCAAGGCTGGCCCGTGCAGTGCTATCCTCTATCTCATTAGAAATGGCCAGATTGATGTGCCAGCTCTGCTCCACAAAAAGGAACAGGACAGTTTGTTAATGAACAGAACTGATGGGCTCTTATCACTAACGTTGTTGAACTTCAGCTTTTCCCACCAGCTCCTTAATTTCCAAAGAGTTTAATTTGTGCCTTTTAAACTTATCAAACTTCTAAGTTTTCCACCCAAAAGTTACTGTAGTTTTTCCACCTGGCTAAAATTGGCAGAGCAGTTCGATCCTCTCTCATGTATTTGTGGAGCTGTCACAAAACCCACTCAGGCTGCACCATTTGAAATCTGGTGGCTGCAAAAATTCCTCTCTGCCCAGGAGTCCATCCCTGTCTTTCAGAGCTGGATGTCCCTCTCCTGGCATTCCTCATGCTGTTCACCAAACCACCCACCCCCAGACATGGCTGGAACTGGTTTCTCACTGGGATGGGCCTCCTCATACCCTCAAGAAAGCTGTTTTCCAGCTCTGTAAAGGAGAACAGGAGTTGTGGAGATGACAGAGAGGTGACACTGGGAGTTGCACTAAAACTCCAACACTGACATCCCCACCCACGGGGTAAAATAAAATACCCATAAAGAGCATGAAGGCCATCAAAAAATCCAGAAAATTTGGAGGAAGACAGTTTCTCAAAGCAGCTTAAACCCGAGTTCAGAAGTTTTGCTGAGAGCCCTAAAAGCCCTTTGTGTTTCTGCTCATAAAGAGACAAACACAGACCATAAAACTTTCCCTTCCAACCTCTGGTGTTGGTGGTGGAAAGCAGCGTGTTTGTGATCTTAGAGAAACACTTGCACTTCATCTCTTTTGAAGCCTGTGGTGGAGAATGTATGTTTAAGACAAAAAAACCATGTCCTACATCTGCTTATGGCTTAGGAGGATGAAGGGGGTTTGGTCCTGTGTCGCTCAGAACTTTTGAGAACAGAAAGAGAGACTCAGTTTGCACAGAAAGTCTTTTCCCAGACCTTTGCAGAGAGATGGATGACACCTGAGGTGATGAATTGCACTCTGAGCACACTTTTGCAAAGAGCAAAGCAGAACCTATTTCAGCCCAGCCCCTTCCAAAGGCAAAATACACCCCTGGAATAAAGAGCAGGAAGATTTCTGGGCATTACAACCAGAGCAGAGAGATTCATCTTGGGGCACTTGGGGGTACAAAGCCCTGATGTTTGAGGGCAGAAGGTGTTTTCTTGTCCCACATCCCCTTTTTTGTTTTATTTAGGAAGTCAAGTGAGATTCATAATTCCCAATTTTCTCACCATCAGGTTTTCCAAATCCTTCAGTGGCCAGAGAGACAAACACTGCTGGTGCTGCTGAACAAAGAACACTCCAAGACCAGAGGTTTGTTTCCTCCCATGCTTTGATTAAATTTGATTTTGCACACTACAGATTCTGGCTGCCTTTGGCTCTTTGCTTCAGGTTCTGATCTGCTCTTCAGCATCTTGCAATCCCTCTACCCCTCTTCTAAGCTCTTCCCTCCTCAATCTTATCCACTGATTAAGAAATAAGAAGAAAACGAGTCTAAAATATTTGAACTTTTCCCAAGGTTTACACAAATGAAGGTTGGACTGAGCTGAGAGGTAAAACTTTGACACAGTCTAAAAGCAATTTTTTAATAAAGATTTAAATGGTGAATTGCTCCCATCTCATATTAAATATCTTGTGTGATCCTGTTTCTGTCTGTTCAAAAAAATGTAGGGGTGCTTTTTTCTATATGAAGAGGTTTTAAGAATTGTTTCTGGTTTGGGCATGTGCCAGAGTTTAACTCATCCCACTTCTGTGTTTTCAAGTACAAGGAAAAAAAATGTTACAGAAAGTTTTCTGTGACTGTGAAACAGAGCTCATTTACTTTTGTAATTTTCTATTAATTTACTACTAGGATTCATTTTGCATTTAATTCAGTCCTCTAATGGTTTAAAACTGTGTCTTTGTCTTTACACATTTGTGGTCTCAGTCGTGTCAAGCTTTTTCATCTACTTTATGTTCATTTATTTTAACTTTTAGTGGTCTTCCAGCCAATTCTTTATCCTTTTTATTACAAGAGCATGAAATTTTATAATGCCCCAGAGCTTTGTTAGTCAGCTGCTACAAGGTTCTTAACCTTAGTTAATTTATTCTTTCACTTTTGACTTTCAGATATGGAGCATGCTTTAATATTTGGGGTTTGAATATGAAAGCAACTTTTATTAAGTAGGTTTATTGCATTAATAGATCCTTATTTCATTTTTACAGTAGAGTTTAGGTGTCCTGCTAGACTCAGAATGTATCATTTTACATAATTATCTGTAATTTTTGTATTATAATTAAAACTGCACTAAATTACAACTAATACAACAATCATAACATTTTTAGGTAATTTTACTAAGGAACCATTGTAAACAAGCATAAGAATGTTCTTTTTCGTTGTAAAACCTGATTTTTTTTGGTTGCTTATTCCATTAACAAATCCTAAGTAATGGAATTTTGCTTATGTAGAGAAAAAAAAAATAGGAGAAACTTCTGAAACTACCACTTGCCTTAATTTTACATGATTATTCTGAACACATCTTGTATCCCCATCAATGATGTAATGCAGCTTGGGGAGTCCCCCAGGAATTCATTAAATCCCTACAGCCATGTTATTATCCAAGATTTTCATATTTCTATCTTTCAGAAGTAATTATTAGCATTCCCATGCAGAGAGCAAAGCTTGGAAATCTAAATGCTGGTCTCTGACTTGAAAAGGCTGATGAAAAACAAAATATTATGAGGAGGGAAAAAGCCTCAACCCTGCTTATTTCTGGTTTTAATTCCCCTTGTTCTAAGGCTTAAAATGTTGTTGGTCTGACTCACACCATCCTTGGAGTGGGACCACTCCATAAATATCAAACTCAGGGAGAGGAATTCTGCTTTTCTTTGGGATCCATAGCTGGAGCTTCTTTGAAACCCACTGAAATGCCAGTTTTGAGCAGCACTCTCTGAGAAATCACCAACCCAAAGGTGGGACCATTGGAAAATGAACAGCAAAGGAAATGAGAGCTCTTGTGAAATCCACTGGTGAGACTGAAAATAACCCCAGTGGTCTGGAGAATCCCATTTTTATACCTTCTGGCTTACAGGACTCTCCATTACTCTGTGATTTTAATAAAAATGCCTTTTCATTGCAGAACAGGTACGAGGGCTTGCTGTAATTCTCATCCCCAGTGTGGTAAAGTTGTTACTCCACCTACAATATTTACTTGTGTATCAGTCTCAAACTGCTCCAACCCACTGGAGGTTTCTGTTCTACAGGGAGTGAACACTTAACGTGATTTTATATCTGTATATATATCTATCATAGATATATATATATATGAACATTTCTTTGTCAGGTGGAAGCTTTTAGTCATTCTGACATGAGGTTTTCAAACAGCAAAAATATTACTAATACTATTTTGCCTCTAAAGTGCATTTGTTATCAATATGCACTTAAACTAGTGATCAAGAGTTGGTGGGAGAGACACCTGCTCTGCATTTCTTATCTTTTTAATACCTTAGGGATACATCACTTAATAATTTAGTGCTAAACCATTTAGCATTTTAGCCCATCATCTCTTATATTACACATAGGATTTCAGTAATGTCTGATAAAATTATGTGTTAGCTGCCTTATGTGTGTGTAAAACTTAATAAGTCTTCTTCCCCCCCTCAAGTTTAATAACTGATTTCTTACATTTATGGATGTGAAATTTTATTGCTCATGGATATAGTTTGAACCTAAATCTTCATATCTTATAAATTGATTTTTAGTTTCCTTTTTGACCTTATGAATTTCAATCAGACATTGACCTCTTGTTGCTCATGAATCTGACTGATTTAGTGCCATATAACAATAATACTGTAGAAAAGCATTATCATAAGAGCCCACAGGGTTTGCTGAAACCCATAACTAGATTTTGGAGGCCTCTAGCAATAATAACTCTTGACCCAAGACTATTCTCTAATGCCTTTATCCTTTACTGTTCTGGACTGGCCAATCCTGGTTTTAGTACATTCAAGGCAAGTGGTGGAGACTCCCAGGAGGATACAAGCTAAAACTGTATGGAGAAGATAATGCTGAATATACTCCCATAAAATGAAGCTTATAAAAGACCATTTCTGTCTGGGATTTGTCACGTTTTGAAGTGAGAGGGAAAGGCCATTTAAAAGGACTCTTTTGTGACAAAAAAAATTAGTATTTATTCAGTGCTTCAGATTTTCAGAAAATATATATTTAATAGTGATGGTCTTCAGTGGAATGTGTTGTTATTCTTCAGTCTATCACTATGGCTGCAGCCTCAATAGAGGGCTTGAATGATTACTGCTCTGTTTGCCTGCCTGTGCTAATTTGATTTAATTTAATTGCTTATATGCTTTGGTTTACTGAATAACTGGGTGTTGATGTTCATTATTCCTTATTAAGAAAGGATCTTAAAGTGAAAACAAAAGTGTGAAGGACGTGGGCCTGTGGCATTAGTTCCCAAATGCTGCCTGGGCTGACTTTGGGCACAAATGTTGAGTTTAATGAGTGGGTTTTCTGTACATACATATGTACATTGGATTGATTTTTATTCATTAACTGATTGTGGGGAGTCAACACCAAGAAATTCAGATAGAACTACTTGTGGTAAACGGGGCAGAGGGTTAAGAAACGAGGCATGAGCTATGAGCTGTGAGAAACTCCAGCCAAAGAGGTCCAGGTGTTTCTGCAGGACAGGGGCACACAGATCAAAGGGGCCACATTCTGTCAAACCCTCCTGCTGCCCCCAGGAGATGGTCACTTTATCAGGGGTTATTTATGAGGAGCAAACTGACACAGTCACTGTTTGGAGGGTTAAAGGATAAGAGGTCTGAAGTATCCAGAGTTATGTAAAAATTAGGTAACAGAAAGACCCCTTAAATTAATTTTGTCAGCTTGTTCTTTGTCATATTCCTGCTTTTAATAGCAAAGTTGCCACAAAGAGAGGCAGAACAGTAGAACACGAGAGCCTGGTGGCTCATCACAGACTTGCAGGTGGTCTGTGAAAGCCAAAATTGTCTGATGCCTTTGCAGAGGCCTGAGAGGCAAATGTGCAGCCCCAGGTCCTGCAGGATGTGCTGACCTGCTCACATCTCCACCCTGCCATTTATATCATGTGCCAACACGTGCCCACAGATTCCATCCAGCATGGAATTATTTCATGCTGGAAGACAAGAGAAAGGGAAGCTGGTCCTGTACTTCTCATTAAGGATATCATGTCCTTGATGCTTCGCATTTAAAAATTAATTAAAAGTGAAGACCTCTCCAAGGCAGCCCAGAAACGCCCTGGCACAGGGCCACAGCCATTCATCTTGCTCCAGAGATCCCTCTGCATACTGATGGCACTGGGCACTCTGGGCAGGTCTTGTCTGGTTCATCAAAAACCACTCACACCGAGCTCCCAAGGTTTGCAGTGCACACACAGAGGTCAAAAGCTGCATTCCCACTCTGCAGCTGGACCTGCCCAGGGCTTTGTCCAGCCATCACCTTCCTCAGATGATGGGGTGTAAATCAGGGCTTGGATGGTTTTGAAGAAAAGATGCCCAGTGTTGCTTAAGGACCAAAAATTCAGCTCGGTGCAACCCAGTGAAATCAGGTTTCACATGCTTCATTTTGTAACTGATGCTCTGGGTAATGAGCTTTTATATTGAGAAGTTTTGGTCTGGTGTATTAATGTTCAAGGCTTTCCAATTTAAACACAGAATGCAATAGGTGAGGAGTCCAAAGCAGAAATAAATGAGTGGAGCTGTGGAGTGTTGCTACTCTGTTTATGATGCTCAAAAGTGCCAAGCCATTCTGTCTTCTTATAAACTATTTAAATTATTTATTGGCATGTAAATTCAACAATTCTCTGTGTTTACTCCAGCTTGTGTTATATCTGATATGAATGAGGCTCTTTGGACCTTGCATTTTTATCTGATTTTCTCAATGCTGGCAATAATTTTGCTGTTTCAATAACTGATCTTATTCACCTGCTCCTAAAAACACTTGTCATGTTGAATTACATGCCCTGCACAGATATTGTTGCAATTAGCAATTACAAAATATCACAACAGAAGTGTACAAAGGTTTAGAATCCAATTTTTTAACTGTATGTAACCATGTCCTAATGTGCCCAAGCCTGAGCCAAGGAGCCTGTTCATTTGCACATCCTGTTTATTGATCTGCACGTGCAGACACAGTAATTGCACACGTAAATTTGGAGCCACGTGGTATGAAAATATTATGGAATTCCATGTTTGCCCTCATTCCCAGAGTTTCTGACTGGTTGATGGCCATCAGAAACTCTGGGCCCAGGGTCTTGGGGGAACTAAACCCTTCAGAATTCAGTGCCTGTCTTTTCTCAGGTAGGAGAAAGCAGACCATATGGGTTTTGAGGATGCTGAGTTCAAGAATCTGTTCCCTCCAGGGTAAGATCCAACCAATTTCCTTCCCTCCTCTTCCTCCAGGTGTGACAGATGTGCCCATCCCATGGCAAGAAAGCAGCTGTGACACTGTAATTGTCTTTAGCCTGGAGCCAGAACTGAAAGCAGTGGAGGGAGGGATGGTTTCCACTGGAGTGTGGAGCTGCCTGTGGGTCCCACACCAGCAGCATCCAAGCATCCCACTTTGTTAGTGGGAAATGCAGAGCTGGGCAGATGGGAGACTCTGTGGGAAGTGCTGGTGGGAGTGAGGCAGAGCTGAGGACGGAGGAAATTGGTGGGTTGGAATGGTGATCCAAAATGCAGGAATGGGTTTTTCCCCTTAGTATTTGTAGCACACATAGAAATTACCCACAGTTCCTTATCTTTTTTTAAAAAGGAATTTTAAATATATATATATGTGAAAAATATAACTATTTATATATAAATATATATTTTTTATATATATATAAATATCTCTTTTTTAAGAAATAAAGATTTTGTATCTATTTATGTGCCTGTATACATATACAGGGAGAAAGCCCAGAAACATTTATTTCTGCTGTTCCCATCCAGTGTCTTGATACATCACTAACCACTGAGTTACTGGACATCAAGAGCTATTGCTTCTCTTTTGGCTCTCCAGCAACTTGAATCTATTTTGATTTCTTGGTGTCCTTTCTAGTTGTGCTGGATTACTCATAACTGCAGCTCAGTGGTAGCTGCCAATACAAATTTAGTCTTTTCTGTTTATTCTGTACTGTCCTGTCAAAGCAGATAAGTCTGCTTTGCATTAGAGCTCCAAAATTTAATTGTGGGAAAATGATGAGTCACTCCAGTGAAGGTAAAACCAACGTCTGTGTCAGGGGACGTTCTTTTGATGTACAAAGCAAAGAAATGACATCAGGGCCAGGAGCCAAACCCGCTGACTATCACATCAAGGTGTCATTTCCATTGCCCTGGGACAAGGAGGCTTTTTGAACCAGTGAGAGGATTGATTTGGGGTCAAACTGGCAAAAAACAAACACACACAAAAAAAAGAGTACAACAGGAAAAGGGAATCTTCCAAGCTTTATTAGCAATTCAGGCCACCTACTTGTGAATGTCTAATGAAATTCTCTCAAGTGACTGCTCAGGATAGTTGGAGTATTGTCCTTCCTCATCCCTCTGAGGTTTGGATGACGGGCAATGGAATGACAGGAGTGACCAGAAATGCAGCCACGCTGAGAGGAGCAGTCACACCACAGTTTTCACAGGATCACAGAACCATCAAGGTTGGGAGAGACCTTCAAGACCATCCAGCACCACCAGAATCACCCCTAAACCACATCCCCAAGGGCCACATCCAGAGGCCTCTTGAGCACTTCCAGAGACAGTGGCTCCAACTCTTCCCTGGGCAACTTGTTCCAATGCCTGANTGCAGAGAATTCCAGCCTCCTGAGCCTCCTTTTCTCCAGGCTGAGCCCCCCAGCTCCCTCAGCTGCTCCTCATAGGACATGTTTTCTGGACTCTTCCCCAGCTTTGTTGTGACAAGGTTTGTTAGATTTGCTCTGCAAGCATCTTCGAAGGCTTTTTCTCTCCCTTTTCCAGGATGGAGGTCTGGCAGCCTGTAGCTGTGGAGCTGTTACACATTCCCTGGCATCATTCTCCCTTGCAGAGCTGCTTCTCTGAAAGGGAATTCACTTCCAGAGCTACATCAGTCAGAGAAAAACATGCAAGGAACCTCAGGAAGGAGAGACCTGGGCCTGTCACGGGTCTGGTGGTGCTGTCTAAAGGAAGGACAGCTTGAAAAACAGAGCCAAACTGTCCTCTGGTGCTCCCTGAGGCATGTCAGGGATCTCTCCCAGGTCAAGGTTGCCATGGGCCCTTCCCTGATGGCTGGAACTGTGGCTGTGAAGATCCAGTTGGTTTTGAGGGCTGTATCAAATATGCATATCTGAGCTTCACTCTCTGCTGTTGAAGACCTTTTCAAGGACAAACATAGCAAGTCACACGAAGACTAAATTAAGTGTCTGCAGGATTTCCTTGTGATATGATAAATTTTCAGCAGAACAAAGCAGAGATTGAGTAGAAATGCATAAGGAAATCCCACGAAGGATTGATAGAAATGAATTCAAAACCTTTTTTTTTTTTTTTTCCCAGCATAATTTGGACAAGACATAATAGAGTTCACAGTTTACAAGTGAGAAGCAAAAAGCAAGAAGTATATAATAGTAAAACAGCTCAATTAATTTACATTTCCTGCTGCATCTTTATGGGGAAACTCAGCTGTGTGTTAATGATGCTCAGAAGAATCTCGACAGCACTGATGCTCTGCTTATACTCCTTATTAAGGGTAAAATTCACCCTATTGAAGAGGACAAGCTTAAGATCTATGCACCCACTTAGTCCCACTTATCCCAATTTTCCCTTAACAGGGCTGTAAGTAGTGTATACGTCTGGATTGTCCTTCTGCACTAAAGTGAATTTGCTCCCTAGTAAATTAGATTGGTCTGATGTGTGCTTAAAAGGAGGAAAATCTTTGCTTTCATTAGGGGCTGTTCTGGGAAATTGCTGCTTGACCTATAACTTAAACAAAAAAATTTCACTTCTTCCAAAGTGCTTTGACACTTGGACATGGGATATTTACACCATTTTCCATTTGATCAAGCAGCAAAGTTAAGGCAATGGAGCCCATTAATCATGAAGGGGAATAAAGTTTTTGCTCATTCCTTTGCTATTCAGATCCGTCCTGGGGATGGATTTGTTAATATAAATTTATCTCGATGTTGAGTAAAATTGGTACAGAGTGGGTTGAGTAGGATCATGAGACCACAACATGTCCCTGGGCAGAAAACAGAATGGTGGAATGTAGTTTTATATTTAACTGACATCTAAGTGAGATAAACATAAACAGGAAAATTTTGCCAACCAAGAAGTCATGACAAGGTTTGATTAAATGGAAGATCTTGTGTGAATCGATCTGTGTGTGTTTTCCATGCTCAGGTTGTTACATCTGGTAGGTCAGACCCACCTGCCTGTGCATCCACGTTGTTCCAGGCACAATTCCCAGGACTGTACCAACACCCTCTCCCAGAAGTAACTATCCAGGGCCCTCTAGCTTTAGCCTTTAAAATAGGCAGCTGGTTGTACAACACACTTCAGGGCACACAGGATACCTTCCTGTGGCCTCAAATGCATGTTTTTATTTGCAGGAACACAGGCCCTGCAAGATATTCCAGTCCCAGTTAATGAAGTCCTTAATGAACTGACAGGCCTGTTCCTTATCTCACTTATGCCAGATTTAAACCTATGTAACTCCATTAACTTGTTGAGTTGATCCTAATTTTACATAAGTGTAAAAAAGATGAAAACCAGACGTTTCATGCTCTCATTATCTAAGAGAATACAAAGTATGAAGTTCTTAAAAATCTTTTTTCTGTCTTCTCTCAGTTACAAAGAGATTTAAGTGCTCCTCCACCTTTGACCTCCCCACTTTCCCTATGTACCAACTTCTGCAGCTACTTACCCTGTTTTCCAAGTTAGTCTGATCATGCAAGTCTTGATCTCCTTGTGGTTTTGTAACTCCTGAAACGAGTTTTGTAAACTTTGTTCCTAGTGAGCACATTCCTTCTCACATGAATCAAACTCTGCATTCCTCCTCCCTTCCCACAGAGCCCCTTCTAACAGTTCAGCCTCCTCCAGAACATTCATAGCCTTCTCTAATGTAAAGAAATTACCAGCACAGAAATAAGTCATACAACAGGAGTGTAAAATTGTGGGACTGAAGGCAAAGCCATTTTCCTGCTCACAGTTTAACTTTGGTCGTGTTTAATCTCAGCTGATTGTGCTGAACTTTCTCTGTCTCCAGCAGTTTACTTTCCCTGTGAACTCTGAATTGAAAGATCAGCTTTACCCCAAGGAGACATCCTCTGTGTACACAGAGAAAATGATTTCAGATGTTTTCTTAAACTTTTACTGTGTTTTGATATTGCCCTGCTCTGATTTACGACACAGTAACGTGTGGTACAGGTCTGTCTCCAGAGCCAAGCTCAAATGCCAGAGTGAACCTGATCTTCAGGAAATTCAGGGCAGTGATTCTTGGGAGAAGAAGCTCATGCTGGTCCTTTTGCCAGCCGACTCCAAGAGGACTGACTGACCAGCAACAGCCCAGCCAGACATCTGAAATCCTGAAGGCATCAATCTGAGCTGACCTCCACTGGGTTGGCTCTGGAGTAATGCCTCTGACTTTGATGGAGTCACTCACAATTTACAGCTCTGTGAGATCAAATATACAGCCCAGAGTACAGAAATGTTAACATGGATAGTCTCCATCAGAGGAGAGATGCTGATTCTAATGGTACCTCCTGTCAGTCAAGTCACAGACTGGATGTCACTTGTGAGGACAATGGGTCACCCTTTTTCCTCTATTCTGAATATGATTAAAAACATAAAAATGAGAGTTAGAATGGGAAAAATGAACTATTAGGGAAATAAATAAGAGGACTGAAAAGAGAAATCAGAAAGGAGAATGAAAGGCAAGTGCCCTGAAGAGCCCCAAAGCAACGAGCTCTGGCCCAGTGCAGGGTGAGGTGGTTTCTGAGTGGCTGGACATGAACCACATCACTCAGCCGGGTTACAGGAGTCATTCCTCATCCCACTCTCCCAAGGCTCCCCCAGGAAGGGCCAAGTTCCTGCCAAGGGAGGCACTGAGAGCTCCAGGATCCCTCTGCAGCCAAAGGCAGCAGTGGGATGAGGGAACCCCCCCAGGACCATCCAGCCAGTGAGGGAGAGCAGAGCAATGGCCATGCACTACAGCCATGGCAGATATGACCAAACAAACACCCTTCAGGGACTGAGCTGAAAGACAAACGAGGCAAATTCAGGAGGTGGAGTGCTGAGCAGGTGATTATTCCCCTTTTGGGGAGTCCTGCAATGTGCCCAACCCTTTGCATCTCTCAAAGTAGTGACCAAAGGTCAAAATCTCTTTTGTGCTGGATCACAAATAAAAGCAAATTACTTTCTTTTTTTCTCTAGAAAAGTGCAGGGAACCCACTCTCTGCTCATAAGTGAAAGACTTTTCTGTACCTATTTGCAGGCCTAGTCTTAGATGTGCTGAGAGCTCACATCAGTTTAAAGATACATGAATCCTGCTCTCTGTCATAACCTTAAGGTGCCAAAAACAACCTTCAGCTTCAAGTGACTGCTGACAGGATGGGTTGACCCTGAATTCCAAAGGGAGATGCCTCTGTTTAAGGACCAACCCTTCAGAGACACACTTGGAGCCCTGCAGTTGCTCTGCCATCTGTGGGCACTGCCTGTGAGCACCACTGGAATCCAGTCCTGGGTGTCTCAGACTGGAATTTTTACAGTTGAAGACCCCTGGAGGTTACAGGAGGCTTCAGAAAAGGTGAGCTGGGGATGATGTGCTTTTTAAAGCACAGCAATACTTAAGTATGACAAATACTATAGAAGTGCTAATGCTGTTTGGCAATTTCCTGGAAGGTCTGTGGAGTGGAAGTTCAGTTCATTAACTGCTGCTGATACCTCCAGAAGTCATTTCAGATTGTTTTCCTGAAATAAGACTTGAACCCAGATGGCAGAGGTGAGCCTGGCTCACCAGCCCTCAACAAGAGAAGTTACAGGTCCAGAAACAATATTTATTCTCCCAAATCTCAATCTATCTCTCTTTTTTAAGCTTATTAAAATGAAAAGCATGACCTGCCACACCACATTACATCAAAACATGATGTAACTTCTTAATTTATAAAAAAAAGTTTTAATTTATGATGTTGTATTATGCCACAAAAAGCTTTTGTTTTCCCCAGAGAAACTATAAATTTTTTACAGTGACTGTTTATCCAGTATCTTTGGCAGACTGCAACAGTGAGTGTTGGCAAAAAGCAGATATTTAACAGCTACTGATGAACAGCTTATGAATCAGAGCCTTGAATCCTGGCACACATCTCCCTGCAGGTACCTCTCTGAAATCACCCACCTTCACCCCCTTCCCACTGCAGTAACTTTGAGTAACTGAGTGGTCCTGAACCACTAAACTTGATCTACTTTATCCTCTCAAGCCTTTATATTTTAGGAGAAAAGCACTCCTGCTGTAAAAGTGCCACTGCAACAGGATTCCAGGAGCAGTGTCCAATATGGATTTCCTACTGGTTTTGAGCAGCCCAGGAAAACATTTTTTATTACAACGATGTTTGGTATTTATATGTTTTTCATTTACAGATGTAAAAGGCCTTTGCAAAAACTCTGGGCAGTTATACAATAAGGGAACTGAGGCAAAAGCAATAGGTGTCACCAGGAGAGCCAAGAATAAGCTGGTCCAGGCCTGCCCTGCTGGGCCAGGTATCTCCAGATGATGAATTCATAAGCCTGGACTGGATGAGAAATGATGTGTTTATTGGTCTGGGTCTCTCACAGTCGGATGCTTTTTGGGGGGACTGCTCTGGCTGAAGTGAAGTTCAATGGAACTTGAGGAAAAGGACTTGTTCTTGTCCAAAGGAGGGGTTTTAAGCCCTTGGTTTCTAAACAATTGCTTTACAGGGTGCCCTGTGGACTGTAAATCTGGAGCACAGGGGTATGGTCATATTGGCTTAACTGTCTCACTAAGGCTGGACTTATTTCTCACACAACTGATAAAAGTCATAATGCTGTCAGTCCCTGGTATAGTAGCTGTACTCAACTTTTACTGCTTCCTAGTGCCATGATCCATAGTGCACATATGGGGTATAAAGCCTCCTTAAAATCATAGCCCCTTAACTAAAAGCTTTTTCTGGGAGACAGTGTGGTTTGAATTATATTGAGGACCCCAAGCAGCAATTACTCTTGGGCCACTGCCTTTGAAATAGATCTATTTTAGGGGGATATTCCTCTTTTGAAGGGGTAGTTCTAACCCTATTTATGGGCTCACTGCTCGTACCAAATAACCTGAGAGGGGAGTGAAAACTCCCTGAGTACTTTTGATGTCAACACACAAGGCTGACGTTCATCACATGCAGCGTGTTGGGTGAAAAGGGGACAGGGGTTTTCACCAGTGTCACTTTGGGTGCCCCAGAGAGAACCAAACCACAAGGTCATGACCCATTTTCCATGAGAATCCTGGCAAGAGTGTCTGTTCTATCTCAGTGTCAACTAGAGGAAAGTTCTAACTTCCAAACCTGTCCATAGGTCAGAAAACCATTCCTGATGTCATTTCTAATGTCAGGCACCTTTTCCATTACTGCCTTTTCTTCCAGTGAGGGATTGGTGAATTAACCTGGGTTGGGTTTACATGAGATCAGCTCTCCACTATGGTTCCACAAGTGGTGTGCAAACACCTGCACTGCCAAAACTGCCAGAGGACTGAGTCTGAAATGAGCTGGGGGCTGTTTGAAATACATTTGTCAACCCACACCTAAAATATGTTTGCCCACTACAGCCTAAGAGAGGACCCTTGGCCAGTGAGAGGAGATGGAACAGGTCTCAGGTGAAAATGTTGGATGAAGGGGAGCTAAAAACCTCCAAACTCTCTTCCAGATGTGGAAAGGATTATCTTGGATGAATCTCCTCTTGACTTGACATAGGAGGTTTCAAGTTTTATGGCATCTTACATTATTGTTTAAATTTGTTTCAGGAAAGAAACATACTTTTTAAGGTCAGGAATACAGATTTGCTAGATGCTAAGACACCTGAAAAGCAAGAATACAGATTGTAGGATGAATATTTCACAGAGTAATTATTTAAATATATTCAAGTACGAACATCTTTAGATCCTAAATTTAGTATTCCCTAAAAACATAATCTTACAATAAAATCTCACATTGTTCATAACATCCCAATTCTCTTTTTGAACCAGTTGTTTTTAAAAGTTGTGTCTTGGTTGCCTTTTTAAAGTGCCCTACTGATATTTTTGCCCCAGACTTTAATTTTTGGCATAACACTTGCACATATGTTGATGATGATATAAGCCTGAAGTCCTCAAAAGATGATGGCACAGTAGGGCTGGTGTGTGAAGAGCTCAGATGTGATGTGCTGAGGCAGCTCCCTGATTCCTACAGAGATCCCTGGCCCAACCTGGGGGTTAAGTGTCTGCCTGGGGCACACAGGAACAACCCAGAGCCTCCAAGATCCTCTGGCAGCTCCACTCAGGAGCATCCTGGGCACTGAGAGTTCAGGGACCAGGAGAAAAATGGGCCCTGGAGAGACCTGGCTTGAAGAGATGACAACTCCAGTAGTTGGGCAAACAGGATTTAGGTAGCTGGAGATGCTGCTGGAAGGAGAGAGGTTGTCCTATAAAGTGAGAAAGGAAGGGTTGGACACACATGTCTACATGTGCCTTGGAAGGCAATAAAAAACTAGGAAGCAGCAGTGAAGCTGCTGTGAACTCCTGAGCAAATCCTGAACTTGGGGTTCAACCCCATTTGAACTTGGGGTTCAACCTCACTGTTGTAACAGAGGTAAGAAATCCACCTGCTCCCTGAAGTAGTTGTTAATCCCATTTTCAGTCACATCTCCACACCAAGGTGACCTCAAATTTTAGGGTTCAGCTATTTTTTTAAGCACTGTAAACAAGTGGATCTCAGTTTTATGTCTGATTATACCTCTCACAGCTCTGAGCTTCACATCTCATTCTATGGACAAAACAGGCACCTGCAGAAACATGAGCCTGCCTGCATCTGGTGACAATAACAGGGCTCAGAGCCAACCACACCTGCCCTATTTAAAACCAGGAGTAAATGGTTATTACACTGAAATAGAGAGAGCCTCTATTATGTTGTGTAATGATGTCACAGAGTCACAAAAACCTTTTGTTATTCATGGTATCACCAAGCCTATAAACAGCTTCAATTTTAGATCTAAGGAGTGGCACCTTATTATCAAGTACTGGCCATGATATAATTGTGGACACCCTTCTCCTGCTACCTGTCTTCCCATTTTTTGGAATGTCCTGGCTGAAGATGTAATTTCCTGAAGAGCCCTCACTGTTCATATTCAAATAGGATGTGCAAAGACGATGGGGATGGTGCAACAGAGCTCCAACATTTCCATCTCCTCAGTATTACCTCATGACTTTCCTGCCATTAAACCCACTTCATTTGTGAAAATGCAGCAGGGATTATATCCTTCCCAGGAGGCATTATACACATATCCTTACATTTGCCATTGTTAAACATGTTGGACCCAGAAAATGGTCACAAATGCTCTATTTGGACCAAGGTCTAACTTTGCTATCCCCACTTTTCTGGGAGTAGCAGGTCAGAGTCCCAGGAGCAATTTAAGAGCCTTAACCAAAGGTTTCCACTTGGACTCTTGCCTTATTTTTCCAATTTGTCTCCCTGTTATCAAAACCTCCACTAATCCAAACTGAACCTTCCCTAACAAAAAGGCCCTTTCTCATCACGACTAAAAGCAGAACACTTTAAGTACTTTAGAATACAAATGTGCAATGAAATATCAGCCTGGGTGATGTTATGAGAAGGAAGAGTGTACAGTGTGCTTTATGTGCTTTTAGCTGCTCTACCCTACACTGCAACATGTGCACCCACTCTTGTAACCTTTACTGCTGTGCAAAGATGATCTGTCATTTCTACTAGATATATATATATATATATATTTATTCTGAGGCAGCTCCGAGTCCTGACTGCCCTCTAGAGAAATTCTGCTAGAAAAGCCCAGACTGACAGAGTCAGCAAAAAATAATTGCAGCCCTAATCTCAACTCCACCAGCTGCACACGGTGTCGGTGACAAGATCTGGGGAAACAGAAATGCACTGAAAGGACCCTTTTTCTTGAGCCTCTCACTGTCCCTGGGAGTTGTGGCCAGATTCAAACACACCAATTCCATTCACTGCTTGGGAAAGCTCAGCAAAAACTGAGTTTCCATTACCCCAGATGCTAAAAAGCTTTCTGGAAGTAAAAAAAAAAAAAAAAGAAATGCAAACATTTTTTGTAAAGAAATTAAAAGCTGTCTTATAGTCACATCACTGCCATGTGATGCTTCAATTATTTAAGCTGCACATCTGTAACTGTGCTCCTCCCTTGTCCTTCTCACCCTTGTAGGTGAGGATGGTGGATGGAACTGGCAGTGATTCCAAACCCACCTGGAAGTGTCACCTACTCCAGGTGTCCCTGCCTGAGCAGGGGGTTGGACTGGATGCCCAAATATTCTGGGATTCTCTGACTGGATGCCAAGGCTGAAGTCCTGCAGGTGCAGGTGAGCTCTTATAAGAATCACTGACCATTGCTGCTGCTCCAAGACTACTTAATACCAAGATTTATTTGTAAAATATTTAGAATTAAATATTATAATTATGTAGAATATTTTAATTCTATAAAATCAAAGTATTCAGAAGATCTGGCAGAAAGTAAGTGTTTTGCAATGCCCTGGGAGGGTGTCTTCCTGTGGTTGTACCAATACAGAGAAAATGGCACATTAGCTGTGAGGGATGATGCAGCTCAGCCCAGGACACATCCAGCAAACTGAGACCCTATTTTGACCAGATAAAAGAGAGCAAAAATGTAAAATGTGTGTCTCTGTGTGTATTTTTTTGCCCCGAACAGCTGAATCCCACTCTCCTGCAGAATCTTATCCATTGAACAGGCTGTCAGTGCCAGTTCCTCTGCACAGCTGAGCCTTTTCATGCCTGAACCAGACAAAGCCCATTAAAGCTGCAGAGGAGCCGGTGATGGAGCAGCCCCAGAGCAGCCTGGGCTGCCCTCTAATGGCACCTGCGCCGGGAGAACACAATTCCTGGGATCCCAGCAGGAGGGGGGGCCCAGGGTGCCTTGTATTCCCTGCAAGAGAAATGGGGAAACCCTGGGAAAAATGAGAGTGTGTTTGTACATCTGCAGGTCAGTGTGGATCCAGAGATCAAGCAAAGGCCAGTTCACATCTGGAGCCTTGTGTTCAATTCTGGTCCCCACAGGTCAAGAGGAGCTACTGGAGAGGGCCCAGCAGAGGCACAAAAATGAGGAGGGTCTGGAGCATCTTTCTGATGAGGAGAAACTGTGGGAGCTGGGCCTGGTTAGTCCAGGTTAGAGAGGAGAAGACAGAGGGGAGCTCAGCAATTCACACAGGTTCAAAAGGTTTAAGGGTTCAGATTAAGTTAAGGCTCCTAATTCTGAATGTGTGCAGAGTTAGAATTCTGTAACTGTGTGATTTGAGTGTGTGCAAATATCAGAGATGTGGGAATGAGCTGAGCACTCAGTCTGCAAGGCTGCTGAATAACTGTGGAATTGTACAGGTAGATGAAAATAACCCTCTAAGCCTGAGAGTGCCAAGTTAGAATTGTCACCCAGACACAAGGATAACGATTATTACTATTGTTGGTGTGTTAGAAGAGTAGAAACAGGTTCAGTGCAGCCAGGTTCTCTTCCATCCTAAATAACTAAGGGCTGGAAAGGAAATTAAGGGTTTGGTAATGAATTATTCTGCCCAGTCTCTGAGGAGCTCTGGAGTAGTGTTCACACTGACCCCAGAGCTTTTGAATCCCAGACTCCTCTCTCATGCCCCAAACCACTGATGTCCCTTTATGTTCTCTGTTATTCACAATGTTTTGCTCACTAGGTTGCTTAAAATCTCTTGAATCAGGCAAAAAAGAAGCAGAAGATTTTTTTCTCTTGTAGAAAAAAATGATTTTAACTTTTCTGAAACCTAAAACAGGGTCTGCTCAGTTTGAGGTAAAGTTGCAGTCAGGATTTTACTTTATCTGACCCTTATCTTATTCCATAAATTTGTTCATTGTCATTTCTATTGACTGTCTCTTCTTCTCCATTGAGTAATGTGGACTGCAAAGGATGAATTGAGGCTTTGAGCTCAGACAGTTTTGGTTGTTTAGACATTTTTATGTTTACTCTGAGGCAAAGGTTTGCTTTCTCCCTGAATAGAAACCATCACTCTGATTTTGCTATCGCTGCTTAAAAATGATTCCTGGAGATCCCATCCATTTCCCTGGTGCATTAAAGATCTGCAGGTAAGGATTGATACAGAGACCAGATAAAGGCTACTTCAGAAAGCCAAATCACAGTTCCAAAGAGTCTCCTCCACATTTCTGCCTGACCTGGCAACAAAATCAGCCACAAATCTTCTTCCCTGAAGGGGCTTTTTGACAGTGTCTCCTTTCTCCTCACCAAGGCTGGAGAGGGCAACGAGCTCTGAGCAGGAGGTGGAATCAGTGAAGGACAGAGGCTGCCTCTCATCACCAGGTTCAGAGAACACAAAGCTCTGATGCTTTCTGTGCTGGAAGAAATACTCCAAATATTCTGATTTCTAGTAACTTTCTATTTGTTGTGTGGAAGAAGGACTTAAAAAAGATGAATTTTTACAAGCAACCAATATCATGGAAGTATTTAAACTCAGATCTTCGTTGCTGGTGAGTGCCTTACCTTCCATTGACTCTGTGGTTTATTTTGCTTCAGACTCAAAAAATCTCCTGACAAAAAAAATCTTCCTGGCAAACACTATTCAAAACTGATACGTTTCCACATTAGAAATTGGTTTAAATACCAAGTGATTTCCAGTGAAAACCCACTCAGGCAAAAAAAATGCACAGGCAGCTCCACTGGCTGACTTAATCCTGCACTGATAGTGAAAACTGAGCACAGGTTAAATAACACCTGCCCAGCTCATTTAAAGGACAAGTGTCCACAGAGCAGCTTTGGCCTGTGGCCATGATCCTCTGAGTGTTCCATCCTCTCCTACACCATCAACAGCCAACTGGTGGCTTGTGTGTTTATTTTTAAATGCTTCCCCACTTTCCATTATTCAGTTTTCATCCTCTCTGAGAACCCTTCCTGACCCAGTTAACAGGGGAAACAGCAATCTGGTGACCTGTTGGCAAATGAGGCAACTTTTGTGTAGCAGTTCCCACTGATCTTCAAACATCAGGGTACTCTGCCTTTGGTTTCTCAGCATAAATCGTGGCTGCCCCATCCCTGGAAATGTCCAAGGCCAGGTTGGAGCAACCTGGGATTGTGGGAGGTGTCCACAAGATGAGCTTTAAGGCCCCTTCCAACCCAAACCATTCTGGGATTTTATGATTCTACAGTTGGATTTCTGATGCATCTGATCCCTGGTCCATTATGGATAGGGACTAAATTGGGCACTTTGGGGTGGAGTCCAACACTGGCAAATTTTCTTCATTGCAGTTGTCAGCTGCATTATTCAAAACAGCTTAATACTGTCTGGCTTCTTGCACAAAAATGTAACATGCTGATAATATCCATTCCTTTTCTTCTGTACCTTTGTCTCTCTCCATTATCATAATTCTGTTTTCCAGCTTTTTCCTCTGCTGAGCTTTCAGAGCCCTTCCTAATCAACATTCGACACGGAGGGAAGGTGGGTGGCACCAGGGTGGGTAAAAGGCTGTGCTGTAATTTGAGGGGCTTTACAATCATCTTCAGGAGTGACAGCACAACCCAAGCAGCAACTACAGCTCTCTCACTCTGGGGAGAAATTATTTGATTTTAGATATAAATGTATTTATATTTATGTGCATATGCTTGTACACGTCAAATATTAATTTCTTTTATTCTAATTTTCTCTCATTTCCATCCGTCCCTGTGCCTCATCAGGCTGGGGCTGGGCTGGCTTTGCACGAGCTTTGCTTTTGAGGTGGCACAGAGCAACATCATCCTGGGAAAGAAACTGTCTCCAAAAGGCCACTTCTCATCTGCTCCTCCCTGTCCCAGGACTGTGGATGTGCTGGTGTGGCTCTGACACCCCCCGTGCCAACCAGTCAGTGCTGTGAAGTGCTGGGATGGAGGCTCTGGGGTCCCCAGGAAGGACATGGAGCTGCTGGATGGAGGCCAGAGGAGGCTCCAGGGTGAGCAGAGGGCTGGAGCAGCTTTGCTGGGAGGAAAGGCTGGGAGAGCTGGGATTAGTCAGCCTGGAAAAGAGAAGCTTTGGGGGGAACTCATTGTGGCTTTCAGGACCTGAAGGAGCTACAAGAAACAGGGAGAGAGACCATTGGCAAGGGATGGAGTGACAGGACACAGGGAATGGATTCTCACTGCCAGAGGGCAGGGATAGATGGGATATTGGGAAGGAATTCTCCCCTGTGAGGGTGGGGAGACACTGGAACAGAGAACTGTGGCTGCCCCATCCCTGGGAGTGTCCAAGGGCAGGTTGGAGCCCCCTGGGACAGTGGGAGGTGTCCCTGCCCAGGGCAGGGGTGGTACTGGATGGGCTTTAGGGTCCCTTCCAACCCAAACCACCCCCATTATCAGCCCCTTTCACTCGTACCTCTTACAACAAACCTGCCCATTCCTTTGTGTCCTTCACAGAGGGAGGACCCTCCCTTGCCTTCTCCATGCTGAGCTGAGGCCACCAGGTGAATTCCATGCTGCATGCATGGATGAAAAGGAGGATAAGAAGAAAGAGCAGGTCATGCAGTGGCAAAGGTTGAGAAACTGTGCTTTAAACACTTCATGGGAAATTGTAAAACTTCGAAACAATTTAATAGATTAACTTCCCCTTTCAGTGGCATCAGTAAAACTGAATTATCATCCTCACTTTTAACTGATGCCCGGACCCAAAACTCATCCATCAGGGATCATTTCCTGATAAAGCAATCAATCCTGCCATGGTGCAGAGGGGACAAACTATCCCAGATACCATCACCAAATATCCTTTCCACCCCAAAGCAGCCTGTGAGGCTTTGTCAATGAAAGTGCATTTGTCTGCTCTTATCTGCTGCAGGAGACGTGGAATACAAAGGGAGAAAGTAAAATATGCATTTGATGTACATGTGCAGTTGCCACACATATTATCCACCCCAGGAGGACTCTGCCTTGTCCCAGGAACTGAACAAGCACCTGAAAACCAACCCTGCACCATCTCAGGTACTAAATTAACAGAAATGAAAGCAAACATGAGACTGTCTTAAAATTATGCTGTGACACGTGAAGGATTTGAGAGAATAATGAGAGATAATGTTGAAAAAATGTGTTTCTGCCTTATCCTTGTATTAGAAAATCTTCTGTGACTTAAACCAGAATCTCTACCACACTGGTCATCCTTTCAGAGGATGCAAAATATATTTCTCTTTTCTGACTCTTCACTAGTGACAGTTTGGGGTTTGATGTTTGCCTTTCTGGTATGTTAAAGAATTGTTTTATTTATTCATATATGTATCAAGAAGCTCACACATCAAAAAGAACTAGGAAAAGTTGGGAAACTTTCTGTAATTCCTTTAATCAGCAATTGAATGTTATTAAGGTGTGTCTCATGTACAACTATCATTTGAAGAAATAACTTTAAAGTATTTTTTTTTTTTTACTCAAAATATCCCTTGTCTATTTTCACTAAAAAAAATGTCCATTTCCACTACAAAACAGGGAGATTTTTAGTACCAGGAAATCATGTTTGAATGAAATATATAATAACATATTTGTTAAAACAAGGGTGATTTAAAAAATATTGATTTTCTTGCTCGCTGTAATAACATTTCTGTAATATTTTGTCATAAGGTAAAAAATTAGAGCAAGTTTATTTCTCAGCCAGATTTGAGCTGCACCAAGACCAAACACCTTGGACATTTTGTGAATGATAATGTGGCTACTGGAGCAAAAGGAAACCTTTCCCTACCACTGCTGAGGAGTTGGGATTTCCATCAACAAACAGGTTCAGGGTAAATTAAGAGGTTCAGTGTAGCAGAGTTCTTCAAAAGCTTTCTAGTTGTTCAAGTCCAATTAAAAGTCAATTGAATTGGACACTTAATTCCCATTTGTGCCTATGGAAATCTCTCTTCTGTAATGCTCTCTGCTACAATTCTGGGCTGCAGGTGCACAAAAATGGATAAGGAATGCAATGCATGCCCTTATTTTGAGGAGTGTTTTATCCAATGCTTAGTATTTACAGTGTTTAACAAGGAGTATCTCCATAGAAGCACACAGACAATTAGGTATTAACTAATTGAAGATTTAATATCTGTATTGATGTGTGTGATGTGTCACCCAAGAAACTCTATGATTTTTATGTCCAAAAACCCCATTTTATAATGGCAAAGGAAGCCCTGAGCAGCTGATGGAGGACAGGCAGTACAACACAGACCTGCTGGTGACACAAAACTGAACAGCTTTTTATGGGAATTAACAGGGGCAGCAACTGTAGTGGGGCTCAGAAGTGATGACAATAGAAAATTCTTCAGGGAAGATGGTCTGACTCTGCAAAAAGTTACTGACATATGTAGGGCAGGGGAAACAGCCCAAGAGCAAATACAAATCCTGTCTGAAGATCAGGTGCTGAAATGTATCAGAAGGAATTACAGGAGATGAAAATGCAAAGGTAAAATGTGAGGCAGAGCTGTGTGTGCAGAGGAAACCAACAGTGTCAGAATTACAGATCTTGGAGGGATCAAACCCTAATATTCAGTCTCAGACATTTTTGAATTTATATGTGAGTCAGATTTGAGTGACCAGATCAAAACCCACTCTGGAAGATTTTGATTTTGAAAGAGATTCCCCAGCTGGACTTTATTCCTTGCTCCTGATGGGGATGTGAGTTCCCAGCAGCCACTCTCTGGTTTTATTTAAGCTCTTCTTAAAGAGCCTGGTCCAGGCTCTGAGAACAGGACACCAATTATAAGGGAAATGAATTGCATCCTTGAGGTGTGACCCTGTTGAGCAGCATTTGGTCAGCAGCAGTTTTGGGTGCCAACAGCACGAACAAGAAGCCAGCCCCACTGGCTGAAGAATTATTCCTACAAGCTGGAAGTCTAGTTTTACCCAGGCAGAGCTAAGCAATAAAAAGCTCCTGCTATCAGTATGCTGATCACTCATTTACAGAGGACACTAACCAGCACTTCTCTGGAGAGCAAATACAAGAAGCATTTTCCTAATTCTGCTAAACAGGATTTCTGCCAAGGACTTGTAAACGATGTAAAGCAAGCTGAAGAAACAAAAACTTGCCCAGTAACATAAAATATGGCATAATTTGCAAACATCCTCTGCATGGCCAAATAGGAGGCACAGAAGGAAAAGCAAGTAAGTGAAAACCTCACACTGAGCACAAAGGTGGCAAAGAGAAGCGTGCTGAGCTGAGGAACATTATCTCTCCATGGCATCAGGCAAGAACTGAGAGGTTCTGAACTGGTTTTAGGTCACAGGTGTTCACCACCTGGGTGCAGGTGATGGAAACCAAACGTGGTCTGAGGGCCTGTGGAGTCAGGGCCTGTCCCCACCATGCAGGGGATTCACCTTCCCTAAAATGAGCCAGGCAGGAGGGGAGTGAAAGGAAAACAGAGCACACAGGAACCTGCAGGAGCTTCCCACAGGTTTTTCCAGCTCTGCACTGCCCAAAGCAAACCAGTGCTCCAAACAGCCCCTGTACACCCAGTGACTGCTGTGGTCACCCAAGTGAGCAGTATCTTTATTCATGGGCTGTCAGATCATCTTATTCCAATGCATCTTACTCCAGGCATCTTGTTTCTTAAATAATCCCCCTGGCCCCTCTGGAAACCACCCTGAGATTGACTTCCCAGTATTTTCAACAGTATTAGAAGTGACTTCTTGCCTCTGTGCACACAAATGGCTGCAACTACCCCTGTTTATCAGCGTGACACATATGTGCACTAATTAGGTATTCTTTTATACATCCAACCAAGTCCCAGATCTTTGGAAAATCAGAACTTTCACTGTGTTGTTCCTTGAAATGGCCCCTTCCTCTCACAGAACACTTCCCAAGGGGGCTGTATCCCACCACGAGGAAATGGGACTGCTAAAGGTGCAAACAAATGGATGCTGCTCAAGAAAGCCACAATAAAACAAGCTTTGGAGCCGTCATGATTTCCAAGGATAAAGTGAGTAAATGAAACAGGCAGAGAAAATGTGTCTGTGTCCTCCACACTAATGATCTTTGTGTTGTGTCATTGAAATCAAGAGAGCTGGAAGGGCAGGGGCTGCCCAGGACTCTGCCTGGCTCCTCAGAACCAGACACAGCAGCTCCAGGATGAACATGGAGCAGCTTCAGCATCACTGGTGGGGAGCAAGTCCCTGCTCCCCTGGGTCTGGGGGAAGCTCCAGCCTGTGTTCCCCACATTTTCCAGCAGCAGAAGCCAAGAAACATGGAAGGATTAAAGACCTTCTGGAGAAGATCTGTGCTGATCTTTCTGTACATCTGAGACTAGATGGGCTTCACAGGAAGGTGAGGGAGGGATCCTCACCAGGGCTTCCAGACCTTCTGAGAGCTCCAGGTCCCACTGTAAGGATCTGGAAGGGACTCTCATTCCCTGGGTACCCCTGGGAACTGATCAGGATCAAAACATATTAAGAGGTAAGAGTCACATGCAAATTTTCAGAGCACCTTAGGGCGTTTCTCTATGATTATTACACAAACTCATGATTCCCATAAGCACTTTGTTTCTATTTAATTAAATAAGCAAGAGCCAGCTTTGTCAAAGTGCTTCCCAGATCCCACCCCACTGGGATACCACTGCTGAGCTCATCTGGGAATCTGGCTGCAAGGGTGTGTGCTGAGTGCTTGGAAAATTCAGCTCATTCCGATCTGGCAGCCTGATTCTGAAACAGTATCTGGAAATCCACTTGCAGCATTTGTAATAACTATCCATTTGCATATACAAAAGCTGACTTTTGGCATGAATAAAATTTTCTTCTAGCTTTCCTTTGAAAATCTGATCCAGACTGTCTAGACAAGTCAAAAGGCTCATTTGTGCTTAATATTTTATAATTTATTATTTTGCTTTCCATTCTGACTAATTTGGAAAGGTCTCTTAGCAGAGATGTAGTGATGGGAGGAGATAGCTTTATAGGCTACTCATATAATCCCACTGCTCTGCTCAGACATACCCCTTGAAGTTTGCTCTCAACTTACACACATAAACCCAGCCTCATAAATCTAATTCTACCTACTGGCATGTACTTTCAGCTCACCCAAACACACACACATTTGCTTTTTATTTCCTCCTATTCCTTTTTTTTTCCCCCCAATAGTAGCATTGTAAATGTTTCAGCAGGTGAACATTGTAGAGCTAAAAGAAATTTAAACGTGCCATGTATTTGCTAAGCAAAGATACCATGGCAAGACACTGAGACACCTTTAAAAGGGTCTGTCTCTCTCTTCCTTACTCAAAATACAGCTTTTATAAATATGACATCTTAAAATTAAAATGTTTGTTCTGAAAGTAATAGCCAAGATCATAGAATATTTATGTGATCATTAATATTTGAATTTTGAATAATGTATACTTATATTATTTCCACAAAAGAGTGCAATGTGTGTTTTATAGTAAACTAGTATTATTTTCCCCCTACCAAGTACAGGAGCAGCTTTATTTGCATTACTCACTTGCAGGTATGTAGCATCAGATTACACCACTAATTCCCTTTGTTTCCTGGAAATATCTGTGTCAGGCTTTTGCACTTTGCATACACAGGAGGCCCATATTCATAAGACCCTGTTTGAAACACAGCAGAGTTCTGGGCACTTAGTTGTTCATTAGGAAAGAGCTTCTCTTTCAATTCATTCCCTTTCACTGGGTACTAATTGTAATTTGTTTCTCAGAAAAAGTCACTCAGAAATAAAATCCCCTTCCCAGCAGTTCCTCAGTAAAGGCCCATCTGTGTCTGTCAGGTGTCAGAGGATGCTTCCAGGCTCTTTTTGGTGGTGCCCAGCAATGGGATGAGGAGCAATGGCCATAAACTAAAACACAGGAGGTTCCACCTCAACATGAGGAAGAACTTCTTTCCATGGGGGTGGCAGAGCCCTGGAACAGCTCCCAGGGAGGGTGTGGAAGGAATAATGGCAGAGACATGGCCAGAGAGGGTTCCATGCACACAGCCTGAAGTACAGCAGGAGGGATCTGAAGGACCCAAGAACTGCTCAAAAGCAAGAGGGAAAAGGCAAAGGGCAGCCAACCTGGTCCACACTCCCTAACAACACAGAAAACATCTCAGAGAGCAAACCAGGCTTGGGTGGCACTGCCAAATCTGTGATCTGCTTCACTGAAGTGCTTGTGGAGACTTCCTGAATCTACCAAGCAAATGTGAACCCATTTCCATAAGAGCCTGGACCTGTATTTGTATTTCAAAGCGTGGGCTCAGCAAGTTCAGCTGACTTTCACCTTGAGATCTGGGTACAGACACTGCCATCAGGACTGCAAACATTCCCTACAATATTTTGCTGGGCATCACCTGACAAGCACAATATCAGGGTGTGATTTATTCCCATCAATGTGTTCGTGGGGGTTTTGTGAGGCTACTTGTAAATGGACAATTCTGAGTGTGAGGACACGGAGTTAAGCTGAGCACAGCCCAGGTTTCACACTCCTTGATGTTGCCTCTTACTGTGGTTTCTACAGCACCCAGGTTCTGGAGAGCTGGTCAGGTCTTGGAGCACAATTGTAAAACTCTAAACCTGGAGAAGGGATTTAATGTGAAAACCACCCAAGAAAGATGATGTAAAAAAACCCCATAAAATTGTCCACAGACAGATTTTCTTTAATTGCAACTGATTGCTACAGGATTTTCTGTGCTTCACCCTGTAATTCAAAGAAGATTCCCAACCTCTCGTGCATTCTTCCATTAGAAATCTTGCATGTATTCCCCAAGCTGAATTCTGAGCCTTAGAAAATGTTTTTGTAATATTGGCCAACATAAATCACCTTTTTCATCCACTATTCTCAGTAAAACTCCACAGGTTGAGGATATGGACAATGATTCTGAATTATTTGTGTAAGTGCTCATTAGCAGAAACGTGGGAGGGATTCCAGGCTTGGACAATTAATGGATGTATGTGACTGAAGAAGAACATGTGCATTTAAATCAGTTGAGCCTGCAGCTGACATCTTTTGCCTCAGTTTTTAAAGGGAGCCAGAGTGCTTGGCATCTCCTTCCCCAGCATAATCCCATCGAGCCAAGCAGACTGTGGCCAGACAAAGTGTCTGCATTGCTGACTGGGAGCTTCCATCAAGGATTTAGACATCTCCCTGATCTAAACTCCAGTTGTAAATAATTGCAGGTGAAATATGCACCCATAATTATTGGTTGGCTCACCAAAAAAACTGTTGGCATTTGCTCCTTTGCTTTCTCTTGTTTTTTTATTATAAAGCACAAACATGAAAAGTAGACCTTCACACTCTGCACAGAGACATTTTACCCTTTAGGCCTCCAAAGAAACATCAGGCCCAAGCAAACGACCTAATTACTGTGTCTCCATTCAGCGTGTCCCAGGTCAGTGTGCAGACACTTGCATAAAGGCAATAGCAGCTTTGGGAAATAATCTTGATTATAAACCAGCCATAGACATGTTTTCTCCTGTGTGTAAATCTGTGCCACTCACCAAAATACCTACACAGTATTGCTGAGTAGGTATGGGAAAGGATGGGGGAGAGAGGAATGTTTAAGGAGGATTTTTAAAGCTATTTCTCTGCTAATTCACACACAACATCAGTCAGTGGGAGTTAGCCTTTTAAATCCTGACCTTTGCATCACACGTAATGCCTTGGAGTTGGATATTTTCCCCAGTAACTCACGCCAGAGGTAGCTGAGTAACACTCTCTGTTAAAGAGAACAAATATAATCCATGCCTTTACTTTTCTTTCCCAGGATCCCTAATTTGGAGGGTTATTGTTCAAAAATGAGCACTTACTACCACATTGAGGTAAGAAAGATGTGTCGTTTTCCTCCTCTCTTGGCATATGAATCGGATTTCTAAAAATTCTCTGTAGTAATCACAAAGAGCTGCTGCAAAGAATTACTTGATAAAACCTTCTGAGATTTCAGCTCTACCTCGTCCCTTTGTTTCATAACTAGAAGGAGTATAATGAATGCAAAAACTCTGTGAATAGAGCTCAGCAGGGCCTACTTTTTTCTCCTGACTCCTGTGATTATAATAATTTGATTTTATAGGTGTCTATCCTCAGACCCCAGCTAGGGAGCAATCTTTACTGAGTCATGAACTTTCACATCATTAAATCTCTCTACATTTATTTTAAACATATCAAAAGTGTCAAATGACTTTAGATCCACTAAATTTTATTTGCACTGGGTGAAATGAAGTTTAGCCACTTGGGGAAATAAGTGGAACAGTTTCCTTGGCACTTGGGAAGGGAGTTGGGCTCTGGAGTCTCAGCAATTCCCCCCTGCAGCAGGTACAGCGTCTCCTGAATGGGCCAGGACACGTGTTTACAAGGACAGGAACTTGAGTAATTTCCTACCAGTCTGAAGGGAATATTAAACTCTTCTGTCAGTTGGATGTATATTATTTATGTTCCTTTTTTTACTGTTGTTGTTGATTTCAAAAAATATTTCTTTGTTGGTTCAACGCTGACTCCCGATAGAAAGTGATGAAATGCCCAATATGTTAAAAAACCTTATCACTAAATCAGAAGCAGAACTATAAATTTTGGCTTTTGAAACTGAACTGACTGTTGAGGATCATTTTGCTCCTGAAATATTACAGCAGTGATCAATTTGCTGTAAAATTAAGCAGTTTAGCTCTGCAATCTATAGATGGAAAACATGTTGTTCTTGAGCAAAGTTTATGCCCTGCCCAAGGGATAAATTAAATTTTATGGGTAAGACATGCATTATTATATGCTTATCTGTTTAACATATCATTCTTTTCCACATCAGTATTATAAATATTTTTAATCATACATTTGATCTCTTGTGCATATAGTGATATGGTAATTCACCCTGCCCCCCTCAAAAAATATGACCAAACACAGTTAATTCATCACAGAACAGGGGAGAATATTCTAATCTTCTTAAGAAATATGCTGAAGATTGGAGCAGAGGCTCTTAGAATTGGGGCTACTTTGCAATCACTCAGTGGGATAAAATTTTCCTGAAGGAAGAGGTGGAGCTACGTTACCCATTTTTATTACAGTTGTTACTATTGAATATATATATTACAAGTATCTAATCAAAACTGGGGGCTGCAGCCTAAGACAATTCAGTTCCAAAAGTTAGAGAAAGCAATGGAATATGTGCATTTAACAAATATGTTAATGGTTTTGTAATTTCTGCTGATTTTCTGTGAATTCTATAAATTAAGAGTCAAAGCTCTCAAACAGACGCAGGTTTTGCTTTCCAACACCGGGCAACTTCTCTTAGAAGTTTTGACAGAAATGGATCTTCTGAAGGGAAGAGGAAAAAGAGTGAGAAGCTGAGAATCCTTTGCCTTTCATACAGGAGAGAGAGCACAGAAAAGCCCCTGAAGGTGTTTGTAAGAAGAGGAGACCAAGGAGAACTGATGCAGTGACAAACAAAATCATAGGTACAATCATCTGTTCAACACTTACAACATGTGACACTATAGTGTCAAAATTAGAAGCAGATGAACTCCACTTACCCATGTTTGCCAACAACCACATCCCTGAATATATTTGTTAAATGTCAGTGTTGTAAGAGCAGAGCTGAAGTGAAGGTGGACAAGAGCTGGGAGACTCAGGCACCTCCAGTACCCTTTGCTTATTTGGCTCTGTTAAAGCAAATTAAAGGGGGTAAACCTTCAATTATTAATTCACCTGGGCAGTCTTGAACGGGGAAAGTGAACAGCAAAAATAATTGGGATATTTGCTCACCAGTCACCTTCAGCATCTGTCACCTCTACTTGCTTCTGTCCACTGTGAGTACTCCACTGTGTGAAATCTCTCCCCACGTGCAATTTTGACTTGAGATAATGCAAATTCTTCTAATTTCATTTGGAACTGGTTCTTTCTTCAGCTTTGAAATCCAAAGCGTGGGTCCTTGTAACATTATCTTCATGGTTGACAGCCCTTTTCTGCTCTCACCACCCACTTGCTTCCTTTCAGTCACACAGATCATCAGCCTTCTAGTTTTTGGTGACATGGGTATCACTGACATATTATTTCGAGTCATCTTAATGTGCACTTGTTCCTTACTTTTTATTTTCTGGAGCATATGCTTCCACCTTTTTTTCTTCTCACACAAAAATGCTTTAAACAAGCACATCCCAGCCCGTATTTTAGGCTGCCTGTGTTTCCATGTGAATAACCTTTTCCCATTTTCATGGAATGAGGAGGTGAATATTAGAAAAAAAGAGGAAAAACTGCACCTTCCTCAAGGTGAGATGTATTCCACTGTGGACCAAGCACTGGAGGACACACACAGGGGACAGTCCTGCCCTGTGAAGATGCACAAGAAGATGTAACTGTCCTTCCTCTCTGGGGTGCTGTGGGGATCAGTCAGCCAATGTTTTATACACCTTGAAGTTGTAAAGAGCTACAAAAGTGCCAAATATTATTATTACTCAATTTATGCCTGCCATTGTCACACTCTATATCCAAAGGAGAGCAGGCCTGAGGGGACAATGCAGGTGTGTCCCACATTCCCCATCATGGAGAGGAGGTTGTGTAAATGTAGGTACACCCCAGGAGTAGGTGGCAAACTGCAATTGTTGCAGGTTAGAGACTTTCTAATTGTATAAAATTCCTGCTAAAGCATTTTTCTCTAGGCCCCCAGAGCCACTCAGCAGTCTGGGGTCTGGGTGAGATGGGGTTTATGTCCTAACTTACAAAATATCCACTATAAATTTATAACAGAACATGATCAGAATTTTGCATCGAGATTTCACTGAGAAGTGGAATGAGTCCCCAGATGGGACAGCAAGAGACATTCACACTCTTCCTTATCTCTTGGAGAACAAGCCAAAGGAGGTGGTTCCAGGCCTCCAATATCTCACACAATCAACTACACTTGATTATTATTTGCTTCTCACAACCTGAAAAGAATCCCACTCCCAGATTTGTCTGTCTCAACCCTGCTGAAGCTGAATACTTTCATACATATGTATGGATAGCTTAAGTTTTTATGAGCATAATTTGGGCTTTTCAAAATAGTGACACAATAACAAAGCAAAATTGAGACATGCATGTAATTTGAATACTGATTTGGTTTTATCTCTTCCTAGTGCTGGCACTTTTGATGCTGCTCTTTTCCATTCCATCTTCTTTCTGTTCTTATTTCCCAATGAATGGAATTAGTTGTGAGGGCATTTTTGGCTTCTACCAATCAAATATGAAACCTGATCTACGACCTCCCTGAGAGTTTGGGACTGTTGCTCATTTGCTGCTACCTCTGAGTCTTCTATCAATCACTTAAAACGTGTTCCTGATCCTCTTTTCAAATAGGAAAATGAGCAATGGCAGATGACTTTTGCCATGTTCCGTGGAATTTCCAACACCATAAGCCCTGATACTCATTATTTTCATTCCCAGCAATGCAGCATTCCAAGGAGCTTTCTGCAAAGGATGTCTGCTGATTGTATTTCAGGTCAAACACCCCCAGCATTCCCAGTGCTCTGCTGGAGTGACTGGGAGGTGCTTCCACAGCCAGGTGTGGAGCACAGGAGGGACTCAGGGTCGTGTCTGCTCTGCTGCTGGGACATCTCACAAGGTGAGACTATCAAAGCCATCACAGTCTGTGCTGCAGAGTAAGGGGTGGTGAAGCTCTGCCGTGTCTCCTCACCCTTTTCAGAGGTTTAGGAGTAAACCCCAGAGCTGTCACACCTGGACAGCAGCAGGGAGCTGAACAGTTCAATGTCAGGGAGAATCTGGTCCTCAAAGTTATTCGCTAAAAACACCCACTTAACAATTTCAAAGAGAAAAGTAAAAGATGCTCAGGGGCAATCTATGAACAGAAAAAGGGGGTTAAGTTCACCTAATAAATTATTTGCAGACTGAATAATTCATGGGAAATCCAGGGCACATTTAGAAGGGTTTGACTTGGGCTGTCAGACTCCTCTGGAATGTGAAGATACCTCAGAACTTGGCATTTTCTAAGGCATCATTTCAGTATGTTACCACAGCAGAATTTCCATCTGCAACCAGAAGTGTAGGTGAAGTTCCTTGTCCCTGACACCAGTCAGAGGCCACAGGAAAACCCCTGCAATTGGTTTATCCTGCCACTAATAGGAAGCTGGTTTTCATAATCAGGACAATTGTTTTCCCAACCTGGCAGCTATAGCCACATGTTGGAGCTTTAGCATGTGAGCAGGGATTTGCTCCCTTCTTGAAAGTTAAGCAGATGTAGTGACCAAGTGGGAGAGTACATGTGGCATCTTTTACTGGTCACCTTATCTGAGGAATTGTTATATTATGGACAGACAGACTTCAAATTACTCATATATAAATGTAAATGAAGATCTAAGACCTTTCTGAGAGCTGTTAAACACTTGGCTTCCTCTTGTGGCAAAGAGTTAAACTCAGCAGAAGCACTGGGTTTACTTTAGCTTGGGATAAAATTTTCAAGAGGTCCATGAAAGAAGGCTCAGATATGTCCAAAAGCAACTGGAAGCCTGGAATTTTAATACATGAAGTAGGTAAGGAAAGAAGCACATGAAACTTCGTAAACAGAGGTGTTAAAAGAAATTTAATAATAGACTTTTTAAACTACCAAATCACTGTCAGAGTATATATGTGTTAAAAGACCTATAAATATATTTTAAAACAATCTATTTTCCTTTCACTTAGCTGCCAAGATCTCCATTAGGAGGTTTGTGTTTCCTTCCAACATTAAAGAATCTCTCTAACATCTGTAGTGATGAGGAGTGTCAGTTCTGCTGCTGAAACAAACGGTGCCACCATTTGAAGGAGGAAAAATGTGAAATAATGAATATGCCTTTGCAGAGCAGGCTGCTGTGTGTAACAGGAGCCCCTTGCTAAGTTTGGTCTTCTGAGTTTCTTCTATACACCTCTAAGGAGGGCAGTTAATTATGCAAAACTTGGGAAAAGTACTGCCCAGAGATGCTGAGCTTGATCTAAAGTGTCACAGAGCACAATTGCTTCATGTTTCCTTCCTTCCAGGTGTAAAGAAGGAGGAAAAGAGATCCCAGTACAACATGGGGCAATCTCAGCTCCATTGGAGCAGCCAAGACTTGCAAAATTATTTGTTTTTTCTCCATGAAGGTTCCCAGAAAGCAGAGGGGACAGAGTGTTGGCCAGGAATTCAGGAGGTTTGTGAATGCCTTTTTTTCCACAGTTTGGAATGGAATGGAATGGAATGGAATGGAATGGAATGGAATGTCATCCAGTTCCACTCCCTCTATGGGCAGGGACACCTCCCACTGTCCCAGGTGGCTCCAACCTGGCCTTGGACACTCCCAGGGATGGGGCAGCCACAGCCTCTCTGGGCACCCTGTGCCAGGGCCTCCCCACCCTCACAGGGAAGGATTCCATCTCAATATCCCACCCAACCCTATTCCCTGTCAGTTTGAAGTCCCTCCCCTACTCCTGTCACTCCAGGCCCTTGACAACAGCCCCTCTCCATCTTTCCTGTGGGCTCCCTGCAGGTCCTGGAAGGCCACAATTAGGTCACCCCAAAAGCTCTTGCAGCAGCTCTGAGCCCCTCTGTACCTCCTTCCCTTATCAGCAAAGGAAAGCAATACCTTTTCTGATGTTTTAATAACCAAACAGGTGGATATAGTGATGATTGCAAGAGGCTCAGTCATTACAGTGAAAGGGAGGAATGTACAACCCCCCCAAGGTAATTCCTCATTTCAGGAAGAAAATGCAACCAAGCCACACTTGGGAGTTTTTAACTCCCAAGTTTTTATTCAGAGACGTGGCTGATAAATGCTGATTCTGCCTGAAACTGCAGAACATTACAGCATGGAGGTTTTCACAAATATTTCAGCTATTCCCAAATTTTTATGTGGAAGATTTTCTGCAATTATGCAAAGAAGTATATTTGACTGAATCTAGTCAAGGTGTCCCGCCAATCCAGCAGGGCAGAGCGAACATGGAATTCAGTGACACTCAATCTTAAAAATAACAAAAAACCCCAATTTTCTTACAATTTTGAAAAATATCTTTGGGTGCACTTTAATGTCACAACTGCAGTATCTGGCTGTACTTATAAATAATTTCAGCTGATGGGAATTGGATAATTTTATACCCAAATGCACATATACAATGATAACTGTATGAGTGTGTCATTTATAAAGACATAGGAGTATTCAAAGGACTTTATTTGCAGATCTGAAGATTTTTATAAGATTCCCAGCACCCCTGTGTCAAAGACAGAGGTTCAAAACCACAGAAAAGAAAGATAATAAACTGCTTACTACTTGACCTGAACTACAATGAAGGAGGAAAAAATCAGTGTTAATCTTGCTAGTCAAGCCTTAATCTATTTTATATTTTGCTTAGCTTTTCCTTTTTCAGCATGTATATCATTTTATATATATAAGATATGAATGGGTTTACATTTACAATCTGTACGTATGATCACTCTAAATTGTTAATTCATCCTTAATTTCTTTTGGTTCAAGTTACACACTTAATGTTATTTTAACATAAGGCTTTTTTGTAAAGTAATGATATTTAATTTGCATTAGCACAAGTGACATACAATAGATCATGCTATTATCATGATTGATATCAGATGAACTGGCATAAATTCAATGTTATAAATTGAGCCTATAAATGGAACTATGATTTTACAGGAATTACTGTAGTAGAAAGGCTACGGACCCTCAAGTCAACCTTAGTCAAACCCACTCTTTAGAGTTTTATATATTTTATGCCTGCAATAAATGCTTTTGTGAAAGCCCATAACCAGCAAAAAAAAAAAAAAAAAAAAGTCATTGGAAGTCTATTAATTATAATAATACCATCCAAAAAGCTGTGAGGGCTTATTTTTGTGACATCACTCTTTGATTTCTTACTGCCTTAAATTATCCCTTTGTTGGCTGGGTGAGGGTAACAGTCATACTTTTGTCATTAAATATAAGGAGTTTTAAAGCCTGATCCACCCAAGCTCTAATTGATATTGCTTTCATTTGGCAGATAGTGACCTGATTTATAATTTAAATATGCATCATTATATGCACCTCTTCTGTATAATGAAAAAGCAAAGTTACTCTCATCTTTTCCCGCAATGTTAACATCAAGGAAAAGTATCTTCCTTTTTTCCCCTTTTATACTCAGAGCCTAATTGAAAACTGTTCATTGAATTTCAACATGATAGAAAAGTCTTTTTATCTCTCAATTTGTCCATTAGCTATTATAATTGAAGTATCTGCTACACAGCTGAATTGATATTGTTCTTGTTTAAATTCTGGATTTCTCTAAATCTTCCATGAGGCATCAACTAAAAAAATATGGGTTAGGAGACATTAGCAAGCAATATTGTGTAAATGGGACATTAGACCAGCACTCCACATGTGTAAAGCTCCACAAAGTAGGAAGTCATCTAATTTTACTGGGGAACGTGTTGCATAATAATCTTAACAGCATGACCATAAGGTTTGCTAATTGCCACATCTGTTTAACAGCTGTCAGATGTTTGCCATATGCTGCCATCAATATTACAACAGAGTACATTACAGGGAGTTTTATTGTGTTCAACTGTTATTTATTTGCCACAGACATTACTACAGCCAGTGACGTCTATTTATGTTAGATTGCTAATTATATTTTAAAAGCTGCACGCAAAATCCAGGTTTTCCAGCTTCCTTAGACCCCACTCCTGATGATGCAATGAAGAACTTTTTCCCTACAGAGCTCTGAACTGGTTTATAAATTTCTAGCTCTTCTCATGGTAAATAATTCTTGTGCAAAATAACTTATTTATGTTGTTTTTGAAGGATGTTTCTAAGCCTGAGTTCTGTTTTAATGGCGATGCTCGTACGAACTCAAACTTCTTTTTCAAAGAACCCACTTCATTCCATGTTTGTTTGTTGTGGATTTTTTCATCAGGACACAGGTCAGGGTTGGAAGATCGTTCAGCTTTACAGCTCAGAAGGTTGACACCCCAATTCTAGTCCCAAATCTGCCACTGACTCATTCCATGGCCTCGATTCATTGTCTGACCCTGATTTTGCCAAGTCTGAGCCAAATACCTGCTGCAACATCAGACCTCACCCAATGTCTGGGGTGTCTAAGAGGTGGCAGACCTTTCAAACACGTAAATATGCTGATCTTTGCTGCTCTTTTAAAGGTTCTTTCAGGGATTTCTGAGGCAGCTCCTTGCAGCTGCTCCGTGCGGCGCTTCTCCCTTCCGTGGAGCGACGGCAGCAGCGGAACAGGGAGCAGAGATTGACAATGTGCAGAGTAGGCAAAATATGCATGATATGATTTAATGTGAGCTGATAGGTGTCACTGATCTCTATTATAAATAGACTGTGTGAATTCCATATGATGTATTATTTATCTATTGTAGATGCCTTTTTGTTTCATTAATAAACCTGGAAATCAGACGTATACATTTCCGATGATGAGTTTTTGGCAATACAAGGCATTGTGACATTTGTCTGCAATTGCTCAATTATTTTGATGATTTTCTTCTTCTTTCTCTATAAATGATTAATGCTTGAGATGTTTGTTCAAGTTTCTCCTGATTTTAGCTCATTTGTCCAGCTGAATTCTTTTTTCCTCCCCTAATTAGAGATTATTGTAGTGTAAGGACTTCCACTGTGACCTGAATTCCAGTTCCTTGGAGATATTGCATCAGATCAGACAATACAGGTCCTCTGACTGAGGTTTGTGTTTGACTGTGGGGTCTGGGAACTCCAGAAAACTAACAATGTGGTTTCTGTTTAAATCTGCCTCAGAGCAGAAACTCTTGGGCTGTTCTTCTGTCTGCAGTTAAAAATGTTTCATGGGTGTTTCTCTACTTGAAAAAACTAAGAAAGTACTTTGCTGTTTATTAAATAGGAAATGACTTGATTCTTCCAAATTTCTGAAAGCAGAAAGCAGCAGCTGGTGCCTTCCATTCATGCTTTCAGAAGACGCTCAAGCAAAGATATCTCTGAAGATGCTAAAGAGCAAAGAGTTTAAAATAAAAGGTAAACTTGGGGTTGTTGCAGTAGCCAAATTGTCAAGCCTTGGAGTCCTTGAGATGGGTGAGGATGAGGGGGGGGTCACTGAGGGAGGGGAATTGGGATGTGAGTTCAGGCAACACGTGCCTCCAGAAGTAGGTGCTCAACTCCCACGAGAAACCCAACTGCCTTGCTCGAACGCCTCCATCAGTAATCTAAAATTTGTCTGCCTTCTGCATTTGATCTCCTTATTTTCTTCTTCTCTGCTTTTTTAATGCTGTTTGTCGCCATTTCAATTACGCGATTTCCTTATCTGGGTACCATTGAGAATACTGTACAAGACTTTATAAACAGCTGCTAAGTTTATCTGCCTGTCATTTGGTTTTCATTATGCGAGATAACAATCTCCCTCATATCTTATAAGAAGATATAATGTGATTGTTTTGAAAGAGGGAGGGGGGGGGAAGTCTACTCTGCATTATCCTTGTAGCATTTGTAACGTCAGTGGTGTCAGCACAATCTCCAACATTTTTCCCTGCTGTGGCCCAGGAAGAATTATCTCTCTAGTTTTTTGTGTTTGCTGCTATCTCCTCTTTCTCTCCATTTTAGACACAGTGAGGTTCTTATCTGGACTGTGGTTATGAGGCTACAGATTTGCCTATTTTCAGTCTGATCACTCCGAACCGTTTCGTGGGGCTCATGCACTGAAGGGAAGGAGGAGAGGCAATTGTCAACAGTTCTCTGTATTAAATATGGATAGATATTATTCATGTAATTTGACAGTTCTTGACTTTCAGCTGTATAATGACAGTGAAACGGTAGGAATTGCAGCAGCTGAACTTCTGTCTCACTTCAAGATAAGCTTATCAAGTGTAGCCTGAATCCATTCCACTCCTAAGCAGATCAGAACTCGTGTCACGCCGAACCACTGCGCTGCTTCCTGCTTCCTACCATGGCTTTGCATGTCCATATGGTCGTAGTTGTTTGCCATCTTACAGCTATTTTGCAAGGTTTTTAGGAGACAGACTGTCTCTTGTCTTTGTTCAGCACCTTGTAGAGAGCAGCCCTGGCTCCTGCCTGATGCCACCAAACTGTAATACCACACAAATAATGTAAGGAAGTGGTAACAGGTGAGGGTCAGCCCTGGTGGGGTTTTCTCTCATTCCACACTTGATCTACAAAGAGTAGCTGCTTTGATTCGCCTCTTAAAGTGAAAAAAGCACCCTGAGGTTTATCCTGTGCTGTTTATCCCAGAGATTCAGAGGGATCTCTGAAGGAATCACATTTCTCATTCAGACTCTCCCAGCACAGCGTGGCAGCTGCAAACTCAACAATGGCTTAAGGTTAAGAATTGACCAAGTGTCTGTGGAATTTCCATGTTCCAGATTACACCACTTTCCAAACTTGTGGGATTTGGTGTCAGGAGAGAAGAGCAAATCTGGAGAACTTTTGGCAGTTGAATGTTCAATTAAAAAGGAGGTGGCGGGGGGGAGGGAGGAATGAAAAGCAGAATTGCGAAAGCAAATTCAGCTGTTTTGATCTTCTGGGATTTGATCAGCCAGATTTTGATCTTCCAGGGGCTGGAAACTCCCCCAGGCTGGGATTGTCATTCTGTTCCTGCCTGTACAATGAAGAGCATAAGAACATATAAACATGTACAAGTGTTGCTACTGGCTGTGGCCATGGGCCAGTGTCCTGCCTCCAGCCAGACCTTGTCTCCTCGCTGTCGTGTCCAGTGTTCCCTCTCCAACTGGCAAACACAGGACACTAAAGAAAGTTAATCACTACAGACTTCCCCGGAATATTTTCAAATCATTTATGTTTATTAAATCATTGTTGATTTGGGTTTTTTACTTTGAATGTTGTCACTTTTTGAGGACACTTTTGAGCAGTAGCAAACAAAAATGATTGTTATCAGAATAATGGAAGTTGCAGAAGTTTTGCAATTTCTTATCAGTGGGATACTCTTTGCTGCTTGACTTTTCACTGGAATATGTCAGAAGAAATATGAGTTCAGCTTTCAGAATTAAATGCATGCCTCAATGGCTCAGTTTATGCATTCATAATTATATTTACAATTAGAAATAATGTAATCAAGAATAGAATCCTTTTATTGGCTGAGTGCACAAAGTGAGTTGTGGAGAAAATGCAGTTTTAAGCCACGCTTTCTTCCCTCCAACATACATTAGGAAATTATAGGCTAATTAAGTCCATATGGGGCAGCCCTCCAGTGAAGGGCTGCTGGGTCCCTCCCTGCATTCCCTTTTGGAACAGCAAAGCCCCAAATGCTTGGGACACAACAGGACACAAACCCGCTGCAGTGACTTCGTGCAGTTCCACGTGCAATGGTTGTAAATATTTTAATTCCTTTATAAAAGAAAAGAGCAGCTTTAAATGGGAGCACGGATGGGGAGGGGGCACATGGCACCGTGTAATTGAGAATCCCTGTGCCCTGCCAGGCTGGGTTAATGGGCACTGCCCTGCAGTAAACTGGCTCCTGCAAATCCTTGAAATGTCAAAGTGGTGCAAAACAAGACGGAGCTCCAGGTCCTTGTGGTGTTAAACGAAGGCTGCAGGGCAGCTCTGAACCCACACGCATAATTTGTAGGCACAGGATGTCATTTACGATTGCTTACCTCTCATTAAAACTAATCAGAGTGGCTTTCTGTGAAAAATCGATTTTTAATTGGAAAAGTTAAATCTGTGAACCTGTTTTCTTTTTTTCCTTGAAAAGCTGGAAACATTTAGTGGGAGCTGATGGACAATGTCCTTGTTTGCTGCAGCTTCAAGAGCACCAAGTGACCTTTTTCCTTCGGTCTTAGGCCAAAATTAGAATTATAAAATGTTTGTTTGCAAGCTTTGCGGGGCAATTTTAGTCAGAAAAGTAATTTTCCATCCGAAAAAAAATAAAATTCAAAGGATGTTTTCACTTGCCAGCTTGGGAAGCACGTTGATGTTGGGATGCAAACAGGAGGGCAGGCTCCTGCAGGGGCTTCCACACTTCTCCTGATACTTTTCAACAGGACTGTCACTGGCAGCACAAGGTGCAGCAATGTCAGTTTAATTAAAACCTTTTGTTTTAACTACCACACAGAACAGCTGCCACATCAACCAAGAAGCAAAGGCACCACAACATGTACAACTTTGTGGAATATAAAAGGAGACAGAGTTAATGGGAATGCCACACAAAGCTGGTTCATCCCATAAATTCTATAAAACGCTGATCATTTCTCCCTGAAATGTTCCACGCAAACTTTTGCTGATGTGTAAAGAATGTCAGCTAGAAAAATGTGCTCAAAAAGTAAGAGGCAACCAACTCCTTTGTGCTGAGCTGTGTGAGTGGTTTGTGAACCACAGAGGTGCCACCAAGTAAGGAGCCCACAGAATCTGCTGAATCTAATTCAGTAACAACCAGAAATGTAAGGTTGCTGCAGACATGTAAAGCTTTTTGAAGAAACACCACTTTTTACAGTGCTGAGAGCAGCTGTTTCTTGTCACTAACCACAACCAGATTTTGAAGGTGTTTAAGATGAAGGAGCTTTAGGTAACCTTTAGTTGCCTCTTCTCACAGGCAACAAGCAGCTGGACAAGAGGAAATTGCTTCAAGCTGTGCCAGAGGAGGCTCAGGTTGGACATCAGGAGGAATTTCTCCATGGGCAGGGTGGCCAGGCCTTGGAAGGGGCTGCCCAGGGAAGGTTGGAGTCCCCATTCCTGGAGGTGTCCAAGGAAGGACAGGACATGGCAATCAGTGCTCTGGGCTGGGGGCAAGGTGGGGATCAAACACAGGGTGGACTCCATGGGTTGGGAGAGCTTTTCCAACCTCAAGGATCCTGTTGGGACTTAACTCCATTACTTGGAAGTGGACAGTGAAGTTCTCCAGTGCTCAAAAGATCAACTTGGAGTAAAAGTCAACCCTGGGCAGAGAGGCCAACACAAGTATTTATGCTCTGTGCTGAGCCACCACACAGGATACACTGAATGCCCAGGGGAGTGTGTAGGGAATGAGCTGGATGAGCAGGGGAGATCCTCAAGGAGATAAGTGATCTCCTTCCCCAGCTGCTGGAAGCGTGTGCCACAGACCTGGGGTGGGCACTAATGTCCCTGAGGCCCCATTATCAAGTAATTACTGCAGGGTATCACAAACTGGTGAGTCTGACAGTCCCTGTTTTATAAATCTGAGCTGCAGCCGTAAGGGTGGAAGTGGAAATCCACTTAGAAGCAGCTCTGTGAGCAGAAAGGCTCTGCCATGGCCCAGCCAGCTGAGCTCCCAGCAGTGCCCAAAATCAACCATGAACCCCAGAAAATGGAGCAGGGAGCATTTCCAATGACTGTCCTGCACTGTGAGGGGATGGAGGTGGGAATGCCAGGCATGGGGAGTGGTGAGGAGGACTGGAAATGGCAGCTGGATCTCAGGGAGGACACTTGGCTCCAGCCTGGCCACCACTGCTCCCATTTACGTGCAAAATGCAGGCAAACATACCCATCTCCAAGGAGGGGGAGGTTGTTAATTAGATAATAATAGCCAAGTTATTTTCCACTGAAAAACTGCTAAGTCTGGTGTGCAATGTGGTTTTATTTCTTTGCTCGTTTTTCTGAGATTTTTTTTTCCTTTGTGAGCACTCACAGAAATATCCTTGCAAGATGTGCATCTCATTTTCATCAGAATTTTTGAAGATCCCAGGCAAGAGCAACTATATTACCTGAAGTTACCTTTATATCATAAGGTACAGGTAGCAACTAGTCAAGAGACACAAAAGACCTTTGGAATTTAAACTTGTTTGGTGTTCTGCTTAATAGAGCTGAGCAAGAAATTATGCTGGCATTGAAGCTCTCTGAGCTGGGCTATGCTGTTTAAAATGGAATTTCATACTAATGAGCCTAAAATAAAACAATGTGTGGAAGGAGATTTCAAAGTAGCCTCGATTGTATCGGTCGTTCCGTATGAGCAGGAAAAAATGACAAATGCAACCAAAGAGCACCATCTCCTGGACAGCACCCCCGTGAAACTCAAAAATACACATTTTGCAGCAGAGAAGAGCTATGCTGGTCCTAAAGGAGAAAGGGAGAGAAGGTAAGACGCTGTGGATAGAGCTTCACATTCCATTTTCCAAGGAAAATAAAGAAAATGCTATTCTATTTTTATTTTTCTTTGTGTTTCATGTTAAATTGTGAGGAACTAATGCAAACAAAGTAAATCTGCTTCAAAAGTAGATCTTACTTATGAAAGGTTCATTTTCATCAGGGTTTTGTGAGATCTTTCAGGTGTGTCACTCAACAAATCAGAGACTGGGGTTAATAATTTTTGTATCCAACAGATACTTAATTTTTATCTATTCCCATGATTATAATTAAAAGGTATTTTTCTGTAGTTCTTTATGATAAAATAAATTTTATATACATGATATTCTGCTTTCTTCAGGAGGCTGCTCTCATGTTTGTGACTCTTGATGGAATGAATTTGATTCTTTTCAAGGCACATTTAAAATTTGCTTTTGATGAATACACTGCCCCATTCTCAGAGATCATGGAGCCTGATAACAGATGAATGAAGTTTTACAGGATTCCTGGAAAGCAAAAACACGAGGAGTAACCATGGGGAGTATAACCCTGATAAAGATTTAATTGTAAAATGAAAATGAGCATTAGGAAAGCTCAGATAGTATTTCCCTGGCTGTGATTTCTACATGCAGAGATTATTCTAAAGGAAACTCAGATGTTACCCTCTCAGGTTTGTTACTCTTCTCATGATTTTCTTAGTTCCTGACAATGTCAAGAACCAATATTTTGTGACACAAACACAAAGCAAAAACCTTTTTTTCAGAAGTATTGTAATTTTTACATATTTTTTTTGCACTGGGTGGCGCAGAGTTTATGAATAGTAGCACTAAGTTGCAATGCAAAACCAAAATTCTTTATTATTATTATTGTACATCAGGACTGACCAAGCTGAAGACCTGATAACTAGAGATCAGTAAATAGAATTTTCTAGTTGGAATATCAGTAAAAAAAGCAGTGTGTGCAAATTTTAATTGTCTCCTCTACTTTGCCATTTTAACAATATCAGATGTAATCTGCAATGGTGTAAGCAGAGACTCAATTCTTGCTCACTTAAATAATCTCACAAAATTCAGACCAGGAATTCCCTCCTAAGAAAAACTGGCATTTGTTTGAGGTTTGGGACACAGTATTTAATAAGTGATGGATAATTACACAAAACAAAAGGAATTTTATCTACCATCAGGTAATTTGACTGAAGAAATCTTGTTTAAAGTTGGAGAGGTTTGATCTCTAACAGCCAAATATAAGCAGAAGTCCCTCTGCCATTGCACAGGGAAATATTCCTCGTCTTTGAACCTTTGCACACTTGGCTGTGTGAAGGAGAAACCCAAAAAAGGTGTTTCTGTGGCACATTTACAGGCATTGCTTGTCCTGAATCCTGCAGCCTTGTGCATGCACAGACTTTGTGAAAGATGGCAAGATTTATAGAGCAAAACTGCAGGAAGAAGATTATTTTTTGGAAGCTTTGGAGGGTATGAATTAATAAATCCTAGTTGTCCCAGCTCTTAGGAGTTGCATTCTGTCTAAATTTCGGTTTTGTTTTCTCCCTTCCCTCCCCGGCAGAGCCGAGCCTGGGAATAGCATCACTCAATGGCTCGTTAGTTTGATGAAGTGGCAGAAGTGACTCCAGCTCCGACGGGTACTTCCAGCTCCGAAACATTTACACATCTCCAGGGAATTCTGAAAAACCTCAGCAAGTCTTTAGGTACTGAATCACAGGCAAGTATTTTGAATCTTTAATTTTTTTTATACATTCTTTTCTATGAGAATGTCAGCACTAAAATATGGAATATGCTTTTCCCACTTGGTTCCTATTACTTGTAAAGCATTCAAAAGCTTCTGGAATAAAATTACCTCTCTGCCCTGCCAGGGAGAGCTCCATGGAGTATCAAGGGAGTCCCTCTGCTGGTGTTGTTTTCCATTTTTAACCCAAACATAATAATAAAAATGACTAAATATTAGACTGGAGCTGCACAATCTTAGATTCAGCATTTATTTGTTATCATGTTTATCCCAGTGGAGTTTTACTGTACTTTTATATTTATACGAAAAGTGCTGAAATGTATTCCATAAATTAACGAGTTTATCTTCAGGTGTGACAGATTCATCATCATCATAATGTAAGTTTGTTTTAAAAGTTTGGTCATACAAGAGCAGCCAATTTGCATTTAGAAAAAAAAAAAAAGATCAGAAACAGAAATACAAAGAGATGAGAAAATTCAGGAAACTGAATTCAGTCCTGAAATTATATCACTTCTTTTTCTATCCCAATTTCTTCACATTTTCCATGGTGGGAAGCAAATTAACCCCATAAACACCTGACATTTCCCTTGAGTGGATTCAGGTATGACAATGAAGGATTAGACAACTCAGCATAAAAATACATTTCTATTTTGTTCCAATGTCCACTGGAGGTTTAATCACAGTTGTCAATGTGCTATTGCAGTGATCAGTATTTTCATACTGAGTTATTCTACAGTTCACACAGCAGTAAGAAATGTCTTAAGGTACTGATTATTTTGACTTTATTTTTTGTACAGGAAAGTGATGACATTGAAAATATTGTGTAAATAGCAAATACATTGAACAGAAAAATCCCTCCCTTGAATTATTAATTGAAATGACATTCTTTTAAAACATTTGAAAAAAAATCATCATAATTATATGTTATCAACACAGAGACAGATTACCTATTATTTTAACGTAATTAATTTGAGCTCAGAGCATTTATGATGCTGTGTGTGTCATTATCCATCAAAATGCTAAAAATTGAGGGTTGAATCTTTAAGTTATTGTAATTGGCTGAGCTTTTCCTCTAAATCCATCATTTGTTCACCTCCAACTTCAACATCTGAAATTTTTAATTACAATTTCTGTCCTTTAGGCCACATTACAATGTCAGTTGGGACCAAGGCCTTCAAGAGAGAGGAGCTTTTCCTCTTCGGTGACCACAGGCTTGTAGCCAAGTTTACATCCTTTCCTTACCATACTGTATTTTTGGGGGTGTCCTTTGCCATCTTATTGGTATATTCTGCTCATTTATACATCTATATCACTGGTTTATATATTTTTCTTTTTCTCTTTCAAACCTATCCTCCTCCAGCTCTAGAAAGGCAAATAAAGCAAAAAAAGGCATCATATTTAAAGGGTTGGGCTTTGCCCTCCTCTCTGGCTCAACTGGTAACTCTCTTCCCAGTCCTTGGGTAGGTTTGAGTTTGTTTTTTTTTTCCCTGAGCTTGCAAGGTAGGATATATTGTGTGAGCCCAGAGGATGGAGGGGTGGATGGAAGGTCAAATCCACACATTTCTTGTCATTCTGCCTGTGGGGAAGCACTGAGGCCACAGCTGTCCAACCCTGGGCTGGGAACGCCTGTCTCCAAGGCTCTGATAAGCCCTGACTTTTTTCTGCCTCTGACTTTGTTCCTTCTCTCTCATGATTGACATTTGTCTTTTATGGGCCTTGTTTGCTTGCACTGCACTTGTAGGGAGCCTAGAGCAGTGCAGGGTTTTCATTTCAGTCAGGTTAAGGGTGACGAGGATTACACATGCACACTGATTTATGCCTCAAAGGCTGGAAATAGTGTCAAGTGTGATCTCAGCAGAGCTGGGCTCGATGACTCCAGCACTCAGTGCAGTGCTGTACCCTCAGCCATCAATCCTCAGCCACGGAAATGGCAACTCACTCAAAGTCCTGAGCTGGGAGGGTTATTGGTTATTAATTAGATAATAATGGTGTCTCCAGTGTTCATGCCAAAGGCAGAATTACAAAATCACAAAATTACAAAATTACAATTACAAAAGCCCCCCCAGGTCGAGTCCAAGCTGCGCCAAATCTCCACCTTGTCCCTGAGTGTCACATCCAGTCCTTCCTTGGACACCTCCAGGGATGGGGATCCAAACCTCCCTGGCAGCCCCTTCCAAGGCCTGACCCCCTTTTCCATGGAGAAATTTCTCCTCATGTCCATCCTGAGCCTCCCCTGGCACAGCTTGAGGCTGTTCCCTCTCCTCCTGTTCCTTGTTCCCTGGAAGGTGGGTGTTACCCCAAATGCATGTGGGAACTTTTTAAGTATTTCAAATTCTGCACTGCATTGAATTCAGTGTCTAGTGATTGGTCTTTATTTTCTTCTAACCATATATGTAAAACAAACCCCAGAGAGAGCGATTTGACAGTTAATATTCCCTTAGGATACAAAAGGCCAAGGATTTGAACCACAGGTTCCTGCAGGTGCAGGTGCCTTTGTCCCTCTGGTTTAACCACAAGGAGCTGCTGGACATTAAAAACCCAGCATAGCCATTACCAAAATTCATATGTCCCCTCAAAACACATTAATTTGGCCCCACCTCATCTTCTCCCCCAAACCAAGACAGACTGAAAATTCCCAGCCTGGCTGGGAAATACCAGAGATGGGAAGAGCAGCACAAGAGAAGTCCAAGATGAAGAAACTGCCTTCCAAATGTCTCCAGCTCTTGCCAGCACAGGGAACTGAGCAGCCCAGTTTGGTACTGACCAAGTGCTTTCTGCAGTGGAAGGAATGATGGAAGAGGTGGAAGGAATTCCTCCTTTGGATGCCAGTTGCAGCTCACTCTGAACTTTTGAAAATCCACTTTTCTAACCAAATACAATGACTATTCTTTTCTAATCAAGTCCAGCAGGTTTGTAGTCTAATAAAAAGGTATTAAACTGAGGGAGAAACAGATAAAAATAATTTATGCCATGTTCCAAGGCATACCTGTGGCTGCAACTAAAATCGGTGGATAGACACAGGCAGACACTTTGTCAGCTCTGGAAATGGGTCACAGTGTTCTGGAAAAAACAACAACATGAGTTAAAAGTCAGCTTTCAGTTCCACAGCTCTATCTATACTGTGGAAAAAAAATAGATTGGTGTTGATTACTCTTACTCTAAGATTTAATTTCTTTTGGATCCATTCCCAAAGCAGTCTCAGCAGCACTAACCGTGTTCTTTTTTCTGCGCTGTGCTTTATAGGGCCTGGCTGTGTGGCCAGGACATAACGGAGAGGTGCTGAAATTGGTAAAAAAGAAGTGGAATATCAGACGAAGAGTAATAAGCCATTATTTCAATTTATTTGCGTGAGTGGAAGGTGTCCCTGTCCCACGGGATCAGAGGATTTGCCCTTTAAAGTCCCTTCCAACCCAACCCGTTGTGACTCTGATGTGACCCAGAAGAAACGGGAAAAACTTGAGGTTGGCTTTAAAGATGCAATCCCAGCGCCAGCCCTCACTCCCACAAATCTGCCAGGCCAATTAAACTCGAATTTAAAGCTGAGGGTTCTTGTGGGAGCAGGGGGAGCCCTCAGCCCGGGCGCCACAGGGTGTAATGACGGAGGGTCGGGCAGGGTTTGATGTTGGATGTTTGAGCAGGGATCGGGGTTTAATGTTGGAGGTTTGGGAAGGATAAGGGGTTTAATGTTGGATGTTTAAGGATCGAGGCTAAACGCTGGAGGTTTGAGAAGAACAAGGGGTTTGATGTCGGATGCTTGCACAGGGCTCGGGGTTTCACGACGCCCCTCAGCGCTGCCGCCGCCCGGAGCCCGCGCTCCGTGAGGGCAGCGCCGCAGCCTCGCCGCCGCCACTGAGCATGCTCGGCCCCGCACATCCGCCCGCGCTGGCGGCCGCGGGGCCGGCGGGACCGGGACCGGGACGGGGATCGGGATCGGCACGGGGACCGGGAGCGGTGCCCTCGGCCCTCGGCCCGGGCGCCATGAACGCCGGGAGCGGCGGGGGGGGGGGGGG
>VXBA01004385.1:358018-487261 GCA_013399895.1 Serilophus lunatus | reverse complement strand
GTGCCCCCACCCCCCCTGACCAGTGCCCCCATGCCCCCTGCCCACCTCCTGACCCCCCTGTCTCTGTGCCCGCAGTCCCCGGTGGCACCACGGTGCTGGTGGAGCTCACCCCCGACATCCACATCTGTGGCATCTGCAAGCAGCAGTTCAACAACCTGGACGCCTTCGTGGGCCACAAGCAGAGCGGGTGCCAACTGACCAGTGCCACGGCCGGGGCCACCAGCACCGTCCAGTTTGTGTCCGAGGAGACCGTGCCGTCCACCCCTGCCCCCAGCACGGGCAGGACCATCACGTCGGAGACCCAGACCATCACAGGTACCCCCCAGCTCGGGTGTCCCCTGCTCCATTAACACTTGGCACATGCCCAGCCCCGGGGCAGGGAGATGCTGCTGTGCTGCCTTCTGGGGCTGGGCGGGACACAAGTGCCTTAATTTGCTAATTGAGGTGCAAGTTCTCACAGAGGGTTGCAGGAGTCTCTGGTGCTGGATGACTGACTTGTGCAAGCTAATTAGAATTGTCAATACTTATGAAAAATAATGAAATTACTGTGCTTTTTAATTTTTTTTTTTAAGAGGGCTGTCGATGAAAAACAGACTCAGAATTGCTGTCAGGCACCAATCCAGGCCTTTTTGTGTGAGAGCACTGTATTCTCTAACATTGCTCTCACAACTAATTGGCAGGGAAAATATGACTCAAAATTTCTGCCTGTGTGAAGACTTGAGTGAGGTGCTGGTCCTGGAGACATTTAAATAAAATTAGGATTTTGTTCCGTGTGTGAAGGTTTGCTCTTCTATATATAGTTTTATTTTATTTTGGTGTGGGACCTTGCTAAAATCCAAATTATTTGACTTTAATTTGGATAGACAGATTAAGGCAGAGAATCTGGAAGAGCAGAGAAACAAACTGAATTCAAGGCTCACTTCCAGGAATTTTGGTATTATAATCCCTCAACTCACTGTGGGTTTTCAGTGAGTCATTTTTCTGCTTCATATTTACTCATCTTTAAAATGAGGGCAGTTACATCCATTTGCCCTTTTGGGGTACAGTGTTGTTTAATTGATTTAAAAGCTGCTACTTTGGCTGAGATGGTTTCACCTGTTATTCTTGTGAGTAACAGCTAAAAGCAGTAGAGTTCAAAGAGGCTGAACTTTTTTAACAATTATAAAAAAAATTGTATGATGCCTTTTTGACAACATTTGCCATATAAATAATGATTTTTTTCCTCCTTTTGGCTATAGCACAGCCTGTGTTGAAAAAAATACACCTTTATTTGACATTTGGATGAGAAAAACCTTTTTCTTTTCCCCCTCTCCCAGGTAAATAGAAACACAGGAACAGGAATGTTGCTGGAAAAAAAGCAGAATGGAGAAGTAATTAATGAAACTAGACTATAATTAATTTTTTCTGATTATTGAGGTTAATGTTCTCAAATGAATTTTTTTGTGTGTGTTTAGTTTCTGCCCCAGAGTTTGTTTTTGAGCATGGCTATCAAACATACCTGCCCAGTGAGAGCAGTGAGCCTCCAGCTGCTGCTGTTGTCTCCACCCCACCTAAAGCACGGGCCAAAAAATCCACTTCCTCACTCCCACAGAAGAAACTGAACTGCTGCTACCCAGGTAAGGTGGGCTTTGGACCTTCTTGCTTTTCACTTGAGCATTGAGAGGTGCCCTGTAGTGATACATGTGGCACATCTGTCTGTCTGAAGACACACAGAACCTGGGGGGCAAGCTCCTTACTAAGGGTGGGATGAACCACTCTTGATACCAGTGGTGGTTTTGCTGTTGGTTTGATGCTTTGGTCCTACACTCTGGTGTCCTCTGCTGCTGCTGCAGTGGTTTGAGGGGACTCTTTGGCCTCTGCCCAGTGTAAGAGCAGAGTCTTGTGACCTTTTTGCTGACTGCCATTGTTGTACATGAGAAATACCAGATGTGCATTGGGCATTTCAGGGTTTGCCTTCAGTCATTCAGCATTTTTATAAGGATGCACTGAGCCATCCTTATAAAGTGGGCTCTTATTTGGAGACCTAAGGGCTGAAACCCTGCTGGACACAGAAAATGAGGGCAGAGACATCCATGTAGGTGAGTAGTTCTATTCACAGTACAGAAGATTCAGTCTCTTTGCTTCATTGAGAGGCACATTTCAGATGCTGGGCATTCATTTCTGTGCACTAGAACTGCAGCACTTTCCACTTGAACAGAATTCCTGAATGGGAAGCTGTTACCTGAGTTCCCAGTTGCACTAACTTGAAGTCTTATGTAGAATTAATTAGTTCCCCAGCAACCCCTGGGTTCTGTAAAGAGCATCTCAGATCCTAAACAGAGATTCCAGAGAACTTGTTCCAAAGCTTTCAGAAAAAAGTGAAGTGAATTGCCTCCAAAGGGAAGGATTGGAAAACTGAAGTAAGCCAGTCACTATTTCAAGTCGATGTGAGTAAACAAGATGGGGAATTAATTTTCTGTTAATACTGAATTTTAAAGAAATGTTGAAAGTAAGCATAATGCCCATAACTTGGCAGTAGATTTTTATTATTTTATTTTCCTTGAATTTAGTGCTCTCAATCTTACCTTTTTCAGGTTGCCAGTTCAAGACTTCCTATGGCATGAAGGACATGGAACGTCATCTACGAACACACACAGGTTTGTATAGATGCTATATTTTCTTTTTCGTTGGTTTCCTCCTTCTAGTTCTTTGCCAAAAGGTATTTTCCTATGAAATAATGGCTCTATAAATAAAATGTATGTGTCTGTACCTTCTGGTATTGAACTTCTCTGTGTCTGAGGAATTGCCCTCCTTGGGGCATGTCCCACTCTGGGCAGTGCCACTCACAGCTGTGCAACATGAACGCTGGGTGCTGATTTAAGGCACAGTTAAATTTAGGAGGTGCAGACCATGTTTTTATCAGGACTCAGTGTGCTGGGAGTGCATAAACCAAGTTTGTTCTTCACGTGGAACAGTAACTCTGTAATTTTACCTCCCTTCCCCCTAAACCTCCAATTCAGAGTTGTGAAGGCAGAAATCCCAAAGGATCTGCTAAATGTGTTGCCCCTGAGCCTGCAGCCTCTTGGAGCATAGAGGAGTTCCCAGTTCCCAGGATGGCTCTGCAGTCCAGTGCCCAACTCCTGCAAGCCCCAGTCCCTTTTCTCCCAGCGCGTCCTTGTTTGCTCTGTCCCCAAAAACTCACGATGCGTCTCCTCGCAGGAGACAAACCCCACAAGTGTGAGGTTTGCAGCAAGTGCTTCAGCAGGAAGGACAAGCTGAAGATGCACATGCGCTGCCACACGGGGGTGAAGCCCTACAAGTGCAAGCACTGCGAGTACGCGGCCGCCGACAGCAGCAGCCTCAACAAGCACCAGCGCATCCACTCCAACGAGCGCCCCTTCAAGTGCCAGATCTGCCCCTACGCCAGTCGCAACTCCAGCCAGCTCACCGTGCACCTCAGGTCACACACAGGTGGGCAGGAGGGCTCTGCACAGGGGCCTGGACAGGCTGGAGAGGCAGGAGATGGGACAAGGCCCACCGCCGGGTTCGGCGCTTTGGCCGCAAGCGGAGCTGCAGCTGGGACAGAGGGGCTGGAGAGCAGCCAGGCAGGAAGGGACCTGGGGGTGCTGGGTGAGCTCAGGGGACTGAGCATGAGCCACAGTGTGCCCAGGGGGGCAAGAAGGCCAAGGGCATCCTGGCCTGGATCAGGAACGGCGTGGCCAGCAGGAGCAGGGAGATGATTATTTTCTTCAGCACTGGTTGCAGCACATCTTGAGTGCTGTGCCCAGTTCTGGGCCCTTCAGTTTAAGAAAGATGTTGAGATGCTTGAGTGTGTCCAGGGAAGGGCAACAAGGCTGGTGAGGGGTGTGGAGCACAAGCCCTGTGAGGAGCAGCTGAGGGAGGTGGGGTTGTTCAGCCTTGAGAAGAGGAGGCTCAGGGGTGACCTTGTCAGTCTCTGCAACTCCCTGGCAGGAGGTTTGAGCCAGGTGAGGGTCAATCTCTTCTCCCAGACAACCATTGACAGAAGGAGAGGACACAGTCCCAAGCTGCACCAGGGGAAGTTCAGGCTGGATGTTAGGAAAAAATCCTTCCCAGAAAAGTGATTGGCCATTGCAATGGGCTGCCCTGGGAGGTGGTGGAGTCACTATCCCTGCAGGCGTTTAAAAAAAGACTGGATGTGGCACTTACTGCTGTGGTTTAGTGGATGGGATGGTGTTGGTCATAGGTTGGACTTGATGATCTCAAAGGTCTTTTCCAACCAAGTCAGTTCTGTGATTCTGTGCCTTTTCATACAGAAATTCAGGTGTCTAAAGCTTTGAAGGTCATAGGGAAGGTTTAAAAGTTGTGCAGGTGGTGGGATGCCCAAAAGGGATGATTTGAATGCTCAGAATCGCCAGTGCATCCACCTCCTGTGAACTCCTTGGGTGTGGAATCTACTAAGGCAATACAGCTCTACTAAAAATACCTGGAAGCAATCAGAAGACAGGTCTGACTCGTGGTTGACTTCCTTCTAAATTGATTTTGAAGCTGCCTATTAGATGTTCTCAGGCCAATAGAACTGCAGGATCTAATTTATTGGTTGATTAAGGGCATCAAGGTTCCTATCTGTGTCTCTCAAATCTGGTCCACTGTATTAGAAACACTGAAATTACTTTACAATTAAACTAGTTATATCAGTGCAAAACTTAACTGCATAATTTAATCTTTCTTGCATCAATAAAAAGGCAAGTAATGAGCAATTTAAGTCACATCTTTTCTGGGGGTACCTTCCCTGTGCAGAGTGATGGACATTAACAGTGTAGGGTGAGCAGCCAGGGCTATATTGTGCTCATGGAATTTTTGCTCTGTGGATAAAAAGCCTCAGCCTCCACACTTATAAACACTGCATCATTTTCTATTTGCATGCTTTGTGTTTGTCTTTTTTAACATCCACTCCTGGAATAGGTTTGCTGGCAAGGTACTGCAGAACTGCTGTCTTTGTACAGTTGTCTGTGTATGTTGTTTTTCACCTAATGCAGGGTAGTGGATTAGTTTCTGTGCTGTCTTTTCTACGTTTGATTAGTTCTGTGAATTTTAGCTGCAAGGTGGTTATGGTTCAGTGATTACTAGATTAGCTTTAAACCTGTCCTGCCTCTGATTCTGGAGTGGAGTCCTAAACAACAGCAGCTTGGATGTGTGCAAGATAGGATTTCTTTTGAGCAGATAAAGGAAATAAATCCCTTGTGCATTGTGAAGGAGAGGAAGGTTAAACCAATCTGTCTCTAGCAGAAAAGAATCTTTTATACCTCACAAATCTGCTGTGATGGAACAGGCAGGACTGGCAGCAGTTGGTTTACAAGTTCCCCTCTTTCTATTTCTATTTAAGATGTGATGGTCAGTCAAAATATTGGGGGCTGTTAGAAGTTCTCTGATACAAACCCAGTGGCTGGAGAAGATGGTGTTGCATTTCCCCACATCACAGAAGAACATTTCTGTCCCTGAGCATTTCTATCCCTGGGCAGGGGTGCTCTGAATGAGAACCTGTGAATGCTCCTGGGTCTCTTGGATTTCCAGCAGATACGTTTTTGTGGCATTCAATGCTGCAATAGTTGAGAAGGGGCTTTAGGCTCTCCTTTCTGATAGTCTGTTGTATCTTTAGCAATTGAATTACTCTAGAATTCAAGATTTCATTCTGTTTTCCATTTCTCCAAAGTAAATCCTCTTTTGTAAAAAGTTCTTTTTAACTTTATTTGCTGAGACGAGGCACAAGAATTTTGAAAGTAATCATTTCATCCTTGTTAGGTTGCAAAGCTGTTTTGGACACAACCAATTTTAGGAGAAAAGGCTGGTATGTAGGATCTATTGGTTACTGGAATTAATAATTCTTTAGAAGGTGAGTGTGATCTGCATTGCTCAGAGTGAGATCATCTACATAGCAGTACTCATTGAACTAGTCATCTAAACATGAATTTCCTGTTCCTTTAAGTAAAACTACTCTTAGAATTAGTAATCTCAGGGTCAGACACAATTTTTTAAGGTATATTTTGACAATGTCGGTTATGTATGGACAGAAATGTAAAGGAATATACATGGTAGGCCACTCTTCAAGCCAACACACCCAGCATACTTTGCTATGGTCAGTAAAATTACTGATTCTTTCTCGTAGATTGTGCTACCCTGTGTAGGAAAATTAAGCCATTGAAATATGAACTGTGCCAACATCAGCAAAGCAGATAAAAATTCAGTAGCTGAGTGAGCAGCTGAGGCTGTAAAATAAAGTAGATGAACAAACAGTGCATCTTCATTAATAAAATCTGTTTAATTGAGAGAGTACACCATGTATCTCAATTATTAAACACATACATGGATTAGCACAGTAGGCCACAACTTGATTTGAAAAATATGCAGCAAAACCTGTGACATATGTGGCTGGGTTAGCAAATTATGCAAAATTATACAGCTATCACAAACTCTATAAAATATTAACTTATAAAATAAATCAGCCATTTTCAGTTTGATTATTAAAGAGGATAAATGCTTGGTGAACTAAATACACTTTCTTTTTGCTTCTCTCACCAAGGGTGTCTTAGAATATAATAACACAGTTCTTCCACTTTTTCTAAATAATACTTGCCTAAAACCTTTTAGAGAACTACACATTTAGACTAAGGGGAAAAAAAAAGAAACATTTAGTTAGGTTGCTAAGTTTGCTTTGAGGTTTTTTTTAATGTCTTCAGAACAAGCTCACTGGTCTTTACCCTGGAGTTGATTATGGATTAAAGAAAGCCCATTAAGTACCTGTTTCTGCAGCAGCCCACACTTCACATAGGCTTAAAGTTAACTGCAAGCCTCCCTGTAAATCCTGTAATGTAAGCCTGAGGCAGGGATGTCTTTGTGTTGTTTCCTTAAAAATGCAGCAGCTGTTAAAATTACAGTGTTTATTTTTATTCATTTTACACACTAGTTGAAAGATATTGTTGCTAAAGAGGGACAAATGAGAGTCTTCAGTCACTTCTCTGGAGCATTTCTGACCAGTTTTACACACAAAGTGAACTAAAAATGGGGAATTTCTAATATTCAGTGGTGAAATGCAACAGAGGTGGGCAGGTGTGCTCTTGGAGAGCTTGCACACAAACGTGTCAGAGCAGGGGACAACCCCGTGCCACTGCAGTTCTCTTCAGCTGGAAAATACACTGTGAGTTTAGCACAAGTCTGTCCATGACTCCTTAGATCTCGGTGTCTCCTTGTAATTGGACCTGTGGGCTGTGTTGCAGGAGATGCTCCTTTCCAGTGCCAGATGTGTCCTGCGAAATTTAAGATCAACTCTGACCTGAAGAGGCACCTGCGTGTCCATTCTGGAGAGAAGCCCTACAAGTGTGAGTTCTGCGAGGTGCGCTGTGCCATGAAGGGCAACCTGAAGTCCCACATCCGCATCAAGCACAGCATGGAGAACACTCTCAAGTGTCCAGAGTGTGAGTTCCAGTGCGGGAACAAAACCAGCCTGCGGCACCACATCCGCACCCACCAGCCCGAGCAGCCCGTGAAGTGCTCGGAGTGCAGCTACTCCTGCTCCAACAAGGCAGCTCTGAAGGTGCACGAGAGGATTCACTGCAAGGACCGTCCTTTCAAGTGTGAGTTCTGCAGCTTTGACACGAAGCAGCGCAGCAACCTGACCACCCATGTCAGGAAAGCTCACGGAGACAAAGTCAAGAGCAAGAAACAGGCCGTGGAGAAGAAGGAAGAAGACAGGCCGAAGCAAGGCGGCTCCAGGCAAGTGGCCAGACTGGATGCCAAGAAAGCATTTAAGTGTGACCTGTGTGATGCTTCCTTTGTCAGAGAGGACTCTCTCAGGAGCCATAAGAAGCAGCACAGTCTGTACAATGGATCTAAAAGTAACGAGCTGGCTGTGCTGCAGCTCCAGATGGATCCCAGCCGCCACAGCAGCGCCCCGATTACCGTCAGCCACCTCCAGGTCCCGCTCCAGCCTGCTCAGGTTTCTCCCTACAACGAGGGGAGGCTCAAGATCATCGTGGGCCACCAGGTGCCTCAGCCCAACAGTATTGTCCAGGCTGCCTCAGTGAACGTGGTGCCTCCTGCCTTGGTGAGCCAGGCCCAGGAGGAGCTGCCGGCCAACAGCCGCCTGCAGCTGCTGGGCCAGGTGAGCCTGGTGGCCCCAGCTCCCCCTGCCCTGGGCCCTGGGGAGCCTGGGGCACAGCCAGCAGTTCTGCTCACCACCCACGAGCAGGGGGATGGCAGTGCCCTGCACCAGGCCCTGATCCCTGCAGCTCCTGGGAGCAGCCACGAGGCTGCTGCCAGCCAGGCCTTCATCACCAGCTCCAGCATCAGCTGCTCCGACCTGGAGGGTCTGAATGCCTTGATCCAGGAAGGGGCAACCGAAGTGACTGTGGTCAGTGATGGGGGGCAGAGTATCACAGTGTCCACTGCAGCTCCCCCTCCTCCCATCTTTTCCTCCTCCTCTCACACTGAAGGCCCAAAGCAGACCTACTCCATCATCCAGAGTGGGGCACACACGGCTCTGCTGTGTCCAGCAGACTCCATACCAGATTAGTCACTAATACTGTGCCTAAACACATTTCTCTCTCAGAGCCAGTGCTGATTTCAGCAGAAATGCATAGGACAAAAATGCAGGATTTGTCCTCCAAAGCCAAATACCTTCCACTTACATCATGTACTTGTCTGTACATGGAAACTCCTTGTACCTGGAAAGGAGGATATATTTATGTATATTTATGTGCCTCTACTGAAATTGGAGGCTGTGTTCTTTGCTCAGATTTTACATCAAAGCAGCTGTTGCCAGTGTCCCCAAGCAGTGAGATTCCCAGAGTATGGCTCTTGTATTGTACTGCCTAAAATAAGAAAGCCTCACCTTTTGCTGAATTACTGTCACAGCAGTCTTGTTCTTTTATACACACAAAAAGACAATAGTCTGAGCTACTCTGGAGTTTAAGTGAATTCTGCCCCAGTTCCATCCTGTGTGTGCATCCACTGCTGCTGCTTGATCTCTAAGAAATCCCTATTACTGGATCTAATCCGGTCCTGGTAAAGTCCAGTGGGGCTGTTCCTTAGTCATCTGTACAAATTGCTAGAATTTGGCACTTGGAAATGCTTATGCAGAAGACCAGGTGGTTGTTTTTTATAAAACTAAAGAACTTTATCCCTCTATCAGTAGGAACTTTGTTAGCAAGAACACAATTGCAAATTGTCTCCCTGGCCCAGTGATCTCTGTCAGGGACAACGGTGAGTTAAAGAGCAAAACAACTGCAAATATATTTTTTACAAACACTACTTGCATTTTGGGTTGATTTTGATGCTGCCTGTTTGGAATTGCAGGGATGGTCAAAGTTCATTAAGGTTTGGGTCAGGAGGGGCTTGCATTTCAGGGACCCTGGTGATGGAGCTTTCCAGGTGCTTCAGCTGAACCAGAAACTTCTGCTGGGACGTGGGACAGGAGCTGGGGACCATGGGCTGCTCTGGGGGCATGGCTGTAAAGGGGTGGGAGTCTCATTTGAAGACAAAAGTTGGCCATAGTTGTAGTAACCATGGGTAAGGTGAGCAGGATTTGGGGTGTAGAAGTTACACTGAGCCTACAAACCTGGGAGTGAAAATGTACCACAATCTGGCACCTAAAAAAGCAATTAATTTTCATGTAGTCGTTGATTTAAGTGAGCTCTGCAGGGAGAGGTTTGTGAGCTCCAAGTATTCTGTGTCATCCATAGGTGGTGCCAGAGGCCCAGAGAAACTTTGGAGTGTGCTCTGGTCTCTGGGATGATGTTTAACAGCTCCCTGCTCTTAACTCTGCCAGGTAAAAACATTTCCAGACCCACATTTTTAGGACTGTAAAAATCTCGCTTTCACTAAAGATAAAAAGCAGCAAATAAAAAGAAATGTTTGAAGTTTTCTACATGAAGCAGCTCTGAGGCCAAAACTTAATCTCATCATTTATGTTAAATTGGTAATTCTTTTGCTCTCTGATAACTAATCTTAGTCTGTACGTAGTTGACAGCAGCAGAATTGTTGGGTGCTACAAGAATGGTATAAAATGCGGGATTCGGGCAAAGCTGATGGCTTGAATTGCAGTTTGTCTGTGTTTGCCCTTGGCCACCAGCCCTGCACCCAGGGGATGCAGTGTGTTCAGTCCTTACACAGCTCTGCTATCTGCACTGCAGCTTCACAAAAAGCTTTGTCTACCTTCTAAAATAGGAAACCAGTAGATTTGTCATCTTGTAAAGACTCACCTTCCTTCTGGTCCTGTGTGTGCCTCGAAGATAAACAGGAAAGATAACAAAGTGGTGTGAATGAATAGACTGAGCTTAGTGCTGCTTCTTCCACACTGTTTAGCTGATTGCATCATATTTTAGTGAACAATCTAGAGACTTCTTTCCTCCACCCTAAAAAAAAACTCAGAAAAACCCCCAGCTGATAACCAAGGCTGACATGGGGGCAATTTATTTTCAATTTTCTCTCCCAATATTTTGGCCTTATTTCTGTGTATGACAGTAATGGGCTTTGTGTTTTGGAGCTGGCAGAAGCAGATTGTTTTAATCTCTGATATTCATTTAATACATTCTTCATGTTATCAACAGAACTATCCCTTGAGAGAGCCTGGTAATTCATAACAATTGTCTCTTGTAGAGCCCACTTGCTTTGGAGCACATGGTAAATAAATCCCTCCCTCCCCAGAGTTCTGCCACAGCCTCAGAGCTCTGGAGCAAGTTGTCTCTTCCCAGGACAAAATCCTGGGGTGGAGTTTTGTTCCTGCTGCCTGGGGATCCCCAAGCTCCCCTGGTAAGTACTGAGCCCAAGGAGCACAACTCAGTCCTGGTCACTGGTCACAAACTGGGTGATGCTCTGACTCCAAGAGGGAAACAGAAAACTAAATATCCCGGAGTTTGCTCCCTGCAGCACATCCAGGGAGGTTCTGCTCCCTGCACAGGCTCCTCTGGTGCTGTTACTCCACGATGCTGCTTCTTAAAACCAGACCAAGTGTCACATGAGCAGAGGCTTGTCCTCCTTTGGACCTGCCTGAATATACTTTCCTCTCATGTTTCTGTGAGGTGGGACAAAAATCCCAAGAATAGTTTGCCTTGGACACTTTTAATCGTGTTTTGGGGAGACTGGTGTGTGTGCCCAGCCAGACTCAGTGCTGAGGGTGAGCAGGGCACCAGCAGCACTGTGGATGAACCCCCATCACTGGTGCTGGTGTCTTTTATGTAGTTTTGATACAAACTTGAGCTCTTATTTGCATCCAAATGGCAGATTCCTGCTCAAAACCAGCCTCAATTTGTGCCCTGCACGGGGGGCTGAGGGGTTATGCAGATTCCCTGCTGGATGAGAGCATGGGATCAAGTCCTCACCTGAGACAAGACCTAAACCCAGCAGAATTTGGCCCAAAGATGTTTCTTTTAGGATCTGGAAGGAAACCAAACTTATGTTGAATACACGTGGGGTTTGCAATTAAAAAATTGTAATCAGAATATTTCCCAATCATTTTGGCAGAGCTGTTTATTGCTCTTATCATCTGACTGCACTGGAAAGTACCTTCTGTTGTGGGGTTTAAATACCTTCTGTTGTGGGGTTTAAAATATTAGAACCATGACAGGACATTTTTTCTCTACATTACCAACAACGGGGTAAAGGCTTCTTTTTTTAGATACCTTTATTTTATTCTGCATTTCTGATTTTGTGTGTGTGTGTGTGTGTTTGTGAAGTCAAAGTACAGTCAGTCTGTAAAAATATTTGCTGTTTCCTCAATGGAAGTGCTTCTCTCCTATAATTTCACAAATATTGACTGGATGCTCTAATGACTTTTTACATCTCTAGTTGCAAAATCCTTAAGCTTGTTATTTAAATTTTAAGAAGAGAAACCAATACTGTTTAGAGAAACTGATGTCTCCTGTCCTCCCCAATGACCTTTCATAAGGTGATAAAGGTTTCTATAGTGACCTGAGGAAATCATGGCTCAGGTATCATTGTGAATTAAAAGTCTCTCTCAGGAAAAGCTTTCTTTTCTCTCTCAGGTATCCAGTTCTGCCTTTGTCTTTATTCCAGTTGCTAGACATGGAGAAGGACTCAGCAAACATACAGTATTTGGTTACATGGCTGTCTTTCATCTTTTACAGACTTCACAATGTTGTAGAGCAGTAAAAAAGTCCATGGCAAAGCAGAGTTGGATTTTTAAGTGTCCCATGTCCAGAGGCTGCTGCTGCAATGGCACTGAATTCTGGGGCCTGGGATTTCATGATTCATTCCACGAGCTTCAGCAGCTGGGTTTGCCTCTCTAAAAACCAGGAATTCTGCATTGCACATTCAGCTTCAGCAGAGGTGTTGTCTCTAAGTTGTAGTTTCACACCTCATACAAACTTACTTCCAATGTCTGAAAACAAAGGGAGTGAGAGTGGGTGAATTTTGTGGGTAGGAGCTGAACATTACCTGTGCAGTAATTATTTGGGGGCCTGTGGAGTTTTTGGGGAGTATTTGGCTGTGGTTTGTTGGTGTGATTTGGTTTGGTTACATTTTAAGGATACAAGGATGCATTTTGAAGGATACAAGGATGCATTCTGAAGGATACAAGGATGCATTTTGAAGGATACAAGGATGCATTTTGAAGGATACAAGGATGCATTTTGAAGGATACAAGGATGCATTTTGAAGGATACAAGGATTTATTCCTCCTTGTGCTCCTGGATGAAACCACGTGTTTCATCAATGTCTTTCAGCTTATCAAACCGATAAAAAAACCTTGGAGAAACCAACATTTTCAGCTTGAGTTTCCATTGATGCCTTTCAAAAACGAAGGAAAGCTGTTAAAATCTTTGTGTTATCCATACAGGCAGCATTGGGAATAAAGGGCAGACTGAGGCTCTGTGTCCCTGGTGCTCTGAGCTGTCAGTTAATTTTGGTCACAAACTGTTCCTGGCCATATTTCATTACTGTATTATTAGTAATGTGTATTTTCACTGGGGTTGTGCTTCTGAATTCCCCTCCTAAAGAAGGTGAATGCACCTCAGGAGTTTATTGTGAGGATGGCAATAACTTGGATACCTCAGTGATGAGATGCAAATACCCAGATAGATACTGGAGATAATCACATCTCCTGATGGCCCAGAGGAAAATCTGAAAGAACAGGAATGCATAAAGCTCAACTGTATAATGCAGAGCAGTCATAATTAATAAAGTTTTTTGTGAAACACAGTTTTTTTATTCTAATAAAGGGAAGGGACTACAATTGGTGACACAGTTTGAGAAAAACAGCAATGTAAGATGCCATGTTAAATTCGTGAAGATGAAGAGGTGATAAAAATGTACCTTAGGTTTAAATTTTTACAAGACTGATGTAAGACTCATTATCTGAAATGGCAGCACTTTTCCTCATCTCTGGGCAACTGGATGATTCTGGGTTTTGAAGTGCTTACAGTTGCTGGGGGATTATTAAAAAGCTGCCAGTCTTTGCTGCTTAGTCCCTCCTAAAAAGTCCAGAATTTATCATTTGAATCAATTTGCCTAAGCAATGTTAAATTTTGCTTTTGTGGTAAAATCATGTAGATCAGCCATTGATAGAACTTTAATTGGCTGGGGATGTTCAGGATTTTTTTCCTTTAAAAAAAAAAAAAAAAGCCTGCCAGCAAAATTGCTTTTTGGTGATGACTCTGCTTGAAAAGTGCTCTGCAGGGGCCCATTCCCAATTGATTATCTTTCACAGCTAATAGCTTCAAAGGCTATTTGGTGGACAGTCCAGTTTTACATTTAAATGTAAATCTCGATAGCCTTGACAGACTGATGATCAGAAAAAAAGGGAGGTGAAAACAGTAAAATAAATGTACAGCTGGTATAACTTTCACCGGCTCCTCCAGGGGCAATTGTGGTGAAATTAAAATGGTTACAGTTTGACAAAGCTCTTTAGAGTGGATGGTGAGTGAAAACTTCCCTCAAAAGGTGCAGCATTAATAAGTTGCTAAACAGCGTGTCAGCCTGAAAAGTTGCGTACAGTGTCACTGGCTCCCATTTGTGCTTCGTCTGGAATTTCACTTGGATTCAGGAGTAAAGTTCAAAGCGCTGAGGCCACTCGGGTAAAGGCAGAGTTTCCACCAGGCTGCAGCGGAGAAGTTCCCTGGAAAAGCACGGTGGCATTTGCAGCTGAGCCCTCCTGGAGGCTCAGGACCCATCAGGGGAGGAGACCCTGGATCCAGGGAGAGCTGCCACCACCCCCGGGCTGCTCCTGCCTTTGGGAGCTGCACTGGTCCTGGGTCTCTGCTGGGATGGAAAAGGAGGGGGGAGGGTCTGAATTTGGGCAGCCAAAGTGGCACAAGGACAGAGCCAATGAAGGTGCCTCAGCCTGGCTCCCTCCTCTTCTGGGCTCCATGGATTTTGCCATGTTCCACCCTACAGCTGGATTTGGGGAGGGATGAAGCAACCAAAGGTCCTGGAGGGTGGCAGGGTTGGGGGCTCCTTCAGCAGTGACACTTTGCCGTGGAATGACCGACTGGCAGCAGCCTGGACGACCCTGCAGGGGTGGCCCTTTGCCTCTTGTGCCCTTTCCTTGCACACTCCTGGCAGATCACAGGTCACTTCTGCTTTGGCTTCTTTGCCTCAACTGCCCAGACCTCTCTCGGAGAGCCACTGGCAGATCCCTGTGCTGTGTGAGAAAAGGTGAGCGTGGAATTCTTCAGCTCCAGGACATCTCAGCAGCTGTGAGGAGCTGCTTTTTCCTCATTTTTAGTCTTTGTTGACACGGAAACTGAGCCTCAGACCCTGCTCATGTTCTCTGCATAGTCCTCAGGGCCACACCAGTTCACTGCTGGCCAGTGTTTTCCAGAAAAGAAGGAAAAATAAGGAGCAAAAAGGGAGAAACAACAGGAGCTGAACCCTGCTGGTGTCTGCAGCTGGTCCTGGAGCTGCACAGTGCCCATGGGGAGTCAGCAGCACCTGGGACTGAGCTGAAGCCAGAATGGCAGAGAGGGAAGGGGAGTGCACACCTTGCACCTCTCTCAATACCGAGTCCTTTGCAGGAAAAAATGGTTTTGTTTTGTTTAAATTAAATTTAAATTCTACCCCAATGTCACAATATCCCCATGTAATGCAGTAAAGACCACCTAAGCCTATCTTTTTCTTCTTTTTTCTTCCTTTTTTTTTTTTTTTCCAACTGCTAGGGCTCTATAAATCCTCTGCAATAAATCCCAAACTGCCTTAGGAGTGCTGACCAGCACACTGATCATGGTAAAATGGTATCAAACCCAAGGAGAAGCCCACCTGCCTTTGATTCATCCTTCAGTCCTGCAGGGCAGGACCATGAATTAACAATGATCCCTCTCAGTGAAATCATATCCTCCTTCCAATATAAAATTAATAAAAGCACATAAAACATGTTTAATAAAAACTGACACATCCTCCTCCTTCCCTTGCAGGATTCATTCCCCCATTTGTTATTTATTCAGGAAGTGTGAAGCCAAAGAGCCACAGATCCAGAAGCAAGGCTTGTGCTGGAGGATCTTTTGGAGCCTGACCCCCTCCATCCCTGAAGGGATGGGACAGAAGGGCAGGACTGACAGAGCAAGGAGGGGATTCCTGGCACAGGTTTTTGAGGAAAACCTCTCCACGTGGACACAGTGGATCAGGGCTGGAATCCCAGCTGGTGCAGAGCACTCGCAGCAAAGTATTTAAATTGGAATTAATCCTCTTTTTCTCCCCGTGTAGGCAAGTGTTCAATAATAAATCCAGCTATCAATCCAGTGTTTCTGGAAAGGTAAAATCTATGAAATCCAGGAGCAGAAATACAAGTTTCTATCTACTAAGCTGTGAAAATACTATCCATGTGGCCACTGAACTTTGTAGTGATCTTTCCTTTGACTTCACCAGACTTTAATTCAGATCCCTACCCAAAATATGCTTTGTCAAAAAAAACCCAAACCGAAGAAACCAAAAGCCAAAAAAGAAACAAAAGTTTATTTGTCCTTTTCCCTTTTTGACCAGTTTCCTGCTCTGGGTTCAGTTTTCACAGATTTGTTTCAGAAGCCATGGGCCCATTCATGCATAATTGGGCTATTTGCATGTGCAAATTTCTATTCTTTGCCCTTTCATTGTATGCATTCAGTTTTTTGCAATTGTTAAATAGAAATACTTTGTATTTGGAGAAAAACTAGACCCCACACACAATTCTGCTGTTTGCTGTGATAACTAACAGCAAGCATTAAAACCAAAAATAAACAAGCATGCTGCTCATTAAAGCAGTTATTCATTTACACAGAAAGAAGAGTTCACCAAAGGTTTTCCATTTTGTACTTCTCCATGTTATAAAGATCTTCATTTCTCTAAATCACAAAGATTGTCATTATTTTAGTTTATATTAAGACACAGACTGTACCATAAAATTAAGAATATCCCTCCCTTTCCTTTTGCATCATTGGTGCAAAACAACTACAAAAGAGAATTTCTTTAAAGTGGACTTCCCAAAAACTTAAAGATGCTCCGTTTACATCTTGTATATAATTTGAATATTGTGTATTGGTTTAATATTGCATATTATTTTAATATTGTGTATAATTTACTGGATTAATGCCAGGTAATGGGTGCTGACTAATTTTTCTGCCCCTGCCCTGCTGCTTTGAGGGGTCTGTGTGAAGGAGGAGGTGTCACTCTGGTAATCAAGAGCAGTTTGGGGGCTGTTGAGCATCACTGCTGAGTTATGCCATCAATAGCAAACTGATTTCCAAGATAAACGCAAGGCTGGGGCATAACAAAGCCGGGGTTATGGCCAACTGTCTGTGTGTGATCATCTTACAGTGATTACACAGCTCAGAGCTGCTTTTATCAGCGGCCTGGGGATGTAGTTATTGTGGTTTTGAGAAAGGGAAGGATTGAATTCAGACAGTGGGGTGTTATCAGCTCCATTCTTTCCTTCAGCTCCTGGTCGTTAAACAAGTTGCTCGGTTTACACTGACTGAATCTAAGAAAAATTGAAGCGTTGGGGGTTTTTAGAAGAGCAAATAAATTTGGTTACAGTTATAGAAACAGAAGGTGAGGCCCCCCAGGGACCACCTCATCTCCTATGTACAAACACTTGATAATCTTATCAATGCAAAGATGCCTCCGTGCTGCATTTAAAAGCAAGTTGCCTTTATTCCAGCTCCCACTCCATTGAAATCTGCTATAAATACCTGCTTTATAACACTGACCCAATATATAAATTGCTCAGTTCAAAAGAAAAGCTTTTTGGGAGGAAGGGGGGAAATGGAGTAAACGCAGTGTGTTGTAAAAGCTGAGTGGTTTTATTGGCACTTTAAAATACCCTTTTATGCTGAACTCTATCAGCTCTGATTATATATAACAACAGTAGTTATGTATTAAAAATGGGTGTCAATAGTTGTGGTAACACTGTGATTTGTCATTTCTGTGCCAGAGGCTCCCACAGGCTTCAGAGACAAAATCTGGCCATGGCTTAGAGGGCTCAGACCCTGGTTGTGTGGGAAACTGGTAAGAGCAACCATCTCAGTAACTGCAATAAGAAACTGCAGATATCAAGCACATAAATGCTGATGCAATCTGCACTTGCACACCTCTCACAGATGCCCCTTCAGGAGGCTGAGGCTTCACAGTCACCAGCCAGGCCAGTGCAGGAGGGTCTGGTGGGAGATCAGCAATCAAATAAGGAATAAAACCTCGAGTGAAGACTAAGGAACAAGTCGGCTCATGCTTGCATGGAAAGGCTGATACTCTGCTGTGCTCAGTGATTTAGTGCCTGCCCTCATGTGAGGGACAGGACCTGCGAGCTCTTGCTCCCAAAGCAACACCTCTGCCATGGGAGGTGAAGGTGTGTCTCACTGAGAGGTATTAAACTGTATTTTCCATGATGAGCTACCCAAAATAACATACTGCTCTGTGTTAGTCTTCAGCCACTCACACATCTTGTTCCACCTCAACTCCTCAAATAAGCAGCATATCAAGCAAGATGATATCAAAACTATAAATATTAGATCAAAAATGCTTGCAAAGATCAGCTTTTCAAAGCCAGTACTGTCTCTAAAACAGTGAATAAACTTCACTGCACTGGACACAAGCAAAGCTGTCCTGAGACAGCAGGTGTGGAGCCTGTTCTGTTCGGTGAGGGCAACCTCTTCTTTCAAGCAGCTTGTTCTGCCTGTGTGTGAGCTCAGGGGCTGTGAAACGAAACATCCCCCAGGACAGCTCACTCTTTGAATTCTCTCAGCTGTGTCCTACATAAATTACGGAGCAGGGAGACTGCAGGAAGTAATTTAATGCTGGAATTCTCCAAAGGGTCTCACTGCTTGTTTGGCTGAGCTGTAGCTGTGTTGTACATTATAGATAAACAGGGATTTTTGAACGCCTCCTTTTCTTTGCAGTCTGGTTCTCACAGGAATTAGCTCGGTGACTTTATGTTGATAATGGCTGAGCACTCAGGACTTTGATTTCTTTTCAGACTGAGTAAAGCCCACAGGATCAACGAGCTGCTTCTTGCCCCAGGTGACTGTGCTTCGACCAAGGAGCCGCAGCTGGAGAACACACACTTTCCTTCTCTCTCTGTACCCCAGCTCCACCACCCTTGAAATCGTGTCTTCAGGTGGTCCCAGCTCCTTCTTGCTGCCCCTGACAGTCCCTGAGCCAATGCCCATGTCAGTGGTGCCAGCTTTGCCCACCCCGAGGGGCAGAGGTACCACATGGTGTCTGCAGTTGGTTTGTGGGGCATTTGGCTGCCCTGCTGCTGCTCTGGTTTATCTTCCTCAAGAAAATGATGTTATTCCTGGTGGTTAAAGCTGCTGAGCTGTGCTGAGGGCCAGGAGGATGGGGCCAGGCTTTCAGCAGCCTCCAGGAGGGAGCAGAAGGCAACTGGGAGCTGCAATGTTTGGAATTCTCTGGGTGAACCTCTTGGCTCCTGCCTGAGCCCTGGGCTGGGCTGGCTCTGGGCTGGAAGGTCCTGCCAAATATTTGTCGTGGATGATATCAGTGAGTCCTCGTTTGGGTGGGAAATCTGCAGAACTATCACCTTAGGGTGACTAAAGTGGCCTTGTTCTGTTCATAAAGCACCTGCTGCTCTGGCAGTGGGGAACAACAAATAGAAAGTAAAAGAAATAACCTTTTCCAGACATTTTTGTTTTAAAACTCCCATTTATGACTCTGCAGTCTGGACTGATGGGGGTGGCCACAGAGCCTGGCCATCCCCTATGAGGTTAATCACATCCTGTCATTGGAGGGCAGCAGTTTTCTCCAGGGCTGAGTCAGAGCAGTGTCAGCTTTGACTCACCCTTTGGAAGTTTCTCTCTCTGCATTGACAACACAGGGAAGTTAAACCAATGAGGCTGAAGCTGAGCTTTGCAAATCTTCTCTGTAAAGAGATGTCTCAGAGTCTCCCTTCTTTCATCCATGAGGCTCAGTTTGGGGGCACTGGTTTCCATTTTTCAAGTGGAAGGACTGTTAATAGTAAGAGAGGGGGGAGGGAGTGTACTTTTTTTCTAATTACTTTTGAAAAAGTAGAACTTGCCTTGTAAGCTGCATGTCTCACCTCAGCCCCTGGGTAACCAGCATGTCACCAAGCGGTGCCCAGATGTTCCTGACTGGAAGTTCTCCGTTGAGGAACAGCAATGTGCTGATCCTTCTGTTGTATAATACAAAATGCATCCAAGAAACCACCGAGCCAGTTCTGTGAGTAGCCTTAAGATGTCACTGCCTGACTTGGCCTTGGCTTTTCCTGCTGCTTCGCAGGGGAGCTGGGGCTGGAGCAGCGGAACTGGGCTGTTGTTTTTAACACATCTGCCCCCTCCCACAGTGAGTGACAGACAAGGTGCTGATGGCAGTTGGGTTGTGTTACAGGCATTAATTAACTCTGCTAAAAGTCCGCTTAGTTTCCATTTCCTTCTGCAGGGGCAGCAGAAGGAAACCCTTGGAAGTGGGAAGTGCATGGGGAGGGCTGTGCTGGGGATGGAGCTGGTCCCTGTCAGCTCATGGTGCATGGCCCAGCTAAAATCCTCCTTTATTGGGAGGGATCTGCCAAGTGTCTCAGTGTTTTCACTCCTCTTTTTTTCAGACCCTCTTCTTTTTTTTCATTTTGCCAGCCCATGCTCTGCTGTGAAGCCCCTCTGTGGGCTCAGCTTGTTTGCAGGGTCTGTGTGTTCTCTGCTCTGAATCCTGATGGTTCTACAGTTCTTTGGGGCTGTGATGGTTTTTAATGTCTGTGCTGACATTGGAACATGGAACGTGCAGAGTGCAGGAATGGAAGCAGCTGGGCACTGGCAGAGAAGGGGGTTGTAGGAGGGTTGGTTTCTCCCTGGGCCAGAGCAGGTTCCTGCAGCCCCTGGTGCTGTGGGAGGCTGCAGGGAGGCTCCTGGGGACCTGGATAAACCTTGGCAGTCAGTCAAAGTCTGGTACAACTTACTGCAAAGCTGGGCAGTGGCACATCCGTGGTAAAACCCACGAGTGCAAACCCCTATCAACAGGGTTAATTCAACTTTCATTTTACATTTGCAATGGGATAAGACTCTGTGCCGGACCTTGGGCTGCCAATTCTTTAGCCCTCAGCTGGTTCAGATCTTGTTGGTGCCACCCAGAGCTTTGCCACAATGAGAACAACCACTGACACTTCCAGTGATCTCCAAATTAGATCTGTAACATCCATCTAGCTGGGACTGGTGCCAGAACTGTCTCTTCTGTTGAGTAAGTCTGTGGGCGCTCCAATGACTGCAATTTAACATGGAATTTCTGCTCCAGTGCATTTAGAAATGCTGCATGTCCCCTGAGCATCTGGCAATGAATAAAGGTTAAACTGAGACAGATATTCTGTCATTCAGCTCCTTTGTCCTTAATTACAGTTGTTCAACAGATACTGTATTTCTAAAATAAAAGTAATTGTGATTTTTTTCTTACTGTTTTGTCAAATGCTGCAGTTTAAGGTCTCCTTGCATTGTTTGCTGAGCAGCCAGTATAACATGGCATGAAAAACTCCTTATCTTTATCATATTCATAAAGAAAAATGAATGTATGAATTCCCAAGGTTACAGCATACTTTTCTGAAGTACAAATCTGTGACAAAATCCATCACATCTGTTAGTTTGGGCTTTTTTTCCCACTCTACCATCTCCTCCATCCTCTCTCATAGAAACTTTTTTTTGTTCTTTTAATTCTACCAATCCTTAATTGGGACCTGGTCTGCTTTTTACTTCCTTACCAGTAAAATTGTTGTAGGACTTTTGCAAGAGCCATCTGTTGTTCCTGCACAGCAGCAAAGGGGACAACCAGGAGTCACATTCCAGCAGCTGAGGTGACACAAGTCATAGTGACAGAACCATCCTCCTGCAGCTCAGGTTTTGTCTTTTTCCACCTGGTGGGGATTCACAACCCCCTTATCTTGGCACAGTTTGCCAGACCAGGAAAAGCTGCTGTCTGTCAGGTTCCTCAGAATTATCTGTCCTGGAAAGATCCTGGAAAGATTCCTGGAAAGATTCTGGCCAGTGAGGGGGGACTGGACACCTCTTTAATGGAGCTCATTAATTAGGAAAATAAGTGAGTATAAAAGGAATTGCTTTCGTGTTGTGGAGTCAGGCTTTAAAGAACTGGTGTTAAATGTTTAGATCTTCAAGAAAACAATGTATTCACATCTTATAAAATTTATTGCTTTAAAATAAAAAAGTAATGGCTGGTAAACACCAGGCAATGTGGAAGAGCACAGTGAGTGAGGGCACGCTGGCTCTGGGTTCTGGCAGAGGTCTCTGATTCAAGGTTTACTACTCTGCCATGGTTTCATGGACCTTTTTGTGACCCCAAGCAAGTTACTCCCATCTCACTATTCTTCCATTTCCTCTTTCTGTAAAATGATATTAATAGCACTTCAGCTGCAGAGCAGGTTTATTGTACAAGGCTTAATGAATGTTTGTCTCCCTGTGATTGAGATTCTTTCCTGCTGGAGGCAAGAATTTTAAGCAGGTTGATTAAATAGGAAAGGTCTCTAACTCTGAAGTTCTTATTAAAAGCAGAAGGAATTATTTCTTAGGGTTTTCAATTTTATGTCCATTAGAATTGTCTACAATGTAGCAGCTTTAATCCTTCTGTTATTTAGCAACTTTAGTTATGTTTCCCCTAGAAATTCTGTTTGGGGGATGCTCTGACTTCTGAAGTGACCAAAGGCAATGCCAAGACAGACCCAGCCAAACATTCCTTGCTCTGAGGAACAAAAAATCACAGCAGTCACAGAGTCAGAAAACATGTCCCTGTCTCAGCACTACACACAGAGTTCTGCAATCGTGGCCAACAATGAATTTGGGCTGTTTGGCCAGATCCAACCCTCTTCCCTAAGGCTGAGATGTTTGTGGAATGCTCTGGCAGGAGATTTCAAGTGCTGAGAGGTGCAGGATTTGCTGTTTGCACAGAGAAAACTCAGCAGCCCACAACAGGATGGATGAGAAAGGCTGTGCTGAGCTTGGAACACTAAATCAATCCAATAGGAAGTGCTGGCGACAACTCTAGGACACCCTGAATGCCCTGGGGAGGCCAGGAGTGTTCACCTGTGAATGAAATCCCAGAAACATCCCAAATGTCTTTGCTCTTTGAAAGAGGCTTTTCACTCTTCCTGTGAAAATCTGCTGCCAAAAACTGGGGTTGTGCCCCCTCAGCTTAATGCTGAGAAAATAGTCTGTGCCCTCTCCCTGTCCCAAGGACCACCCAGCTCCAACCCCTGCCATGGGCAGGGACACCTCCCAGCAGCCCAGAGCTCCATCCAACCTGGGTCTTGCCAGTGAATGAGGGACAGCAAAGCTCAGAAGGTTTTTGTGAGGCAGCTTCACAGCCAGACCTCCTTGTGCACAAGCCCCGAGCCCCTCTGACTGGAGCACACATTTAACAGCCCTCTCTGGATGCAGATATTTATTACAAAATGGACCTACGTGCTCCACTAAGGAGGTTTTACAAGCAGTTGCATGAACTGCCATTAGCAGTTATATGAATTTAATCTCTCTTCTGTGGATGTGATGAAAAGCTTGGCAAGAATTTCGACAGTCACCAAGGCGAGTGTTACAGAGCACTATTGTGGGGCAGGAATTATAAAGCTGCTGCTGGTGGCCAGAGACAAAAGATGTGATGTTTTTAAGAGTTAGAACCCAATAGTAACCACAGTGTTTCCATTATTATACAAACAGGGCTTAAAGTCCTTGTCTTTCTCCCTGATGTGTTAAAGGCAATTGCACTGGTTAATAAAAATCAGGGAGGGGTTTTGTTTTTCTCAGAAAACCTGGAGTGGATGGAGCCCCTTCAGAAGCTGTGTGATGTGATTTTGTTAATATCTCCAACTTACAGCCAAGAAAACTAATTCACATTTGCTGTTGTACGACCAAAATGGTCAGCAGGGACTTCATAAAACCATCAACCAGAGAGAAACACAGAGGGATGGACAAAGGAATATTTTGCTGTGGGGGCAACAACCTTAAGGTACAGCACACACGTGGCCAACAAATCTTCCTTTTTTCCCCTGTTCACTTTGATTCAGTGACCTGATGTTTGCTCCTAAACCTAATCAGCCTCTCTTGTTCATGGGTGCGGTTGGGCTCCAGGTGACAAATCAGATTCAGTTCAGTGAGAAAACTTCTGAGAGTGAAGTTAATTCATCATTTGCTGATTCTGTGTCAGGAGTAACATCTTTCTGTTTGGCAAAGCAGCTCGTAGCCCAAACGTTTGGTGCCAGCCTAATCCTTCCCATGTTTGACACTCATTCACTTATGAAATCCTCAGGTTATTCACGTCCTGCTCATGTAGAAGTTGCTACAAAATTAGCATGAAATCTCTCAACAGAAATCAGAGGTTTCATGGAGCTTTTGCTGCGAAAGAACAATAACAACGACCATTTCTTGAAACCTGCTCAGAATGTCAGAGTAAGTTTAGGATGCGTTAAAAAATCAAATAGACTTTTCCTGTCATTCAGTTCTCTCAAAATAAATTGTGAGAGTCTAGTTCCAAACTTGTCATTTTTTTTCTTCCATTACATTCTGGAATGCTGAGGGTATGAACCCAATAATCTCTTTGTAAAAAATATGTTTTATAAACTATAAAACTACACTCTGTACCCTCTTCTCTGCTATGGGGATCTTTCAGCATCAGTAAAGAAATGCAAATGTAAAAATGAACTCAGTGCAAATCAGATTTACCATCTTCTTTCATGAAGATTTTTCTTCAGGCTGTCTACAGAGTTGTCAGAATCCATTAAAAAGAGTTCCTCTTTAAACTTCTGTAGTTTTGAATTTTAATTAGAGTGGTTGTGTTTTCATAATAACAGTTGCAGTTGTTTGGAGGGGGACCACACATTTATGTAGACATTTTAATGCAAGCTTTTATTCCAAGTTTATTAAAGACACTTTTGCAGGCACAGCTCTTCTGGAGAAAAATCCTTATTTGTAGTTTTCCGCATTAACAGTTTATTTACTTATTTATTTCAGCCGCTGGTGTGGAACTATTGCATCCCCAATCGCTTCTCTTCCATCAGAGGAAGCAATCAGAAAAAGCTGCCGTTGCCCCTCAAGGTTTCTCGACGCTTAATTGGAGTGTTTGGCCCTTTATCCTGATGATTAAAAGAACAGCTGAGTGGAAGTCAGAATGCATTTACAGAGCTGCCACACCCAGCCCCGCTCTTTGCTTTTCTCTGATTAATTTAGCAAATGAAACTCCTGTAAACTCCAATAACTTTTTGCCCACACAAACCCACCGCTGCCCTATAGTTTGAAGTAAAGCCTTGGGTAAACTGTCCTGGAGATAACTCAATCAGGAGAACAAAAGCTTTCAAAAAGCTTTTTGTTGAAAAGTGGGTTTCTGTAAAGTAACATTTTGTGCTGGGGCATATAGATTCTATGAAATGAAACAGCCCTTTTTGGAGAAGCTGCTTTTATTTTCGGGTATGAGAAAAACAACTGTCCCTGTTTACTCTCCTCACTCAAGGTAAGCATGTTTGTCCAAAGTATTACTCCAGCCTGGCTTGCAAACACTCCAAGCTCGCTTACCGTTTTTCTATGTATAGACTGCTCTGTGGAATTGTCTTTATCAAAACTTTTGGGAAAATCTTTAACAGAATCTGAGAGACTTGCCTAATTTATGCGGCCATCTCTTCTTCTATTGATTCCCTCCATGATATATGTTTGTCCTCCCTTGCCTGCGAAAACCTGGAATTAGAAGTGAAGCATTTCTATTTTATGTCTGTAATTGCTGCTAGGAAAGAGATGGGGGTTATGGGTACAAGCTGTTTAGCGAGCTTTAAACAAACCGTCTTGTAAAACCCAACACAAAAATACCCCAAGTTTACAAGACAGTAACTCCCAAACAGTAAAACCTCCCTTCACCGCAATTTTTAGAAACTGGTTTTAAGAAAAGAACCGTCCCCACACCTTTTGTGATGAAACAACACCAAGTGCCCCCACCAGCTCCTTGGGGCTGAGAGGGGAGAGAGAGTGTTGGGGACGTGGTCCCCACATCAAAACTGTCCTGGAGAGATCAACCATTGATGATTTAAATCTTCACTACTTTATCTCTTTGTTTGCTGCTTGGAATGCTATTGATACCTTCTTTGTCTTTGTAATTGTTTTAATTAGCCACCCAGCATGGGCCCCTGACAGTGCTTGTGATAGAGTATTATGGACAACCCAGCAGGGCAGGGAGCCTGTTAACATGAAACACAGACATCATGGCAAGCTGAATTTCTTTTATTTGCCTCATTTTTATTTTTTTTTTTTTGCCTTGTCTTCTTTGTTTGAGCGTGTGCGTTATTTCTGGAGGGAAGGGAAATAACTGCCCAAGTCCTTCGCCTTGTAAAGGGGGAAAGAAAACGCCCTCGCAAACATTTCTCGGGGATTGTACAATTAAATCTGATATCACCGCGTTGCTGGAGTCAGACAAAGAATGAAATGTTGCCCATATTGATTCATCTTTTCACGAGTCGTGTCTTCAGCAATTAGGCTCATATTTATGTCAGTTAGTGCACCCTCGGCTCTGCAAATTTCTTCTTAATTATTATTTTTTTGGCTCTGTAATGTTTTTGTTCTTGTTGACCACATCCTTCTTTTGTAAGTGGAAATCTGGATGTTCAATTATGATGCAGATCTGCAACTCATTAGCAGCAAGCTTTGGTGCTGTGGCCATTTTGAAGACAATCCTGTCATTTAAACTTGTGGGAACTTCTGGCAATGTGTATGTTCGGGGCAAAAAAACCCCAAATCCCACAAGTTTGGGATCAAAACCTCAAATCTTTTCAAAGTATGAGTTTTCTCCCTCAAAAAAAAAAAAAAGTCGTGCTTGGGATAGAGGACTGTGAATAGAGAGATGCTTCATAAAAACACAAGTTTCCTCCGGGTTGGGTTGGGTTGGGTTTGGTCGAATGAGCCCAAAGTCAGTCCTGGCCAACTATTGCCCCACTTCATCTCCTGTATTCCCCAAGAATCCAGTGTTGCACTCTCCAAACAAGGGGTTGGGGTGTTTCCCCTCCCCGTGATGAATTCCCAGCTCGTTAGCCTGTTTCCTCCTGGAAATTATCCATGATGAAGTCTTGGTTTGTGACTTGATGGACTGGGTTGGAGTGATTTTGTGTGAGGGGCAGCCGGGGTGGCAGTGCCACCAGCTGCTTCTCCGAGTTTTGTGGCACTGAGCCCTGGTCTGAGGGGAGCGTCCTTGGCTGGGTGGGAGTTGGGTGCCCTCGAGGAAACTGGTTGTGCCGAATTTGTAAAAGCAAAATCAGAACAAGCTGAACCCAGGAAGAATCCCTTGCACTCTAAAACCTTGTGGAAAGAGCAGAATTCCAGTTTTAGGGAAGCCTGACGTGTTTTTCAGAGATTAATGCACTCCTTGTGATTAGGATGGAGCCATTGGTCTGGAGTCGATTTTCTTTTTGATTTTCTTTTCACTGGTTAGTTACTAGATAAAGGCTCTTATAAAGCAGCAGCGCAGACTTTTCTGTGTCCCTCTGACTCACAATTTATAAATAATAGCTGTGTTTACAAATGAACCATGAGCAAAACTCTCCTGGGTGAGGCAGTGTCTAAACTGAGACAGTTTAATTAGTTCTTACTCAATATTTGGTGGGCACCAGAGGCCCACCCCGATGCCAGCAGAGATCAGTTGCTGTCTTTGTGAGATGCTGGGTTAACGATCCAATCTGACCATTTTTTGACCAGTAATTTTCTTTTTGTGTTGGAAAACATGCATGGGCAAGCTTGGTTAGTTATCTGTAAGTCAACAGCTCTCCTCTCTCCCCAGGCAAACTCCTGTGTTTGAGAGCTTAAAAGAAAAGTATGTTCTGTGTTGTGGCTTTGATCACGGTGGCAAAGCCCACTAAAACATATCTAATCTTTAATTTCTGGAGTTTTACTGGGTAATGACCCAAGTGCACAGGCTGCCAGTGGCCAGCCCCAGACTGGGGAGGTGGAGATGCCCTTTGAGGAGGGCTGTGGGCATGGAAAGAGAGACTCTCTTGGAGAGCACACCCCACCTTAGAGAGACCAGCAGTTGAAACCCGTCCTGGTGGAGAAGCTGTGGTGGGGAGGGGATTTCTTGTACCTCGAGCAGTGGGGAGGGTCCCTGTGAACCTGGAGCATGGACTCGTGTCTGACCTGGCACAAACACATGACGTAGCCAAAACTCCTCATTCCTGACCCAGGAGTTCCTGTAGTAATGCATTTACTGAAAGGCAGCCTGAGTGTAAACAACTAATTGTAAAGGTCGAGTGATTATTTTCTAGTTTTCATTTTGAACTAGATGGTGAAATGTTTGCATCTCCTATAGATATGATTGATGTGGAGAGCAAACAAGAAAAAAATCCTTTACTGGGTCAGCAGGTTACTTAGAAATGTGTAGAAAGGTTAATCCCAAAGCTCCTGTCCTTCTTAAGTGACCATTGTTAATTATGTATTCATAACCCTGGAAAAATCATAAAGACCTTTCCCCCCACTCCAGGAAGTTATACTCATGCATTTACCTGTTACAAATGACTAACTAAAGTAATCCACAATTTTTATGGCCTCTCACTGCACTTTCAAATGAAGGTTTTTTTTCTTTGTGAGACCTTGCTGAGGTATTACTTTCTGCTCAGGTGTAACTGAAATCCTGGGTCATCCATTCAAGAATGTTGTTGCCTGTAAGATATTAATTGCTTCTCAAACCTTAGAACCACTCCAACTTCCAAAGGTTAATGGAGCAGATAGATTTAGGACATGTTCCTAACCACACAGGTTATCCTCCCTTCCAGAAATATGACACTGGCTGGAGATGGGTCATTCATTTTTATTGTTTAAAATGTAATGAAGTGTGGCATTTATAATCCACTGGCTGGGAACATCTTACTTGGAAAAAAAGAGGCCATACAGTGCTTCAGTGGGTGTTGGCACCTCCATCTCTGTTCTGGTTCTCTGGAAATTGGTCACAGAGATGCAGGTTTTAGTTAAAGGGCAAACTCAGTGTGTCCTGCTGGGACTCTGGTGCCCATGGCCCTTCCAGGGCTCAGTGGTTTGCAGAGCTGCTGAGAGCTGCAGAGTGATGTGAGGAGCCCCAGATGTGCAGCAGGAGAACATGAGACCTGGCTGGCAGCAATGAGAAGTAGCTGGTTCAGCTTTGCAGGCTGTGGGCACGGTGGGTCTGTGCTTTGTTTAGCAGCAAAGTCCTCCAGCGTGGATGTTTCAGAACTTCTGAGCCTCCTTGGAGTAGCTTCACACCCAACAGTAGCATAAGGGATTGCAGGGGATGGGCCTCTTTAGTCCAGAGAAAAGAACACTGAGAGGGGAACATACAAATGTCTCCAGGGAGGTGCCAGGCTCTTCTTGGTGGTGCCCAGCAATGGGATGAGGAGCAATGGCCATAAACTAAAACACAACAAGTTCCATCTCAACATGAGGAAGAACTTCTTTCCATGGGGGTGGCAGAGCCCTGGCACAGCTCCCAGGGAGGGTGTGGAGTCTCCTCTCTGGAGACATTCCAGCCCCACCTGGATGTGTTCCTGTGTCACCTGCTCCAGGTGGCCCTGCCTGGGCAGGGGGTTGGGCTGGGTGATCTCCAGAGATCCCTTCCAACCCCAACTGTTGGCTCTGGGATTCTGAGCTCTGGCTTACATTACACTGGGTTGACACAAGCTTGCTTTCCGTGCTGTAAAATATACTCCCCTTAAACTTGAGTGAAATGTTAGTTTCTTTACCTCTCAGTAGGCCAGGACCCTTGAACTCTGTGCCAGACAACACTCCTGAACAGCAACAACAAATTCCTCATGTGAACTTCATTATCCACTCCTAATTTTCAGAAGTTATCTAAATTCTATTTATCATAAACCCTTGGCACAGCAGGTGCTACGTTTTGATAAATATTTGATAAGCCTCAGGATTTACAAGGAAGATTCATGAGGTCCCCTCGCCCCTCCCACACACACTGTGGGCTTTGGAATTTTAAAAATATTTGCACAGGTTGTGTGTGAGCAGGATGTGTGGGCACGTGGCTGCCCATGGCAGGGAGAACCTCCAGCTTCTCCTCCTTGTCTTGCACCAATGGTTGGAGGGAGTTGTTTGGCTCACCAGGTTCTCCAACCCTTCAGGTGCTGAAAATACAACCAAGGAGGTCTAGATCTGGTTTGTATCAGTTAAGAGCCATATCTTATTACTCCAGTTAAGGTTTTGACTAAAAGGTATAATCAATGTGCTGTGCAAAAAGAACAGAATTACTTCTCCTGGCTTTCTGATGTGTGTCAGTGAAGGCAGGTATTTTAAAATGTTGAAATTGTGATATAAAGATGTTAGCCTTTTTGTTGTAAAAGGCTGTATTAAAAATAATGATGAAAGATCTTTTCAGAATAAAAAAAACCTTTAATCCTGGTTTGGGAGAGATCCATGCAGACAGTAAGCTTCAGGTGCCATCCCAGGGAAATCAGTCACATTCTGTGCAAAGGCAGGTGTCACCCAGGCTCTTATTTAAAGATGAAGGCCCAATACTGTCCTGAAATCTGTAAGTGGCAAACTTGAAGCTTTAAGTTTTTATCCAGAATTCCTGGCTGCAGTGTCATTGCACTCCAGGCCATGTTCTACCTGTCTTGAGATAGTGGCAAGAGGCTTTTGTGTATTACTCAGTAAATCTCAAGAATATTCAGTGAAGTCTGACTTTGTTCATTTAATTTAAAACTTTGTTTAGTTTCTTTAAGTGTCTGAATTTTGAGAGTATTCCCCTTTTCTGCTCAAAAATAAGAGGCTCCTATTTCTTTCCTCCAGTTTCTCGGTAAGGCTTTTATGGATCATGGCAGTAGCTCAACAAGTTGTCAGTCAAACAAAAGGAAATGGGTTGGACATCAGAAGGAATTTCCTCATGGAAAGGGTGCTCAGGCCTTGGAAGGGGCTGCCCATGGAAGTTTGGAGTCTCCACCCCTGGAGGTGTCCAAGGAAGGACTGGCTGTGGCACTCAGTGCTCTGGGCTGGGGGACAAGTGGGGATCAGTCAAAGGTTGGACTTCCATCTTACAGGTCTTTTCCAACCTCGGTGGTTCCATACAGACCTTCTGGAAGAACCTGTAGCCTTTTTGCTGGTGGATTTCTCCACCCTCCCTCAGCCCAAAAACACTATGGGTGGGAAAACCAATGATCTCAGTTGTCCACAGACAGGGATGGGAAATGCTGTGATGCTCCTTAGGGTCTCCTGCTGTGGAAACTTCACTTGGTGGACTCCAGAGTTGAGTTCCACGCTGTAAAATAGGAAGGGGAAATTTTATACCTTAAACACAAAGTGATATTGAGGATGAAATTATTTCAACACTTAGGGCAGATAGTAAATAGAAGGTCAGTAGATAAAGAGATTAAGAGCCCCCAGAAGGTCAGCACATCTTGCTGTGGAGCTGCAAAGAAGGTTGATGAAAGAGATGGGCCTGCAGAGAGTGAGATGTTTGCTGGTTTCTGATACAGTGTGGGCTCCTCTGCAGCTGCTTAAAACAGCTACTCAAGGGCTATAAACATCACAAGAAGAGAACAGTTGTTTAACAGAATTTCTTCACTACTGCAGTTGGATTAATTGAATCCTGTGCGAGGCCTTATCAGGAAGAGCTGTCAGCAAAGAATTCCAATAATCCAATCAGGAGGTCACGAGTGCAAGAATAAGGATCTACAAATCGGATTGAGGGAGCCAAACCTGAAGCCAAGCAATATTCCAGAGATGACAGAATAGATGATTTCACCACATGGCTGATGGAATTAATGGAGATTGATAAATTCATCTCAACACCTATGTTCTGTTTGTTGTGCTGGAAAGGTGATAGTCCAAAATCCTGGCTAAAAAGGCAACACAGAACAATCCAAGAAGTGTAAATTGGGTGGTAACAGCAGCTGAAGAATCAGGACTGTCATGTTACAGTCTGTGAAATATTGTGAATATGAAGTGCTTTTGAGGAAGTGTCCAATGCTAACCATCACATTAAGTACAAAAACAGTTGATAACTGAGCAAGGGATGAGTTACAGTTTGTTTAAAAGAAGTAAAATCATTGGTCATGGTTGTGTCAAACATTTGCCTAAAAATAACAGCTATTCTGCAGTGCAGATCTTCAGGAATATCATCTCCATCAAACTGTTCTTAGGAAGAATATTTCAAGTGGATGACTCAAACCTTAGTCATTTCTTGCTGCCCATGCATTTATCAGAGAAGTATCTTAACCTGAGCTGTCTTATGTAAAGATGAAGGTGTCCATGACTGATTGAAAGAATATCCTGAGTCCAACTTGCACCCTGGTTTCACCTGTCAGTCTGTTGGTTTAAGTTCTGGGTTGGTTTGGGGTTTTTTGTTTGGTTGGGGTTTTTTTCCTTGTAGGAAAGGATATCCTCAAAAAGAGAAATACCCTGTCCTGAGCACACACTGTATGAGTAGGAAAAGCATTGCCCCAGTTGAAATTCAGGAGAGGGACCTGGGGACTTGTCCCTCCAAAGAGAAGGGGAGTCCATGAGCTCTCATTCAGTGCAACTTTAGGTCTGTGAATGAGTAATGTGAAACCTAATGCCATAAGTGCTGTGAATAGAGGTCTTCCCCCACTCCTTGAAGAACAATTTCAATTTCCTGACTGCAGATGTAGAGAGTAAATACCTGCATATCCATATAATGCTGTTTTATTCCTGTGTCCCTGTTATAAGATGGTACGATGTGCATATGGCAATTAAACAAAATGAACTGAAGATAAGAACAAATTGAATGTGCTAAGTTCAGCTTCCCTTACACAGGAATGACTGAGAGTAACTTTGTGATTTAAGCCAGTGTGACTGAGAGTTGATTTGGTCTATTGCTGACTGCAGAAATGCTCTCCTGATCCAAGAGATGCCTCTCTATTGTAAAACCTTGTATTTCTAACCTTTAACATCTTACCAAGAGTACTGTCCATTGCTTTCACATCATTATCTGAGTTTAAATACCTCACATCTGAGCTTAATCTTTAAACCTTGCTTAGTGCTACCTTCATACTTAATCATTCTCCTGCTTTGCAAAGCACTTGGGCATCATTCCGATGATAAATTTCAGCTTCATCAGCTACTGACCCACATATGCTCTGCAACTGCTTGTCCCCATAGGTCCCGGGGTAATGTTATAATTAAAGAGCAGCTGCTGGCATATATAGGCTCCATGGACTCTGTCATCAAAGGGCAACTGATGTCCTACATTAACTGAATGGATCTCTGAGGAATTTCAGGGACAGAAACCAACTTTCTTCCTCGGGAGAAATTACAGCACGACTGCCTTGCCACTGCACTTGTCCTGGTGATTGTGTCTCATCCAGTTGTGCCTGTAGGTCACTGGGGTCTTGAAGTACCCAGGGACCACCACCCATCCTGCTGGGGTTCCCCACGAGGGCCAGAGATGCTTCTGATGATGTTGGAGTTATGTGGTTAATTACACTTCTTTACCCATCTGATGAATAAAGATAAATAGCAATCAAATTTAAAATGTCCTTTTATTCATCAACAAAAATGGATAAAAGCAAATAATCTCGTGTTTGGTGTATGATTAACCCCTGGAATTTACTGCAGCAGGATATTACTGAGGCAAATAGTTTAGTAGGATTTAGGGATTAGAGACATGAATAAGAAGAGCATTTACTAGTTACCTTCTATAGGTCTGGGAAAGGTAATTTCTTCCTGGTGCAACTCACTACATAAGGTCAGCAAACAGTGACCAGCATGAGGATGGGCAATGTCTTCCCCAGCCCATTTCTTCCAGCAAGTCTCCAAGACAGGGCTGGTCCTTCCTGGAAGAGGATGAGATATCAATGTGCTTGTCAACCAGGGGGAAATACTGTACTGAGCACACAACTGCTCTGTGCTGTTGAAGGATTATTCTGTTCCTGTGGTTCAGGTCAGGACTATTTCAAACGCTCAGCACTTTGAGGCTTTGCCCTCCCACCTTTTTTATTCCTTTTTTAACGTCAGAAAGCCACTGCCCTTGCACAGCGACGATCATGACTAATGGACAAGCTTATTTATTATAAAGTCTGTTAAAGGGTAGTTAACAAGGCCAGATTTCTATTTAACTGTCCCACTGTAACCTGCTTGGGAGCAGAGCTGCACTCCAAACATAATCACCTCTTAATGCTCCTTATTTATTTATTTAGAGGCAGTATAAACACCCTAGGCCAGAACCTCTGTGGACACAGCAGCGTGCCCCCAGCACCAGGATCTGCTGGAATCAATGGGGCTTTGCTGATTTACATCCCCTGAGAATCTCCATGTAAAATAAATTCCAGCCAGGAGGTAGGAGATATATGGACAGGCACAAGTCGGAGAAATTGGTGTGTTTGTATGACACACACACACATTTCAGGGTCAGTAGTAGGTACAGAAATCAGAGTTCTTTTAAAGGAAAACCTAACAACTAACTCAGCTTATTAAACCTGATTTATGTTTGTTAAAAAACAGTCAGGTGACAACTAAGTGGTGCATATCTTTATTTGCTTTGGTGTAATCCTGCATTTCTGTTTTGCACTCGTAGATGATGTTTCACTGTTTTCAGGTCAGAGTCTAATTTCAGCTGTCACAAGGGAGGCAGCACAGCTCTGCTTTGTGTGCGTGCAAAGAACACACATCTTTTGCAACCCTGACCCCCCCCACACTCACAGTAGCAATAAACTGCCCCATCGACCTTAAAAACAACAAAATACCTTTAAATCAAGAATGCTTTTCAAGCTGTCATCCCAGCCAGGCAGGTTTTATACTGATATTTCCCCCCAGGTTGAGGTAAATCTTCAGAAAATGATGTGCAGATTTTGCTCCAAGTGAAATGAATATGCAGCCAGTTTTCTGAGGCCACAGTCCGTGGCTTGTGCACAATTGGAAGTTGAATTAAGCTAAAATGGGTGGATTTTTACTAAGGAATGTTAGTATTGTACATTTTATGTACATAATCTGAAGTGATTCATTTCTCTGCTGCTTTTCCCCCTCCCTCAGGGTGAGAGAACAACCCGAAACTTTCAACACAATTATTTTTGTGGGTTTTAGTGATGTAGACTTGTCCCTTAAGCCATGACTACTGTACTATGACTTATTATAATGCTGTGCCATGAAACACCTCATAAAGTTGTTATTTCCTCTGCTTTCTTCTGAACCTTTACAAGAAAATCGCTTTCAGTCTGCTCAAATCCTGTTACTTTTCATAGCAACCTCTGCTAAATAAAAGTATAATTAACTTAGGCTGATATGAACAAAGCAGAAAAATAAGGGAGATGTTTAACTTTCTTTCCCCCTGTTTTGTTTATTGCTTTGTCACTTAGCAAAAGTTGGAAGGGGGAAAAAAAAAAAAGTAATTGGATGGTTTATAATTTGTGACCATTTAAAAGAATAAATGACCTGAATCAAAGGTCAAAGCCTTTGTGCTTTCTGCAGTAGAGAGGTTTTTGTTTTGTTTTCCCCTGAATCTTTTTATACTGGAAAAAAAAATTAAAGCAGACTGGAATAAAAATCTTCCCCGTGTGTGTTCACGCCCGAGATGGTTCCAAAAGGACCTTTACAGCTTCTGATTGAAACGCCTTTTTCCTTAAAGCTTGCAAATATCAACAACATTCCTGCACACTGTAATCAAATACTTTCCCAAAAAGCCATGGAATGTGCCATAATTTGTCAAAGATCCTCACTGACAAGTTTTTAGTAAAGTCCACTACAGCAAACCCTCCTCGGCCCCCTTGACCCACGTAGCAAGAGACCTTTGACCCTCCTTGGGCCTCTTTTATGAGCTTCTTTCACTCTGACCAGATGGCTAAACTATCAAAGGTTTTTATGAGTAAAAACTGCTTTTCAAACTCGCGAGTTGTATATTTCTCTCCATGTTAATGTGAACTATCAACCCAGGGGCTTTAAATTGGAAACACAAAAGGTGCTGTGCAGCTGCTGGCACCTCACATTGTGCTGGCTGGGTGGGGATGTTTGCAGAGTAAACAGCTGATGGCCACATCAAGACACTTTAAGGCCAAATAGTTAAGGAAAAAAACCCAAAACACCGATCAAAAACCTAATAAATTATTCCCCTCCCCCCCCAAATACTGTTTTGAGCCTCTAAGGTGGGGTTTGAATATTCATTCACAGCCCCTGCCAGCCCACCCTCTCCCTCTCCTGCATGGAGGCCACTACCCCAGTGGCAAATTAGGACTAATTAGACCAAATTGTGTCAGAAACAAAAATAGAGAGATTACAGACTTCTCAATCAGTTTGAATTTCAATGCAAACATCTCTGAACACCTGGACATCTCTTTCTTAAAGCCCACTGAAGTGTCTTGTCCCTTCCTATCCCTGTGCAGCACTGGGGAGCATTTTTAATCATTAGTGGGTATTTGTTGTTACTGTACAGTTCAGACAGTTTTTTAGGCCTTTTTTATGTAATTTACTCCTGTATATATTTTTTTACATAAACTATTAACAGGCTACCTGTGTTTCACAGCATTTGCTCTTCCCTTTTTTAACTGGTATGTAACAACTTTCAAATCAAGATACTATAAATCACAAAGAGATTAATAAAGAAAAATCATATCCTCACAGGCTTTCCCAGGAGACTTGGGGGATATAATCTGCTCTTCCTCTTTCTCCCAGATCTTAAAGAACTCATTTTTTAACCCTTCCCACTCTGAGATGCCATTCTCTCCATGGACTATTTGTTTCCTTAATGGAAAATCATATTGCCCAAGTGGCAGAACTGCACATTTGGGAACAACTTAGTTTAACATTCTTAATGAAATTACTCTTATTCCAGGTATTTCTTTAATTCACTTAGAAATGAGGGTCTCACTGAAAAGCACAAAAGGGTTTTATTTAGAGGAACACAATGGTGTCCAACAGGATAAAAGATAAATATTGGCAAGAATCTCAATTTTAGTGAAAGCAGAGTGCCTGGTAACATCAGGCTCATAGATCATTTGGTCATCCTTGTGTTCCAAAATCCCACAGGCCAGGGCTGTGTCTTCTCCTCAGTAGCTGTTCAGACCTACTGTACTTACAGCTCTCAGTGATGCCAGCACATGTTACAAGTGAAGATAATGTAGAGAAAAATAGATGTAAAAATGTGTCAATTTTTCTCATACCTGAGAGAAAAGAAGAATCAGCCTATCCTTACCTCCTGTCTAAAGCTTTTCACTTTCTCAGATTTCTCTACATGTGACTTGTTAATCCATCAGTCTTGTTTATCCAACCAGGTTTATTAATGACAAATGTTGCTGGCCTTGCTGAGTTATGACTGTAAACTGAAAGAATATGAGGGCCAAGGTGAAAAGGTGATTTCTTTATAACAGCTGTAATTTATCCTGGGCTTTGGCCAGGCCTTTGATTTTGGACTGGCCCTGGATATAGTATTCCTACTGATTGCATTAGAATAGCCCTCAGGGGTCATGCTGAATTCCAGGGCCCTGGAACCAGTTAGAAGAATGGAAGATGACCATATGTGCAGGGTTAGAGAATGATAATAAGGTGCAGCACAATACAAGCCCTGGTGTTGTGGAAATCCTCTGCTCAGCCTTCTGCATGCTGTCATTCATATAAGCATTGCATAAGAAATGCACCCCAGCTTGGTCAGGAGGAGGAGAAAAGAAAGCAGGAAAAAAGAAATTAAGTCTCTTAGTTAGCCCTTGGGTTCATTAAATGTCTCCTGCAATGAGAGGGTTTGGGTGTATCACGTTACCTCTGGGCAGGTTTTGAAAAGAAAGGAGAGGCCCGTGCCATCTAAAGCAGTTTCAGCAATTGTTGTTCCCAAGTGTCACTTCTTGGGCAAAAAGCATCTGGTCCTTGTGCCACAAAGAAGGAGGAGATGGAGAATATGAGGGGCTCATCTCTGGCTGTCACTTAGCTGAGTATTCCTGAAGCCAGCCCTGTCCCATGGGATTGCCAGCCCTGGGATTGCCAGCCCTGGGATTGCCAGCCCTGGGATTGCCAGCCCTGGGATTGCCAGCCCTGGGATTGCCAGCCCTGGGATTGCCAGCCCTGGGCTGCCCACAGGTGATGCTCCCCTCCCGTGGGCTCTGCAGTTGGAGCACTCCCAGCTGTAGGAGGACTCTCATCCCTTCCTGTTTCAGCCTGGCTGAAAGCGTGTCTTAATCAGCAGCAAATCCTCAGTGTTTCCTCTTGAAACTGTTTTACTTTCCGTGGAATAATCAGAGTTTTAAATTGAGCTGTAAGGCGAGCACAAGAATGTGTATAACTTTCCTAACTAGGGGTTGGGCGCTGTCTTGGGACAATTAAATGAGTGTGGGGCTCTGCTTTGGCAAATATTTGCATTATTTTTATTAAGCAGTCACAAAGAACTTACTACAGGAATGAACTGTATTTTTTAATGCTTTATTCTGAACCACAAAATCATAGGAAAACTACAGGAAACAGGAGGTCTGGGCTCACCTGCCCTCGAGTCAGCAGGATTGCCACTTTGTAGGTGCAAACAGCTGGTTATACTGCAATACCAGTTGTACAATTCAGTGGTACACAGCTAGGGACGAGTTTTCACAGGTGCGAGATTGCCTTTGAAAAGAGATCAATCCACCTCTTAAAGTAGTTTTATTAACTGTTGACAATTGCCATTATTTTTCAGGGCTGGCTGGTTCCACTGTCACTTTTGGCAGACGCTGAAATAGCTCCTGATCTCTGCTGACTTCAAAGGCTTTGGGGCAGGGCAATACTGTACCTGAAACACAGCTGGGACCTCAGTAAGGGCAGAACTGTTAATTGTGGGGATACAGGGCTGCACATCAGGCTGGACATGGTGCTGCTAATCCTGTTACCTGCCAGCCTGTCACTAAGTGCTGCAACTGTGATTTGCAGCCCCATGTGCCCACTGTGACTCAAGAGATTGTTTCCACACCAGTCTGTATTGACACAACATCCTTGTATGTGCATCTTTTGCCCTCTGCAATGTTTTATCCTTAATACACATTAATTTATGAGTGGTCCAGGTTTTAGCTTTTTAATAAAATAGCCCAGGTTTTAACTAATGTTAATATGAAACTACTTTAATTCACCCTGTTGGGACATACCTGAGCTTCTTCCAGAAGTGCAATAAATGCTGTTCCTAATCAATGTAGTAGATATTCATCCTGCTCCCTCAAAGGAAAAACTCAGGTGGTGGAAGAGCTTTCCAGAGGGAGAGACGGGATTTTCTGGGAGGTGGGAAGGAGAGGGTGAATGTTCATAAGGCACTTACTGCGGGAATTTAACATGCAAAGACATTCAGGCCTCTGGACAGTTCCTAAAAGAAATAAAGAAGTGAACAGCTGCCCACACACCACTCCAGCTGCTTTCTGGGCCTGTTCCAGGTGTGAGTGAATGACAGAGACACGAGAGGTGTGTGTTGCACAGGCAATTCATCCTTCCTTTGCACAGGATGACTGTTAGCTCAGGGTGAAAACTGCTCCTGCCATGTGCCAGTGGAGCAAGAAACAGAGAGAGGATTGTTTGGGCCAAGAGCTGGTGGTTCTGTGTTATTCATGGTCAATATTTCAGATAATACAGCCTTAAGTTCCTTTATGTTCTGGTGGCACAATTAACAGGCATCCAATTTCGTTGGCAAAAGGCAAGTTATTTGAAGTTTCATTATTAAGTATGTAAAGGCTATGTGGTTTCATCTCAAAAAAGTACTTTTAATTTCTAATGAAGGATACTAAGGAAAACAATAATGTTTATTTGCACATCCTTGGTTATGAGCTGTGGTCCCTGTAATTGTTTGTAGTGTCCAGAGCCTGAAGACAAGGGTATAAGGTTGTACCTGAGGATTTGGGGAGTGGGCAGTCTATGGTCCTGCTACAAATGCTACCCATGAAACATGTAGCTTATCCATACCACATTAAGAGGCATTAAAATCAGTCTCAGGGATAATTAAAATCACAAGATTTAAAATATGACTCACACTTGGGTTTTATTTCTTTTACTCATTCTTGAGCCCTTTGATGATATAAATCAGAGGGGTTTTGCTATCAGGTTTGCATGAAAAGGAAGCAGAAGAAGGCCTCTTCATCAGGACCTGTGGTGACAGAGGAAGGGAGAATGGCTTCAAACTGAAAGAGTAGGTTTAGGTGGACATTGGGAAGGCATTCCTGGCTGTGAGGGTGGGCAGGCCCTGGCACAGGGTGCCCAGAGAAGCTGTGGCTGCCCCATCCCTGGAAGTGTCCAAGGCCAGGTTGGAGCAGCCTGGGACAGTGGGAGGTGTCTCTGCCCAGGGCAGGGGTTGGAATGAGATGGGATTTAAGGCTCCTTCCATCTCAGACCATTTTATGATTCTATGATTCTAAAAAAAATACTTTTTCACAATCTATAAGTCACTTCCATACCAACCCTTAGCACACCTAAGAGTTAGTGTGGGGTGTGCTGGGGTGCAGCTGTGTCCCCAAACCATTGCACCACTGCACCATAGACAAAAAGACCTGAACAAGAGAGGGCAGGACAGGGATGGCAGAGCTGCAGTTTGTCAGGACAAAGAGTGTTGAGTGACAGATTCTTGCAGGTCTGACTGTGCAGTTCCCTGTGTAATGCTGACTCTGGGTTGGTGAGAATTGCCTGAGAGGTGGGAGCAAACAAACAAGTAACCTCTTAAATTGTTCCACGTAGATCCATTTGCAAAGTGTGAGCCTGCAGCCTGATGTGTGCTCAGTCTGCTGAGTCTGCTGCTTGCTTGCCTAAAAATTTGCCACTACTCATTTAAACAGGCACATTAAAAAGAGCAATAATAAAATTGGATTTCTCAGTCTGGGTCCTAGGAGGGCTGGGCAGAGCATGAATGAGATGAAGTGAAATGAAACCCCTTCACAGGTAACTGCACCTTGGGCTCACATAATGCAGAGTTCTTGTTTTATCTGCACATCTGACAGGCCACTGGCCTCACTGGCACAAAGCTGACCTTGTGTCAAACAAGATGATCTGACTGACATTTTCTATTTCTGGAAATGATTAATCTGTTTATAAAAAGTTCAGTTCAGTAAAGCCTTGAAGTTTCCTTCTACATTTTCATTGATTTCTTAAAGATTGAGTTACATTTCCCATTTGTTGGAAGAATGAGAAGTTGCTTTTCAAAGAAAGGCTGATCCCAGTGCTCTGGCAGTACTTTGTGAGGCATTGCAGGGGGCTGTTCAGGGCTATGTGGAGTCCCCATCCCTGGAGGTGTTCAAGGAACCTCTGGATGTGGCACTCAGTGCTGTGAGCTTCATTTTTACCTTCATTTCCAGTCTAGGCAACAATCACAGCTCAAAAGCCACATGGTGCCTCCTTTGCCCCACAGAGTGGTAGGGTGGGTTCTCTTCAATTTTGTTTGCTTTTAATTTTTTTTTCTGAGCTATAAATACTCCCAGGACCCATTAGGCTCCTATCAGATACATTCATATTTCCCCTTCATTTGGCATTCCAGCAACCAGCTGAATCTGATAAGCAGATCAGTCACTGCCATGTCAGCAAAGAAGAGCAATGTTGTACCTCAATATTTGTCATCATTACCCAACACACCCATGCAGAGCAAGCTGTGAGGAATGCAGGTTTTCATGCTTTATCAGCTGTAACCAAACATCTGGTTACAAAAAAAAAAAAATCACTCAAAGTTAATGAAGGTTGTGATTTCATATAATCCTTTTCAAGCAAAACAAATTCCACTGGAAGAATATAATAGATTAACTGTGGAACTGAATCAATTGAGGGTTTGCCATCAGTTATTTATAACTCATCCAGTTTCCATTCTAAGCTCAAACTTTGTTTTGTCATTGCCAGCAGGACTTCTGCATTTCTTTTTCAATGTGCTCTAAAATGCATTTATTTGGTAGTTTCCTGGAAACATGGCCTCTATTTTAGCTGTGAGTTCAAGCAAACGGGTCCAGTTTGTGTTGCTGAAATGCTGTTTTAACAAATGGGGGAAAAAAAAATCTATGTATCCCTTCAATTTTGTTCTTGTGGCATGGGGTCCAGATGCAGAGGTGCAGTAATGTGGCCTTCTGTAGCCTTTCTCCTGAGCTGATCTGAAATAGTTCATACTCAGGAGGAAGATCTTTGCAATGCCCTGCTGAGATGAGGAAGGAAGTCTTAATTTCCCTTTCGTGGCTGGGAGGAACTGGGGCACACTGGTGTGTGGGGTGGGCAGTGCTGTGCTGGGCAGGATGATGCTGACCCAGGGACACACCATCCCTGAGCAGAATTCTGCCCTGGGATCCCCCAGCCAGGCCTGGTTTACTCCCCCTGGTTTCCTCCCTGGCCTCACCAGCTTCACCTGATTTCCCAGGGAAATGAGGTTTATGTGTCTGTACTCCCCAGGCCTCAGTTTGTGTGTTCCCATCTCCCTCATCCCCCTCCCACTGCAAGGAATTGTCCAGTTTCAACTAAATTTGAGATACAAATAGAGGTCCCAAAGGAAGATCAGTTTCCCAAGGTTTCTGTGCATGGAGTGGAAGGAAGGAGTGTGTCTGTGTGCTGATGGAGGCAGGAGCAGCTGTCTGAGATTTCCTTGGGAGAACTAGGAGAATCCATGCAGTCAAAAGGCAGTAGAAACCCCGCTGTATTCCCTGACTATCTGGCTTTGTGGTGTCTTTGGTTTGTGGCATGGCAGCATTTTAGGAGGAATGAAAGGGAGAAGCCCAAGTGACAATTGACCAAATTGATTCCACCCTGTAATTCCATTCCCAGACATCAACTCCAAGACCAGGAAGAGCTAGAAATAGGCAAGTTTGTCCAGACATCCATCCTTGATTTTATAAAGTGAAAGAAGGTTGGTGTGAAATGGAGGCAGGTGGTTGTAAAGAACTGTGGTAGAGCATCAAGGAAAGAGCCTCTCTGGATGCAAAGACAATTCTGGGAAGGCAAGGGCAAAGGAAGGAGATATTTTACTCTGGTGCTCTTGGAGATGGTTGGAATTGATTCGAGAGATGGTTGGGAAGAGTAGACAGGCAGTCTGACAACACTGTCCTGAGCAGGGCAAAACCAGCAAACCAAAACAGAGCAAAATTACAGAACAGTAGTTTCCCAGATTGAAAAGGGACATAGTAGTGCTTTAAAATCACTAGGCAATTTCCTGGCACGTGGATGACAGAATTTTGGGAGGCATGGCATGGGAAAAGTACTTTAATTCTTTAATGAAGACTCTGACTTTTACTCACTAGCCAATTATGGTTTGCCTTAATGTAACTTAGACTATTTCATTTCTAAAAGCAAAACGAAACTGGAGTGGCTGTTTGGTAAGAATGCTGCTCTCTGTGCCCCTGAGTCTGGGATTTAGCAGACTAATGGGATCAGTCATCCCCTACTTAAATACATCCTGGACAGCATTCACAGGAATGTCGTTGTTTGTGTCCAAAACGTGCAGTCTTCCTCTTTTTATCATCTCTGAAAATAAGTGAAGATTGTGGCCAACTGCCCCCAGTGCCAGGTCTCAGCAGGCTGTGCCTGCAGGAGCATCTCTCCCAGGAGGAGCTGCTCTCTTTGCTTCCCCCTTTAGCTCCTTCTAGGTTTGGGATTTAGTGTTCAATGTGCCCAAACTGTCCCCTGCTCGTCCCTGCTGGCAGCCTGAGGCTCCAGCCCCATGCTGTGCTGTCCCAGTGCTCTTGGCACAGGCAGGGTCGTGCCAGATCTGCTGCCACACTCCTGTTGGAGGGGGTGAGGGACAAACATGACCAGCTGGGTTAGGGATGGGCACCAGGCAAAGCCTGGGAGCAGGGCTTTGGTGTCCAACCTGATGGGGGAAATGCTGCTTGAGTCTCTACAAACTCAGCAAAACCTGATATTTTAATATATCAGTGATGTTGGGTACCCAGCAGTTCAGTTCAGACTCCTGGAGCACACTGAAACTTCCTGGTGGAGAAATCCCAGTGGGTTCAGTTCTGTCCTCTCGTGCTGCCACACAAATCCAGAATAGTTTGCTTTGATTAAACTGAGGATGGAACGAAGCCACTGAAATTAATCCTTTAGTGAGGAAGTACAAAAGCAAATGGATTCAGGACCTTTCTGGAAGGAGAATATGAGCACAAAAGTGGAGTTGCTTTGACACCCCCCTTTTTGCTGGATAAAGTTTCACATCCTTCCAAACAACACCCAGTTGTCTCCTCTGTGTAGCAAAGATCTCCCACTTCTTTCACAAAGCTTCCATGACTTATCTATTTTTGGTTTTTCCCAGCTGTTGTAAAATCTGTTATCTTTAATGTATTACCCTGAAAAACAACACACCTTTGAGAAGGCCAGTGGACTGTGACATAATTAGATGCAAAATGCACATCTAAAAGCTGTTTACTTCCTGTAACACCAGGATAACTACTAATGAATCACCGACTCTGGGGATTCTCAGTTTGTAACTGGATACTCCACAAACTCCTTATCAGATCAACAATGATTTCTGTCAGAAAAGGGGGGGAAAAAAAGAAAAGTGGGGGCGGGCAGGTTTTTTTCCCCTGAAACCAGAGTTTAGCCTATATGCCCCAATTCTAAAGCATTTTTAGCATGTCAGGCAGAGTAGTCATGGTAAGTTTGAAGGGATAAGGGAAGATAAAGTGTATCAAAGCAGGATCTGACACTCGTGATGCTATGCAGACCTTTCTCTCTGAGAGCATCTCGCAGGCTGGACTGACAGCAGGGATTAATCCATGCAATGGCAATAAACAATAGTTGAAGTGGGGTTGAAGCCTAACACCTGGATGTTGTGTTACCAGCAGCAAAGGGGCCTGTTTCATGCTGGGCATGAATATCCACGATCCTGACACTGTTGCTTTGCCAGCGACAGGTAAACCTTCTCAGGCTTCTTTTGTGAAAGCATTTTTATTCTTTTTCCCCCTTCTTTTTGTACGTGAACAAGCCTCAGGCCGTCGGATTCAAGCGAAATGCTTTAACACGTCTCCAACCTCCCTTTGTTGCCAGGTGTGAGTGGTTTAAACGCGCAGACTGAACATTTTATGGTTGCCTGTAGATCCCTATTTATCCAGACCGCAGCATCGAGCTTTCCCTTGCTGGGCCTTGGCATCTCGGGGCTGTTGAGGTGGTCCCGAAGGGGTGCAGCTGAGTTTCCCACGCGGGACAGTGGGGACCCCTCTCCGCAGCCCCCGGGAGCTGGCAGGGGGACGAGGCAGCGGGGCCATCGCGTCGCATTGTCCTCAGCAGAACCGAGTTTGTCACGTCCGCTCAAGCGTGTCGGCGCTGCGGAGGGCGAGGGGAGGGACAGCGTGAGGAGATCGTCCCTTATCAGCCTCTCTCCAGGGCTACCCTTTTTGGCAATAAACCTCGCCAAAAAAAAAAAAAAAGTTGCCTAAAGAGTCTGAAAGGCCTTGAAAGGACGTGGGGAGGCCGAAAGAACCAGGAACTGAGCGGCTCCCGGGAAGCCGCGGTGCCGCTGGACCTTGTGGGCAGGGCACCGTGTGGGGGCTTTTCTCCATTTTTGACCTCATTTACTCTCGTGTATTATCTCTGACTCCTCAGGGTCAGCCTATGTAGGTCAGGGATTCATTGACATAGATGTTCATCTCTCTTCTTTACAAGGAAAAAAAAGGCAGGGGGGAGAAAAGGGAAAGTGGGTTGGACAGACTGACAGAAGGCCCCAACGAGCACGTCCGGAAAGCGATCTGGTGAGAGGGCGTGAGGGCAGGCGTGAGAGAGGCCACGGAGCAGAAGGAAAGTGGTTCAAGCAAATTCATGCTTTGGGCCAAGAAAAGGGAAAATATGCCTGTGGGAGCTACTGCACTGATTGGGAAGCACTCCACCCTGGTGTTCCTGGTACAGACCTGGTGTTACCAGCCTGAGAGCAGGGAGCTGGACACATGGCAGCCCAGCTCTCTCCCCTCTTCTCTTGGCAGAGTCTCAGTCACCTTTCAAGAAAGCCTTGGCAGCCGGAAAACTTGCAGGTGGAGGTCTCTGTGGACAAGCAGAAATGTCTTTGAAGGTTTCCTGGTGAAATACTGACTCCTCTTGGATCCACATCCGTGTGGGAAAAACGAAAATGGCCTTTAAGTGCTTTGGTTCTGATGAAGAAAAGTGTATCTGAAGGTGCCATAGGGTTGGAAATGTCAACAGCTGGCACAGAAATGGCCTTAGAAGGACATTGTGTTTTCCAGGTAGCAGAAAGGAAGCTTATCTCCTACAAGGTGTTTTGTGAGGGTACTGACATGGTGGACTCTGGTCCACGTGCAGTTTACACCAAATTCTCAAATGTAGGTTCTTGTAGTTCATTTCCCAGTCTCTTGGCAATGAGCTGCCACTAGTCCTGGCTATAGGAGTGGCATTTACTGCCTGCCTGGCCAAGCAGACCCAGGGCTAGAGTTCTGCCAGCAGCTGGTTTCAGTGAAATTACTTGAAGAATTTAATTATCCTAGTCATCTACTAGGATATCCCCTGAGAAAATGAAGGGAAATGTGATGTATTTGCTAATGTGTGCTGTTACAGACACGGTTTGCTTTCAGCAGCACTAGACTATGTGCACTGAAGGTCCAATTGCTAAGTCACTTGGCCACATTCAAGAAGGATTTTACTTAGGAAAGCAAGGAATTAAATCCAGATTTCCCAAAGCCATATGCAAATTCCATCCTGCCAGTCTAGGCTCATCCACAGTGAATTAAATCAGCCTTTGACAAAGGACAAGATCACTTTTGGCTGTAGTTATCAAATGAGCGTTGCTATTCCACTTTCACCTGTCTAGCTCTGTTTAACTACCCAGTCCTTCAAAAACAGCACAAGGAAATATCAAATATAACTACTGTGTGAATTAACTGCTCTGCATCAGCTCCTGTGGAGACATTAATTTAAATCAGTAGCTCTGATTTTTTTCCCCTTCTATCCCTCTCTCTGTTTAGACAAATACTTAGCACAATTTTGTCCCCTTCCTCTGCTCGTTGGCTGGTGTATTTAGATGTTACAGACGAGGTTTCGTGCACATTGAATGCTTGCAAGGGCCAAAGTGTGAGGCTGGTAGGCAGTGAGGTATCTGGAACACAGAAGTCTGTCTCATTCAGTCCCACTCATGTGTTACTGGAAGCCTTTCTGCTAAATTCAGGCTTACGATCAGCCTGTTAATGTTTACAATGTGGCTCTTTTGGAATAGATGGGAAGGATTTGCAAAGTGAATGTGCCTATAAAATCTCTTATTTACATGCATCATTTGAGTGATTGTGTGTGCAGAAGGACAATGACGTGAGTTGTTTCCTATGCAGTGTATTCAGCACTCTTTTTCATGCAGCAGCGTGGGCACAATGGGTTTTTAGGGACATTCATCAGTGCCCTCCTCTGTAACCTGCCTCACAGAGTTTACAGCAACTTGATTTCGGAGAGTGTTCGATTTCCAGAAGTAAAAATAAAATAAAACAAACAAAAATTTAAAAAAAAGTGCAGCGAGCAAGGCTTGGAAATGTGGTCAGGCAGGGGAAGTCTCAGCTGGGCAGAGGCTCAGCCTGGCACAGCCTTTGGAGCTCATCCACTGCCTGGTCTTTGCTCCTCTTTGGGGGATTTTTTTGCCCAGGTCCTTTAGGCATTGAAAAACCTATTCCTAGGGCTGTGCTTGGGAAGGGAATGTCCTTCTTGTGGGTATGAAGAAGGATGAGACACAGAATGGGCCACAATTAAAGAGGAAACGAGTCCAGAGATGAAGCAGATGTGGGTTTTATCCTCGAGCGTTCATCAAAACACGTCGTAGCTCAGGTAGCAACTCGTGCCTTCCACCTCCCCCAGCTTTGCCTGTCTTGTCCTTCCACAGGGATGAGGTTGGTGCCTTGTTCCTCAGGGCCCAGCACACACAGAGGCTGCTCTGAACATTCGGGAAGCTGCTGCAGTAGAGATAATATATTCACAATATCGGCTGGATGCATCATAAAGCCTTTAGGCTTAAGAGCATCGACCAGCAGGAACACGCAAATCACAAAATTCTACCTGTGATTTCTTTCTTCAACAACAATATTCCTTCACAGAACTACGGCATGATTTTATCCAAGTGTTGCAAACTCCTTTCGAAATATTAACTCCAAAGTCTCTCAGCAGCACTGGAGGGTGGATACCCTCCTTGTTCACTCACACCTATTGAGCTACTACATTAAAAAAAAAAAAAAAAAAGCAAATTAAGTCTGCATTCAGTTCTGCTGGGTGATGAAACCTCCTTGTCACTGCAGCAGAAATTAACCTTTTGTCAACAGCTATTAACAGGAGGGATGCAAAGATTTCCCAAACTGCGGAAATGGCTCCGGAGCAGCACAACTCTGACATCTGAATTTTAATACACTGACCCCTTAGGAAGCTGATCAGAACTGGGGAGGGGGGAAGTATTTGTGCTAAAATGCTTTTATTTGACTGTTTTGCCTCCATTCAGGAAGAGTAGTTGCCCTAACAATGGCACGAATCCAGTGTATCGGTGAGTTGTATCCCTTGAACTCCAACTTACAGAACAAAAGACTTCTAAGAAGCATCCATGCAGCAGATGTTTAGTTATCTGAAGTGTCAGAATGCCAATTAGATATTGAACATGGCAGGAGGAGGGTGGAGTTTCCAAAACAAATGAATGATGAATAGGAACAGTTCCCGAGTTTGGTCTAAAGTCCTGCTGTTCTTTTGTAAAATGATTTGTGGCAAATTTGTTTTGTCACTGAGGCATAGTTCCCCTTCAGGATTTAAGTGATTTTTATAATCACTCCAAGGAAACTTTAAAAAAAAAAAAAGAAAAAAAAAAGAAAATTATAAAAAAAGGAAGAAAGAATATGAGGATAAAATGCCCTGTTTGTTATGAAGAACGGAGTCTAAAAATGAACATGTTTTAAAGTGTAACCAAATAATCCTGTCTTCCATGTGGTTCATGATGTGGTTCATACATAGGGGCTACTTCCCCCCCAGTGAAATCTTGACCCTGCATTGAAATAGAAAGGAGATTCTTTTCCAGGAGGGAGTGGGGGCTCAAAACATGGATGAATTTAGTTTGTTGCAGAGATTAAATTTTAGATTTTGTTGCTAGTCAGCGCCAGATAATCTTGTACATGGTGGCATAAAGGGGGTTAAAAAAAACAATCAGCGAGGTTACAAAATGCCTCTGTAGCTGACTTGCATTTTTATTGTCATCGACCTCAGTAAATCATTGCTAGAAAATTAATATAACATGGACATTTGTAGTTCAGTGCTTTACGTGACTGTTACGTTGAAAATAGTCCTCTTTGACTTGCAAAATGCTCTCTGATTATTCCTCTAAATGATCACATACAACTTGTAAATGTACTTAGGACAACTGATCCTGTGTGTGTCTCTGTCAAATAAGAATAATACTGGACAGTATAAAATACCAGGGAAAGCAGCAGAGAGGAAATTGGACTTGCATTGACTTAAATAAGCAAGTGCTGTGACAAAATTGTTTAGTTCTCTTTTGACCTTTTGAGGTCACGTTTGACTATTTATGCTATCTCCTAATGCTCTACTTCTCCCTGCCTGGTAACAATTATGTGTTTATGCTGTTCTTTGCCTTCCCAGTTGGTATATTAAACAATCACTAATTACTGCATGAAAATATACATTCCTGTTTTGGAGCTTCCTGTAAACACCCATCTACTTCCAAATGCTCAATTTAAACAGCTGAATGAAACCCTACATGTTTTTAGCCATGTCGGTTGGTTTGTTTAAGGGAAAAGCATAGAAACCAAACTATTAAAAATTGGCATCATTTTTTCTTTCCATCCTGATATGAGACTATAAGAGAGCAAATACCAAAACTCGTTTTGGGGAGGAGGGAGCTGAATGATGTGGTTGGATTGGGATTTTTTTTTTTTTTTTGGCAGTAGTTTTACCAAAGAAAAGTCTCAGCTGAATACAACTTTAAGAGACATTTTATGATCATCTTTAACAGTAGTATTGGGCCCTTTTGTCTTAGGTGGGGTGTTGCTAAGAAAGCTGAGTATAAGCCCTCTCTGACTGTCCTACATATGACAATTCCTGTCAAACTCAGCAGGAAAAGCAATAAGAATTAAAGGGCTCAGAGCTGTCTTTAAGAACTTGATGTTATAAAGTTCTGAGTTCTGCTGCTTGGAGATTTTTCTCCGTTCCCATCGAGGTCTGCAAATGTTACTTAATTCCAGGGGCTGCCAAGCCAAAGTGTAGCTGATTTAAGGTTGGATCCTGATGTTATATTTAAGTCCTTGAGTGAAAGAGATTTGATGTTTAAGATATTTGGAGAGTCCATCTGCTACTAACAAGCAGCTACCAAGTACTTTCAGAAAATATTAATGATAAATTTTCTTAGAAAGTATCAAGACTGTAATATCTCTTTGGGGGCTTTTCTGCCTTTTTAAATTGTATGCCCTTTAGTTCAATGCTGCAACTTGAAAATAATTCAGGCAATTTACCGTTGCTACCACTGAGAGACAGATGAAGCAGTTGCACCCAATTCAATGCATTTCAATCAGGCTGTTAAGCACCACATAGGTCATGCACTTTGCCCACCTGATTCTTTGCTGTGTAGTGATTAAAAGCATTGAAGTCTTATGGAAAATTGTTTGCAAAATACAAATTCTTTTCTTGCAATGTTAGTTTACAAACTCTACTTCCACTCTGAATGTTCCTCAGAGAAATCCGTTTGTGACAGTGACAGTGCTGGATGAATCTCTGCTTAATGGGTAAATTTGATCTTTCTGCTTTTAATTTAAAAAATGATGCAAGGACATGTGAAGGTTCAGAGTGGGAGATAATCGTGTCTCAGTAGCTCAAACATGTCTAGTTTTCCGTTTTACCACATACACAAGTTGAGATCTGAACATTAGCTCACTGTCTTGTACTGAAATTAAATCAGCACCATGTCCTTTAATAGGTGCACTTGATGCTGCAGGAGCAGAGGACAGTGATGGGACATGGACACCCCAAAGCAAGGAGCCAACAGGAGCTGACAGAAGCTCTGCTCTCGATGACGTTACAGTACGTAAAGCAGTGGAACAGGACAGGAAAGCCATTTCCCATGCTATTTCCTGATTTCCTGCTCCCTGCATTCCTGCACATAAACCTTTAATTCATTTCAGAATGCAGAGGTCATGACAAAAAGTCAGAGGATAAATATACCCTTTTGACAAACAGAAGGTTGAGAGGGATTTTGCGCCGGCTGTTCCTGGGGCCAGGTGTTTCCCATACACTGTATGGAAATGTGTACCTCTCCATGTTGTGTTAGGATTGGAACTGTAAACACTCTTGAGCATTATGCTGGAAAATAATTTCTTGATGGCAAGGCAGAAACGTTCCCATCTGTATTTGTGGAAGACCAAGGGCCTGTCTAACCAAGGAGGCTCGGGGTTCCAGTGACCTGGGGACTGTGTGGTGTGACACGAGTCATAGAATCATCATTTGTTTCACAAGCTCCTCATGATTTATTTGTCAGATGTCCTGTTAGAACTCGGTGAATTGCAGCTAATGTAGAAATTATATACTTCATATTCTCTTATGATTCAGCAGTGCAAATATTTGCTTTTTAGTAACAAAAGCACCAAATATTTAACTCACAAAGGAGGTTGTTCTGTGATCCCTGAATCATTACATTGCAATTATTTCTTGTGGTTTATTATTATCATCTCATAGTCAACAAGAGGTACATACATGAGCCTTGCTGCAGGACAGGCACCTACACCCTGTGCCTCTGGGGTTTGGAAAGGAAAAGAGGAAGAGGAGCTGAGGTTCTGCCTTCCCTGAGGTGGCCCGGGCAGAATTGGTGGTGTGAGTCTTGGCTGCTCACAGTGGAAGGTGTCAAGTGAAGGGAGAGGAGTTTTACCACTGTTACACAAAAGGAAATCGGTTGGACATCAGGAGGAATTTCTCTATGGAAAGGGTGGTCAGGCCTTGGAAGGGGCTGCCCAGGGAGGTTTGGAGTCCCATCCCTGGAGGTGTCCAAGGAAGGACTGGCCGTGGCACTCAGTGCTCTGGGCTGAGGGACAAGGTGGGGATGGGGCACAGCCTGGACTTGATGGTCTGGGAGGGCTTTTGCAACCCAAATGATTCTGTGAAATAAAGGGGTATTTACTGAAGGTAGAAAGTCCAGTGGCTGGGAGCTGGCAGTGGAGCCAGGAATAAGGTACAAAACTGGGACTGGTGGCAGCTCTTTGCCCAGATAATCTACACAGACTAAATATGCATTGTTCCTTGCAGATAGCATGTAAATATTATTATTTAAAATACATATTTGAGCCGTTGAAAGACTGAAACAGAGGCATGGCAAGCACTGTGCTGTGCTGAGAATCGTGCAGTGAATCTCTCAACAGAGAGTGGCAGTGAAAATTCTGCAGTGAAAAGGCAGAATAAGGATTTGGTACCTGCCCAGCAGAATTGAGTAAATGCTGCCTCCTCCAAGGGCACAGTGGCTGCCCATGAATCCCAGCTCAGACGAGTGGTGACGTGCCACAGTCCAAGTCAATAAAGTGCAGGAGTTTTGTTTAGCTAAAAATCTTCAGGATTAGATGGCTCAACTTCAAATGATCCTCTGATAAGCAGAGAGAAAATACACACCCTCAATTTGCTATTATTTGGAAAAGAGGAGCCCAAAGAGGAAAGGGATAACTGTGAGTGCCTGGGAGCCAGGAGGTTCAGTGGAACTACAGATGGTCCTTATAACCATAACACCCTACAGGGCTTCCCTGCTGAGACACTCTGGCTTAAAAGATCTCTCAGTACCTTTACCTTTTGTGGCTTTTTGTTGCGTTTTTTCTTTCCCCGGTGCAAGAGAAAGGTTTGTTCATTCAAATAAAAATAGCATAGGACCTGATTTTAAAGAAATCCTGAAAATACGAGGGCATGAGGTCGGTCTCTCTTCTGCAAGTGCAAGATTTTGTGTTCTGATTCCATTTGCACAAGGTGTGGGACGTGGCAATGATCTATTGAAACATATTCTGGACTGCTAAGTGGGGATAGGGCATAGCAAAAAAAATGGAGAGAAAATGGATGGGAAAAGCAAAATCAGTTTGTCTTTTCCTGCTCTGCTTAGGTCCCTTTCTAACCTCCCCATGGCTGTGTTTGTAATGCTCTCCCCGTGCTGAGGATTAACAGTCACACACGGGACACAGCTGAGAACCACCGAGAGGGAGGGGTGATGGCACTGAGGAGCTGTTATCACCCAGATCAATGTTTCCTGCAATCCAAACCACTGTACTTTGCCTGAAATGAATTGATTGCCGTTTTCCAGATGTCATTGGCTCCTAACATCTTCCAGAGTGACTTCTCCCCTTGCAAAATTAAAGACTATTATGTACTTAGCCTCATACATTAGGTCTCCCAAGGGACATCTGTGTTTTACTTTATTTTGCCAAGGGTGCTTGCAGTGATTGACCTACACAAACACCCTGTGCAGCCTCGTTCAAAAGTTGATAAAACCTGGAAAATACTACTGAAAAATAAAACAATCCTCTCTGCACGTAACTATTATTATTTGCTTTAGAAGCCACCTTGGTTTCATTAGATACCAAAGTTGGAAAGCAACCTTCAAAGACAACCCTCCTTGTCCCCATCCTCCAAATAAAATGGGAAGGAGATAAATAGATTAGGGCCCTGTTTGCATATTGATAAGAAAAAGTACATTACATCAATGTAACCAAATAGCTTATCACAGCCATTGCAGACTTCAAGGTCTGTATTAATATGAGGGCAGGGGAAAACTTGAGTGTTGAAATCAGCTAATTAAAGGGTTTGATCTCTTCAGTTTTTATGATGGGATGTGAATTAGTGGTCACCATGGATAGAAGGAGGTTATGGTGTCCTGAGATTGTTCAGCTGACCTAAGGCTCCTTAAATTCCTCATGTGCTTTAAAATGACTCACATAGAGACATGTTTCCCCTGAATTTCCTACAAAGCTGGACCCAGTGTCTGTACTGTAAGACCCACAGGGATGGGCTTTGATTTGTAAAAGGTACTCAGCTGGCAGATATACAGGGGGAACACACATGATAAACTCTCCGGGAAAAGGAGGAATTATATGAGGCTCCTGCATGTTTCAATTTTTAATGGAGTGCCTGTAAAGCAGAGTGTGTGGTGTTATTTTGGTTTGCTTTCCTTTCTTGTCTCACAGTTTAAACCAAGAACAGTGAAATGTGATGGCTTGAAATGTATTTGTCATAGAATGGTCTGGGTTGGAAGGGACCTTAAAGCCCATCCAGTGCCACTCCCTGCCCTGGGCAGGGACACCTCCCACTGTCCCAGGGGGCTCCAACCTGCCCTTGGACACTCCCAGGGATCCAGGGGCAGCCACAGCTTCTCTGGGCACCCTGTGCCAGGGCCTGCCCACCCTCACAGGGAGGAATATTTTCCTAATATCTAATCTAACCTTGCCCTCTGGCAGTTTTGTTTCCTAAAAATACCTCCCAGCTATTTAGACCCAAGACTTTCAGGTGAGCCATTCTCATTTGCTTTCAGTTCCAGCACGTTCTTAGACATTGATAGTCTCACTCTAACAACCAGGTACTACAGTTTTCTGATTTTTTTTGTTATTAGCAATGTTATTAAGGAGTTTCTAGAGTATTAAACAGCTTTCTTCCAGTGGCTGGGAGAGGACAAGTCAGACTGACCTGAGGGGCCCTTTTTATTTCTATATAGTGCCTGTTCCCTCTCTAAGCTGCCAGTTTAGCATCTTTCATCACCATCCCTTACAAGCCTTTTCTTCTGCTTTGAAACATGTGTAATACAAGCCCCAATTCCTATCTGACCCCAAGCACCTCTGGAGTAATATGTAATTCAGAGAGAGCTACAGGCAGTGGGACAGGTCTGCTGCTGCACACTGCAACAATTACAGTGACACTGGGAGTGCAAGCCTGAGACTTTTTAGGTGCTACCTGTAAAACTGGCATGACAAGGGCGCATTTTTCACGACTGGAATTTGATGGCTTGGACATAGCATTGTGATAACACTGTTGTGAAAATTGTGCCAAGGGCCTGCTCACTGCAGAGCCTTTGTTCAGCTCCCAAACTGGCTGAAACTATGAATAAACCCTGTTGTTTGCCCCTGGTAAACAGCAATTTATGCCCTTTGACACACACTGTGAAGCCCTACCTGCTACAGAGAAAGGGAAAATAGATTTTCTTCCCTCATTCTGCAAACTGAGTATGAGGATCTGCTTTATTCTCTGGCTAGTCTTAGAAACAGAGGTGTGGGCCTGGGAGCTGTAACCTCACAAACTAGTCTTGAGCTGAGGAAAGTTGTCCTGCACACACCCTGTAAGGCTAAAAGAAGTAAAATTTTATCTTAGCCACTGGAATAATCAGGTGGGATTTAAAACGTGTTCCAAAAGATGGATCTTGCCCTGGAACACCATTTATCAGGAATAATTGTGCTGCCAGCCATGGAAACACTTGTTTGCTCTGATCCCACGGTCACTAGGGCTAAATGTAATAAATTATCTTCTGGAGGAGTAAATTTACATTTGCTTTATGTATTAGTGCATTTCAGATGATTATCACATCAATGAAAATTCATTTTGCTGCACAAATTGTGTTGCTTCTGTGGGCTCCAAAAAAGTCATTGGGATGCTGTCTCCTTCATCAAATCCTTAGAGGAAATAATAGTGTATAATTCAAACCCTCAAATGCATGGGAACTATCAACACACCAACCTTCACATGCCCAGGGCTTGTACTCACTGTAGATATGTGTATTTGTCCCAAATCTCTCAACCACCTCAATTTGCAGAATTGAGACAGAAAATCTCATTTGGGAAAAAAACCCAAAACTTTGCAATGTTGGGTTTTGTTGTTTTATTTAAATTTTATACCTAGTTTTAGATCCAGACCAAGTAGCTCTCTCTCATCAAGTGTCAGAGCAAAGGAAAGTGTGGAAGAGGCTAAACCTGAGCTCACTGAAATTGTGAAACTGTGACAGCGAAGACAGATTGTCTTCAGAGAGCTCTGGGATGGCACTCTGGATTTTCAGACCTCCAGGGGAGGTTGGCACTTTTGTCCCAAAGCTCTTAGGCATTTCCCAGACCAGTAAACAGGGAGGGAGAAGGGGAGCACAAAATGCTGTTCGTGTTGGTACTACAGAAAGCCAAAAGGGGGACAGGAAGAGAAATCTCCAGTTCATTTCTAGTTCCCTTTCCCTGTATTTTTTTTTTTTGGACAACCCTCTGTGAGTGTTGGCATCCAACATTAGAGCCCCAGGGCAAACCTACAAGGCAGGCTGGACCAGGATCAGGGCAAGCAGTGCTCCCAGCTCCTTCCCAACCACTAGGAACTGGGATGAGCAAAGATCCCCAGATCAAGGCACTTGTCTCCCAGTGTCCTTCCCCCTTCCTAGAAAGCAGGAGTGTTGCTTCCACCTGAAAGGTGAACCAGCAAAGCAGCATCTCTTACATTCAGCAGCTACTGGGGACTAAGGGAGCATTTTTCCACTTTCAGAATTCCTTTGGGTTTGGAAAGTGAAGGGAATGAAATAGCTTTGGGAAAGGAGTTTCCACGTCCAGGATATCAGCATTGCAATGAGCAGGATGCCAGTTTTGTCCAGCTCTTCACCTGCCTTTGGTTTCCTGCACAGCCCCTCAAAGGCTTCTGGTTCTGTTCTTTTCTCTGGGCAGTAGCAGATTTTGGGCTCCTTTTTGTGCATCATCTCACTTCCAGGGGTGCAAACAGAACAGCATTTCTATGCAGATGTTATTTTGTGATGTCAGTGGGCATTTCTTTGAGTGTTGGTTGTGTCTGCCTGGACCAGGGGCCTGGAACAAAGGCAGGTTCTGTGGTGTGATATTCAACACACAGGCTGTGAAGAAGCTGCTGTCTAAGAACTGGTCAGACACAAAGTCTGCTTTGTGACCTTCCTCTGCTCTTCCCAAATTGGGTAACACAATGAAGTTCAACTTGGGCCTTGCACTTTACCCATTTGTGCCAGGTTTTCCATTTCCAGATTTCCCCTGATGAAAAATAACGGAGAGAGGGTAGGTGGGTTAAGGGATACGACACAAAGAAAATCTGCAAAACTGGACAGAAAAACAGGTAAAAGCGAAATTCTGTCTATGTTTAACAGGGACCTAACTGTAAATATAGAGAACTAAAACCCCAAATCCCTGTGTATCAACTGTGAGGCACTGCCAGCGTGTCCTCCCCAAAATCCACGAGGGAGGAGCCTTCCAGGGGAACAGCAATGTTTTCAAAGTTTCTTTTTTTCTTTCTCCTCTCAGCAAATCCGGGACTCCAACCTAAATGATTGTTGCATGCTAAATAATATTAGCATTTAAATAGCCCAGCATTGTAGTTAACAACTGGGTGAGAGTAATGGGAGGATGGCAGTGCTGGGTTCACACCTCTGGCCACCTCCTCCTCCCCTCAGCTGTGGTGGGAGGGGGCAGCCCTTCTCCCCCTTTGTTTAAGACCTTTGCAGGGATAATGAAGCTCCAGCAGCAGCTATAAAAAGCTAAAATCCTAGGCCTGTCTTCTAGGTTTTGCCTACAACTGCGTGTAAACCCATGTCTTGCTCAAAATATTAGCCTGCTGGAGTAATAACTCTCAAGAAGCTCCTTGAAAACGCATTTAAAAATTCTCTATTTATTTCCTTTAAGAAGCTTGACAGGCTTTTGCCCATAAGGAGACTGCACAGAATACGTGTATATTCAGGTGTCCTCATTGTCACAGTTGATATGTTGATATGTTGCCATGGAAGAAGGCTATTAATGAGAGAAAATTAAATTAGATCACCTCCATGCACATTTATCTGCACACAGCACAGCTCCAGTCTCGAGGAGAGGCAGTTCTTGTGGGAAAGCAATTAATAGATGCAGGTGCACAGGAAAAGAAAAATGGCTTTCTTTACAGACCTGTGAAAAAAAGCTGATGATATTGGGGTGTGTGTCACTCTTTTCCATGCTGGTCACCAAATTCCACAGACACCAGGTGATTTATTTCGCCAAATTTCATAATTGGCCAAATGTATTGATTTTGTAGAGTTCCCTTCAAAAGGCAGCAAGAGGGGCAGTTGTGTAAGGTGGGGGATGTAAATCACTTGCAGCTCATGAGGAAGCTGTTCAAGGCACCGCAGTCTTGTCTGAAGTCCCACAGCAGAATGTGGATAAAAAGGAGGTGTCCTAACGCCAGAAAATCCCTGAGAGGGATGTGAAATGAATGTGTGTGATGAGCTGGGGGAGAGAAGGCTGTGTTTAAAAGGAAATGGATCTTCTGAAACAAGGACAGGAGGCCATGGGAAGAAGGGGCTTTGTGTCAACAGGAACTTTCTGCCCCAGTTCCATGGAGATGAGGAGACCTGGATAAAGCCTAAACCAGATCCTCAGCACCCTCAGACTTGCTGGCTGGCTGGGTTTGGTGGATTTTTGTCCTGCTGTGCATCTTTAGCAGTGTCTGAGCCCATCCTACTGCAATGTCTGCCCTGGGAGCAGAGGCTGGAGGGGATGTTGTGGCATCACCGGGTGTGAGCAGGTGGGGCAGTAACACAGCACATGGACCTTGGGAACTTCAGACATCCTGAATAAGCACAGGGATCAAAGTATCGAAGATTCTGGCAGTCATCTCTTTGATTGGGTGTTTTTCAGTTCCTGGGCCCTGCTCAGGGTCCTGCTTTAGCTGGTCAGGTGCTGTTGGGGGTCCCTGTATGACCATTCCAGGGGCACTGGGATAACCAGCACCACATCCCACCTCCCCAGCTTTGGGAGGAGGGGGCTTTGGGGTGGCCAGACCAAAAACCAGGCTGGGAATTGGCCCAAGGAAAACCAACCTGGCATTCACAGGAGTTTGAATATTTCTTTGCTCTCAGGCTGTGGGTGCTGAGGGCTGGGCTTTCACTGCCCAGACTTGCTGAGTGTTGCCTCCCATGGTTTTACTGGAATGGGTTTTGTGCCAATTTGAAGGAGTTAAATTTGCCTCTGGAGAGCTCCAAAGCCACGGTAGGTGGGCAGGACCCTCCCCTCCTGCAGCCCCTCCAGTACAGCATCACAGCCTATGGATTTCCCTCCTTTTCATTCAGTTAATGAGGAAGGGAGAGTAATTATCAGCCTCTGGAATCTCTGACCAATCAATTCAGACTCCATGACAATTCTTATTTGCTTGCTGGGGTGACAGATGAAATATTTTATAACTGTAGGTAATTGTGCTCAGTTTAACAACATGAAAATTGAGCTCCAAGGTCACCAGAACTACAATCAGGTACAACATCAGGTATTATCCATAGGGGGTAAAAATCCACATTATGAACCATTTCTCAGTAAGAAATGGCACAAACTCTTTATTCTAGAAGTAAATTGAGTAGATCATGACAAAGTTATAATTAATATCAAACACATAAATTACACATTATCAATGTTTTAGTAAGAAACAAATACACTAGGTTTAAATAATTATGTCACTCTAATGGGATTTTTTCAATAGATCTTCTAAGTTTCTTGAGGGAAGTACTTAAATTATCTTAGTTTACAAAAACGTACAGTATATTTTCTGAGGTTTTGTCTTAAGGGGGACTGAATTAATGACAACTTTTCTCTGCTCAGCCACAATCCAGACAAAACCTGAACAATAAATTTTGCTCCTGGGCTGAAATCCTGTATGACAGGTCACAGCCCAGAGCGAAATTTCAGAGATGAGCCACGTAAGCCCTGCAAATAGGAGCTGCTAATGATAACAATCACTGACCAACCTTTAACCATGCCTGTGCTAGTGTGTGTCACTATAATACAATTTTGTATGTTAAACAACAGATGTCAAACAGAAGAAAGGAAAGAGGCCTTTGCTTTTCTTCTGGTGTGGACCTTGTTCTTGCAAAGCAGCCATTTTTTCAGTTGCCATGACAGTGTTAATAGGAGTTTATCATTTTCCCATGCCTGCTGCATACTAATGAGGGATCAATTCAGGAATGTTATCTGCAAGGCTGGGAAGGGTCCAGCACCACAGTCCGGCTCAGAGCTTGGAGCAGCACCTCCAGCCCCAGCCCAGCAGTGTGAGAAGCTGCAGAGTTTTGCTGTTCACCTTTAATCCGTGGCTGCAGACACAGCTAGTGCTGAGTGTGGCCACCAAAAAGTTGGATTGGCTATTTCCTCGTTTGTCCCTCAGCTGGGAAATACTCACAGAGATAGGAGAATCATTTCTGTGAATTTGGCTGAACTTTGGGACCTGGAAACTTTTAATTTGGAGCAGTTAGTGAAAAGGCAAATCCCATCTTGTGCAGGCAGCATTTTGGTGGGGTATTTATCCGGCCCCCACCAGCCATTTCCCTCAAATCCAGTGGTGAAAATAGATGAAGAAAGGGAGATTAGGAACCGATTGGGGAATTGGTGGTGGGAGGGTGATTGAAGTGATGTTAAACAGTTTTACTCTAAAAGTTAAGGGAAGTTTTGCTGGTGTCATGATATATCTAAAATACAGCCCAGCAGCACAGACTGGAAAAACTGGGTCCCAGACATGGGGGCTTTTCCTCCTCATCAGTTCATCAACTGCACTGGGAAATATGTTTCTGAATTGGTGATTATTCATATTTGTGCCATGATTTATTATGGTAGCAAAATGAGAGCAAAACAAGGTCTTATTTGAGCTGTATAAGACTTTCAAATACTTTATATATCATCACATTGTTAATGCCATGGGTGTCTAGATGTAAATTTTTCCATGGTTTTCTTTTGGGGTTTGTGTGTTTATTTTGCTACCAAAAAATCCCAAAGAAATGAGGGGAGGGAGTTTTCTCCTTTTCTCCACACAGATTTTTTTTTTTTAAAGAAATCTGAAAGCATTTGGGTCTTTTTTTATTCTTTTTTTTTTTTTTTGTGAGTGTGTTATTTGCAGTTGTTCTTTTATCATTATCTTCAGGAAGCAGCATTACCATGCTGCAGATAAGAGGCACATCCAGATGTGCATATCAAAGGATGAACAACTACTTATTAAGAAAAACTTCTTTTACTTTTACAAGGTTCAAAGGAACAGTAAAGTCTATGGCATAAGCGACAAAACTGTCTGGCAATTCTGTGCATTGTCAACCTAATGCACAGAATGGGGGAGAAAACTATTTCATCCAAAAGAAATGCTTGTAGAAAGACAAAAAGACACTCAAAGAGCAAACACCCTTCTAAGCAGTGACAATACCACCCATTCCTGTAAGTCGTGTTCATTAAAAGAAAATTTAATTAAAGTTGTTGAAATATGCTTTTTTTTCCCCCCCTGTAACCTATTTTTAACAAAAAGTTCCCAAAAGAAGGCAGATTAATCCAGACTCACATATTAATGTATCACTTGCTATCTTCATCAAATATTCTCTCTAAAACTAAAGGCAAGGCATGTTGAGTTGGCTGAATCACTGGCAGTCCTGGAATTGTGCAATAATTCAGGGTGTGGGGCTGGGCTGGGAGGGATCCCTCCTCCAGGGATGAGGGGCAATGCTCTGTTGTGCTGAACCAGTGCAGCAGAGGCAGCTGTTAAATGGGTTTACTGGTCAAATGGCTACAAACACTTTTCCCTTTTTTTGTCACTCACAGCACAGCCTCCTTTCTTTGGGGATGCCTACCACAAAACTTTAGGGTGCCTGGCGATTTAAAATAGTAAATCCTGTTCTTTCTGATTCAGTTAAAGGGTTTGACCACTAACCTGGTGCTTTATCAATTACCTGGAGCAGAAGTACCAACTTCATCCCTGTTGCATGTTCAGAGTCATGGGTTTAGATCTGCTGAAGTGAGTGAAAATCAGCTTTTCCTCCCTGTATTTCTTTGTACTCTCCTGCTAAAAGTTGGAGGGGATATATTCTCTTGGGTGGAATCCCTGCTTCCTGACAGCCCTCTGGTGTCAGGGACATAGCTGCACATGAACATCTGAAATTAGATGCTAATTTTAGGAGCTGATGCATTTAAAAATGCTGCTGAGGTTGAGGAGCCTAAGCTTTGGAGTTTGGTGTAAATTGACATTGTGATGAGCAGGATGTACTCAGGACCCATCCTGCAAAGGATCAGGGAAATTCAGTTGCAAGCAGCAATATTTTCCCATGTTCTTTGAAAGGCCTTTTGACAAATTGATTATTCCTAATCAATCTTTTGCTGTAAATTGAAATAAAGTCGTAGGCAGGTTCACATCCTGGCAACAACACAACACAACACATGGGAGTTTAGCATCTGGCAGAATCACTACAAGTTTCTGGGTTCTTTTCATTTTTAGCTCTGTTGAAAATATGAGATTGCATAATGCACCACCATGGTTTATAGAGCAGCTTCACATGGCCTTACGTTATAATTTCGCATCAGTTTTACCTCAGAGTTTCTAACAGGTCAAGTAACCTTCTGATTTCATTTAAAGTTTCCATTATCCTCTCCTGAAAAGGAAAATCTAGCTCTTGTTTGGACAGCTTTGGTAACTCCAAAGGAAAAATTGGGCATTATAGTGAATACAAAAGATTCACTTTCCATGCATTAGGCTTTTGAATTGCTTTCTTAATGCAAAGTTGGACAGGAGAGTATAGGCAGGGAAAAAAGATCATTTTGTGTCCATGGTCAGATGTCAATATTGACAAAAATAAATGGAATGTAACAATAGATCCTTGCACGGATGAAGGTCATATGACTAAAATGTCTAACCAGACCTTGCACTGTGGCTGTATCTTATTGCTGTTTGTGATAAATCACTGGGATTTTACCCCCCTCAGTTTAAAACATGCAAAAGAGAGTAAATCTGGAATTTCAGCCCATTTTAGGCAATAATATTGAAGAAGAATCAGAACTGAAGTACTTACACAATTAACATGAAAATGAAATTAAAAAAGAAAGCAAGAAATAATCCCGAGGAGATCAGGAGTGTTGGTCTCACTGTGGTCTGTGCACATCCCTCCCCACTGCATGGTTTTAAATTTATTTCATCCAGACTGAGATGATGCAAACTGCTCCCCCCACCCGGGGCACTGGGCTGGATTCCAGTTTGTAAATTGGGTTAATTAGTGATCCTCTGTAAACTCATTGTGGCTCAAACTGAGAGTTCTCTGCACCTCATATTTTCTTGCCCAAGTCAATCCCTTGTTGAAATCAGTCTTTGAGACTCCTCCAGCTTTTTCTTTTCCCTGGTTAATATCTTTGTTTTCAATGTATAAAGGGAGATGCTGCTCAGAATTCAAGCCTGTTCCCACAGAGGTTCTTCCCAATGTGAGGCAGCAAGACCCAGCCCTTGTCTGTGCCACCTTGCAGAGTCACTGGGGGAGTGACCAAGGGATAAACCTCAAGCAAAACTTGCTTTGGTTCATAGAAATAAGAGAAAAGTCCATTTGTCTTTGAGATCTTCGGCTCAGCAGCTCTTGGGAGTCTTGAAGTGTCATCATTTATAGTCTCCAAGCAGTTTCTCATGTGTTCCTACCTCTTTCTCTCTTATTATCTGAAGGCCCATAAGACAGGCATTGCTGGTTGTCTGGGTGTCTCTTGTGAGACTGAAAGATCAACTCTTAGATGCCCAGTGTTCAGAAATATGGACAGACACTCACTATAAACCAATTAAAAAAAATCAAAACCCCACTTCAAGTACTTCAATTTGCAGCTGATTTATAGATCTGATGAAAGCTCTTTCCTTGACATGAAATATTTTATTTTAAAACAAATGACTCATTTTTTTTATTACCACTACAGTCTGAAAAGTTCCTTATGTCTTGTCTTGCATGTGGAAAAACTGACCATTAACTTCACTCCAGAAGACAAAGCTGTGGCCAAAGGTTTCCCAACCGTGGCATTGTCCCCCCAGAGTGCTGCACAGCCCTGCCAAGTTTGTTTCAATTACACTGCCATTTCCTAACTCAATCCAAAATATCTCTTCAAAAGGCTCATCTGGCTTAGGGTCATGATCATAGGTGGAAGGTCAGGTAGTCATTTGCAGAGACATTCACTTCTCACTCAAATCATCTTGCATAAATCTTACAGGAATGCAATAGTTTATGCCAGGAGAAGCTGGGGAGGAGCAAGAGAGATTCACACAAAATGTATTTCTCCAAATTCAATGAATCTGTGAGTTTTTCCTCTTTGTACCTGGGAAAAATGAGGCTGTTTCCTCACCTCCAGAGGAGATGGAGCTGCATTGCTCCTGAGTACAAGAGGCCTCTGTCCAGCCTGGGTGCAGGATCTGCCAGGACACTGAGGTCAAGGTGACCATATTCACTGGCTATTTATATTTTGTGCATCTAATAATGCTGGGTTTAGCCACTCTCCCCTCTGTGTGCCAGCACAGCTGCTGTGGGGACATGCAGGAAAAACACTGGCAAAATCCACCAGAAATTCAACAAAAACATGTCAGGATTGGGTTTTTGGTGGGTTTGTTGGGGTTTTTTCCTTTGGTTTGGGGTTTTTGTTTGATTTTGGATTTTCTTTCAGGATGTGGAGGCTGTGCCTGGCCCCAGCCATGTGAAGGGACCTCTGGCTCAAACCTGAGGGTTCCAAATGGCCCTGGCAGACATGGAACCATGTGGCTTAGAAACCTCCAGGTGGCTACAAGGGGATGCTCTGAACTTCCATCTCCTCTCCACCAAGCCCTGGATCTGGAAAGCCACCTTGGCATTGCTGTGCTGGGGAACTGCCTGCTCTCATCCCTGATGGGATCATTTCAAGTGATGCCAATTTTAATGCAACGCCAACAGGCTTTTGGGGAGATTTGGGCAAATTAATTTCTCTGGTTCTGAATTTGAATAGAAACACTGTGGGAAATGCTTACTGTAAATGTGGTCAGTCTGGCTCCTACATTGCTCTAAGTGAGCCTGGGGCTTATCTGATCCTGGTCTAAATACAATGAGCCTGTCTCAGGAAGCCAACAGCGCTGCCCCTGAATGGCAAAAGAAAAGCATGTTAAACAGATGGTGAAAAAAACCCTATTTATCAGATGCAAAGAGTAGAAGAAGAATTCCCAGTGTACTCAGTTGTGCTGGAAAATGTACAGAAACTGCCTCAGTGCTTCAATTTTATTGAGTAAAAAAAAATACTTGAAAGGTTTAGTTACACTCACTCCACAAAAGTGTTTTTCCTCACTTAGAATACTTTATGAAGTTTGTTAGGTGAAAGCTGTTAGAAAAGATGGCAGGTGTTAGTAGCAAGATATCCGCATGGGTTTTATTTCTTAAAAAAAAATTACTGACTTAAAAAAATCTATGCTATAGATTTATCCGGTGAAAGCAGAACTTTTAGTGCCTCCAATAAAAAAATATACGGGCTGATTGTCCCCTCCTGGTTATTGGTAGAGCACAACAAAAGAGTTCTGAACATGGGTTTGATGATGAGGTGTGAAATGTTTCAGTGATTTGTTTTGTGTTTGTTCCTTTCATTTCTAGATCAGTCATGACAAACAGCAATGTATCAGCAGGACGAGACAATTTACCACTGCATGAGCTAAAAGGGGAAAAAAGTTCCATACATTTTATATCCCTTTTGTAGTCACTATACTGCCCCAAAGATGACCGTGGGTCACAGAGCTTGTACTCAGCATAGTTTATGTGCTAATAACTTCTTTGGGTGATCTCACCCTATTTATTTTAGGGTCCTTAGATAACGATGACTGTTGTCTGGGCTTTCATTCCTAACAACCCCTTTCCTCACATGATGCAAAAAATTACTTTCTTATTAAAATAAAACACTCCAACCCCCTCAGCTGAAGCTTTTCCCCCTTCTCAGCTGAATGGATTTTTCCTTTGTTTGTACATGACAATTTGGGGGGGGAGAGTTTTGTGCTTAAACTGCTCATGTGACACTGTCACATGCGTATCAGCTACAAAAGGAGCTTTGGCATGTTATGTATAAATCTCCATTAAGAGAGAAAATAGGGAAGTTTTACGTGACTGGTATCTCATTCACAATAATTAACTCATTAACCATCTCAAACCACTGTACAACCAAGGTCAAAACAACCAGGCAAAAGTAACATTTTGGTCACGTTGTGCTTCCTACAGGAATAGTCAGTGTTATTAGTCACAGTCTCTAGTTGTCATGGTAGAAAGTAAGCCTTTATAAATTTTAGATCTTTAATTGAGAGGCCCTCATCCTGGGTGTGCAGATGTCTGCAGGAACATGTGATAACGTGGTGTCTGTCTCTCTCTGCAGACATCTCTCCTCATGCAACCCTAGGGTTTGTTGTGTGCTCTGACACCAAAGGCCTCTTCTGCACTCAGTTGTGTCACTGTAAAATCCCCACTGCTGGCTCTGAAGGGACACCTTTGTGTGGGTTGAAGACAAATCCTCAAAAACTCTGGTTCAGGAAAGCTCTGAAACCTTCCCAGGAGCAGGGATGTGTAAATCCCACAATGTCAGGGATTGTGCGCTCTTCCCAAATTAGACCACAATCATGCTGCCAGTGTAAATCATTAATTGAAAAGCTCTTTCCCTAAACATTCTCTTTTATATCAACAGCCACTCCTTCTGTAAGCTCTGCCCCAGCAAGCAAATCCCTTGCAGTGGGTAACACCACAAGGGCATGGGCACAACCAAGCAAAATTACTATAAGGTGTCTTTTTTCGTTTGAAAAAAACCCTCTGTAGTTTGTCCCCAGCCCTCCATCTGCCAAAGACACACAATCCCTTTCATCTCCCACCACATAAACCCAAAGAGAAGTAAGTTGCTGACACAGCCTGGATATCTTTATATCATCCATTAGTATTTTATGTTCATTTTGAGTGAAAGCTCTGCTGAAGGCAGGTTCCACTGAGAGTGTCACCACATCCCTGGCAGTGCACAGGTAAGTTCTCTTTCAGAATCCCAGTGTGACTCTGCTGTAGGACGGTGACTACTCAGGCAACATTCCTGCTTTAGTATCATGGGAACCCTCTGAAATGTCCTGTGCTCAGTCAGGGCTGAAGAAGTGCCCTGGTGATTTAGACATCTCAGGTTTATTCCCTCAGCCAAGTGTTCTCAGAGCAGGGAGGGCTGTGAGAGGTCTCTGGGATGTTACTCTGCAGATGAAGAGGGCAAAGGACAGTCCAGGGGTTCCAACTTGCTTCTCTTCCCTTTTTGGCAGATGTGGAGCTGAGGGGTTGCTGTCATTAAGCTGCAAAAGCAGAGTCTGCATGAGAAGGAAATGGGCACATAAAGCCATCCCCTACAAAAAGGGACATCCCTGAGATTATTCTGCTTTAAAGAGACTTTTTAATTTGTCCATGAGTGAAAGGAAACATGGCTTTTGTGCAGAGGTTCTGATAAATTTTATAACAAGAGGCAGTGGACAATTTGAAGGGGCAGGTTCTCTGCAGATGTGAAAAAGGTCTGTGGCCAGGAAGTGTCAGCTGAGGATATGATCTCCTCTGGAGAGACAAACAATGCATAGCTTAGCCTCCAACTGGCTTTGACAAAACAGTTTGGGCATTTTTTTCTTCAATATCACAGCCTATCTGAGAGATACACTTTTCTTTTCCTAACACTTCCATAATGTTTGAGCAACGTGGAATCAGGAGGTGAAGGTGAAAACTAACGAGTAGGTGTTATCTCAAGGAGTCTGTGGCAGTGTCTGCACAATTTCCACTTACAATGAGTTTGCTCCAACACTTGGGGCTGTAATTCATGGCCAGGGGTATGACAGGGACTGCTTGTGTATCATCCCCGGTGGGAAGTGTAGGTGACAACACAGCCTTTGGGAATTGTAATGATCCCAAAAACCTTGGGGGACCATGTCCAGCCTACTCGTGTTTGACAGTGGAGTTAAAGCGTGTTCCTGGGGGAAGGCCAGTCCAGGCTGTGCATAACCCCCCCAGCATTCCCACACACCCAAGCACCAGCAAGCCTTGAATTTACAAGGTCAGTCTGAGTTGCAAACTGATCTAGAACCTGCTGATGCATCTTTTGAATCACCTGGCTTCACTATTTTGCTCCTTTGTTTGGTGCTCTGGGCATTTTATAAAGCAAGTCTCACTGAAATTGCTGTTTAGAGTCATAACTGAAAGGGACTTCCTTTCATGCCTCACTTTCAATGCAGCTCTGGTGCTTGCTAATCATAAATGCAACCTGGTCCCTGCACTTGAAAGAGCTGGGAAAGCACATAAGTGGTTCTGGTATGTTCTCCTTCCATTAAAAACGCCCAACATCCTGTATTTGCACGCTTGCCAATGTGATTTTGCTCTGGCCTGCTAAGCCCTTTTCACTTTACTGTAGGTCTGATTGTACATTTTTTCCAGTGAGAATGCCCAGCTTTTCTGCCCTTTCCCTGGCACAGAAAGGCTCCTGCTGTGACCCTGCAGGGCACAGGAGGTGCTTCCAGCCCCCCTTCCCTGTGCAGGCAGGGAGCAGGGGGGTCCCCAGGGCTCCCCCCAGGCTCTGCCTCCCTGGCCCTTGCCAGCCCCCAGCCACACCTGCTCAGGGCCACTGAAGCCTTTTATGAGAAAAACACCTCCCTACTCCCCAGTACAAACCACTGCCGAGGCTCCCACCCCCAGTGCTCCCTTCCCGTTCCCTCTGCAGCTCCGCTCCCAGCCCCAGTCCCTGCTGGGGGGACCAACCTCATCCCTGGGTCTGGTACATTTGGTATGAACATTTCCTGGCGCTCATAAACACCTTTGTCATTTCTCAGCGCAGTGAGAGGTGTTTGTTGCCCGAATTGAAGGAGTTGTGTGATGGGATCAGGGCTCCTGGGGGCTGATCCCGCCTGGCGACGCTCCCAAAGAAGGGCCAAATTTGGGGCCAAGTTTTGATTGGGGAGGGGGTCTCACTTTTTAATTACTCCTAGTGATGGTTGCAGCTTCCAGCATGAACTGGTTGGTGGGCACTGTCTGAGCACAGCTCCTTTTACAGCACTTCTGTAGGGACCAAATTGAAGGAGGTAAAAGGAAAGGTTGGGGCGGTGGGGGAGGAAGAGGAGATCTATAACTGGCATGTTAATAAAACTCCAGTTTGTCACTTCAGCAGCACACCCTGAGTGTAATAACCAAGCTTCCTTTCTATACCCCCTATGAGTCCCTTTGTATTGACAGATGCCATTTGTTCATTTACGACGTGATAATAAAAACCTTCAGCTTTACTGAATGTTGTTCTTTTCCTCCCCTGACACTGGGGCACCAAATGGTTTGTACTGCACTCAGCAGGCACTTTTCATTAAAGATCATGCCATGAAAATGAACTGTATTTGAAAACCATTTAGTAGCAAAAGTTCTGGGATTGAATAGGCTGCACATAAACCTTCCCTGGGAGGGAGCAGCTTCCCGGGTGCCTCACACATGGATCTGGAATAAGGGGGGTCTTTATGTCCAGGCAGCATTTGGGATTCCTGGAGCAAGGATTGTACATTGGTATCAGTTTCCTGGGACTATTTTTTTTTTTTTAAAATCTCTACCGGACTTTAAACGCCTCAAAAAATCTTTCTTTGGGCTTATCTGTACTTTAAACTTGTGATTTCCAAGATTTCCAGAGGCTCTCACACACACACACACAAATGAAGCCTAAACTGTAAATTTGGATGGCTGAAAACTAACACTTGAATTGATAATTAAGCCCGTATTCAGGAATGCTTGTAAACATCAGCTCAAACTATATTTTGAAGAACTGAATTCCAAAATTCAGGCTGCCAGCACCTGCGAATGTGGCTTGATTTGCAAAGTCAGGGAATGCTTCAAATTCCCATGGAACTGATGAAACCAAAAATGCACAGCTTTGGGCTGGACTCACCTTTGAAAATTAGGCCCAAAGGTTTGTAATGCTTTATCCAAAATGTAAAACTATAAAACCACTAAATAAATTTGCAGCAGATAAACAAAGCAATTAACATCATTTGTTCAAGATATTTTATTAATTAATTTTATGCTGGGAATTAATAGTATTTGTCACTCTGGAGAGGACTCGGTTATAATTTAGTAGCCACCTGCAGGTTTTGCTGTGAGCAGTAAATTTAAGTTTATGATGTCTACTAATATATAAATTTTAGTTTATGATAACTCCTAATATATACCAATAATTTTCATTAATTATTTATAATTAAGTCCAAAAAATATCACTAAAGCAAAAAATAATTAGCATCATAATAAAAACTGGAGCACAGCCACACTTTACTCTTTAAATACCATCAGAGCCCCCTCAGAATTCTACCCAAGGCAAAACTAGAAGCACAACAGCAGCTTCTGCAGTGCTGCAATATGGCATTAGTCCTTTTTTTTAATTATTATTTTAATCCTTCATATTTCATTGTATTTGGCAAAATCCCTGTAAAAGAAGTGTTTGCCAAGCCCCCAAAAAAGGTAATAATAACTGTTATCATCCTTCCCTGATCATCCAGGAGAGGTTTTTATCAGGAACATTATCACTTGTTGCCAAACAAGTAGGGAGATGTTAGCCCGGAGGATGAAATAGTTTAATCATGGGGAAACAATTTGCAGTGCACAGATCTCAGCTGGTTCCCTTTCATCTGCTCTCAGTTACTCAGCAACTCCCGAAAATCGGTTTTGTAGCTGTAATAAAATTCATTCTGTGGCCTCGCACGCACGCACCAAATGGTTTTGCCTAATTCCCAAGTGTTACAATCATCTGGAACAAAGAGAGAATTCATAAATTTGGAGGGAGGGTATTTGGTTTGGGCTTTTTTTGTTGTTTTTAAATCACAAACATAATATTTGTCTTAAAAAAAAATTAAAGAGTGAGAGCCCTTCTTGCTTCTGATGTCTTCTGAAAAAAATCATCAAAAAAGTGGCCAGTTTAGACAAATTGTTGCAAATGTAAGTCAAATTTAAAATGTCAATATTCCAAATTCAAACTGTCATAATAACAACACAACATTTTAAATTCTGTATCTCCATATTAGATATATAAATTTTTAATCTACAGAAATTTTGAATAGTCACATTCTTAGAACTGCAGGAAAAGAAGAAATTTCTGGTATTAGCACAGGTAAAAGCATCTCTGAAATCTCTTCCTGATCTGAAGTCTGTGGGATTCTTCTCAATTATTTGAAGTCTGTATTTTTGTCCTTGTGCCCTTGGAGCAAATCCAGTGCCAAGACATCTCCTGACTCACAGGAACGAGAGATTCTGTTAAAACATTTGGACTTCAGATTAAAGGTCTTTGTTTGAAGCATGTGAGTAACTTCCTTGCTGTGCTGAATTGGGAATAACCCCAGGATGTCACACTGCCTTCAGATGGCACAGAACTGCTTCTGTGGCATTAGAAAGGAGATTTCTCTTGGACTCGATGTGTTTGCAGCAGAATTATATTCATTTAGTGCAGCGTTGGTCTCTGTTCCTCTGTTTTCTCATGTGATATTGAGATAAAAATGCCCAAACCCCATTTTTATGTAATTTTTACTCCCTGTCATGAGTCATTCAGATCTCAACCTGTAACTCCACAGCCTGTGCATGAACTTCAGGCCTGGTCCATGACCTGCAGCCCATGGAGTTTGCTCAGCACACTGGAAGTGTAGATACAAGTGCAGATAAGATGAGGAAATGGAGGATGTGCTCATGGATTGTGTAGCAGGAGGGAAATTTGGGGTTCATCCCATTATTTCTCAACAGACTTTACTAAAGCCACCAATTCCATTGAAGCAGCTGCATGCTGGGCTCTGACAGCCTCACTCAGGTGGGATGGGACCCCATGTCCAAAGCCACCCTGCTGGATTAAAAGCCTTTTTTATTGGTTTATCTAGAGAGAAAGTAAACTTGGATTATTTATCTTTTCCTTTTTTAATGAAAGCCTGTGAAATCTGTGCTTGCCTGGCTGGTTACAATCAGCTCCCAAACTGGATTCAGGAGATTATAGATTTCAGGTCCAGAGTTATCTGTAGCTTTGCAACATCCATATGATCATATAATCCATATTACATGTGTTCTTACCTTTTGTGTAGCTCCACTTTGACTATTAACTAACAACTTCAACTATTCAAAGGCAACAGGTATTGCTCATTCAATAGCCTCCTTTTATTAGAAGGCTCACAAACAAGCAATTACTTATTGGAACGTTTTTGCTAGAATATAAATAATTTCAATTTGGTTGGAGCTATCAACTTTTAATTTGCTGCCTAGGCAGGGCTATTTCTTAAACTTTGATTAGACCTGCAATATCTTTTGTAGTATCTCTTAAGAAGGTGCCCTATAACACTCTTTAACCCCCTGCAAACCCGAATATAAGAAATGGAAATACATGTCTAATGTTTTTCATATTGTCTTATCTCTTCCTCTTGCACAGAAATGACTTTTGCTGAGTGATAACATCTCTGAGCACAAAGCACTGGGGTTAATTCAGAATGTTCCCCGCTCTTCTCAGGCTCAACTGCTCCTCAGTTACCCTGGGCCGTTATTGTGGTCATGCAGCAACCAAAAGAGAAAGTGCCTGGCTCCCCCTGAAAAAGGAACTCGTGGAAACCTATCTCCAGTAAATCACAGAGAGCAGTGCAGGTAGGGCTGGGGTGCCAGGGAAAACAAAGGGAGCCTTCCAGTGCTGGAGAGCAGAAGCAAGGCTGCTGGGTGAGGTCAGGATGCCTCTCCAGATTTGTGCCTGTGAGCTACATCAGGCCCTGAGAGGGATTTCTTGTTCACCTCCTTACAAAGGCGACACATGAGAGTCAAATGCCCAACTTCCAGCCAGCGAGTGAAGGTGTAGAAGTTCATCCCAATGTGTGGGGCGAGGTAAGGGAGTTCAGAGGTTGGGCTGGTGATGGCCAGGGGCTGGTTGGTTCCTGAGAGCATTGTTTCCTCCCAGCTAAAGCAGTGTGCTGTCTGTACCCCACAGCTCTGGTGGCTTCACTCACTTTACTGATACTTTTGAAACCCCCCATGACAACTCCCACGACGGTTGGACATTTCACAGGCAGCTCCAGGCCATGTCTCACTCTCCAGGAGCAGCCAAGCAGGAAGGGATAATCCAGCCACCAGTCTACACGAGCTGCTCTCAGAATCCAGGATTCCTTCCCTGTCCATGGCTTGCTCACTGTGGCAGAGGAGTCAGCACAGGTCGTGTATGGGGCATGGAAAGGGCACATGGCCTCTTACAGACTTGTGACAGCACCCTGTCCATCAGATCCAACATCTCCATGTACCTCACACAGCTCACTGGGCACCATTGTCAAGGAAAATCCCACCATTTAGACAAGAAGAGCTGTGCAGAGTGTGTTGGCTGAGGACACTGACAGCTCATGTTCCTGCCCTCCCACAACCAAACTTCCTGGGCAACCTTGAGCAACCTCCCTGCTCTCTCTTTGCCTCAGTTTCACCCTTTTGTGCAGGAAAATGTGCAGATGAAAAGGTTTCCCAATGCCAGCGTGATGTTGTGACATATCATATTCAGATACTCTCTAATGGGGACCATATAAATTCCATAGCTGCTTTATCTGATCCAGCAGTCATGAGTCTGCCTGGCTAAAAGTTGCTGCTCTTGATAAGAAAACATTCCTGCTCTTGAAATTCCTTCTTGAGAAAAGAGTGAGGAAGGTCTCAGTCATGTTCTGGTGAGCAGGTGCCTGGGCAGGAGCAGATGGAGGGGCACTGGCCCAGGGATGGCTCTTTGTTGGGTGGGAATCTCTGTAAATGTGCATTGTGGTCCCTGGAGAAGGGGACAGTCATTTCACAGGCACCTTCTGCCACCTTTCTGCAATGCCAGGGTAACCCTGGAGCCCAAACCTTTGGTGATCTCTTTTCAACAAAGTAGACAGAAGTTACTGTTCTCAAGGGTTTGGTTTGTGGTGTTTCTTTTAGGCAAAATAATGTAAATTATTTATTCCCATCTCATTTGAAAATTCAATTTCAATGTGGTTAAATATGCATAAAAGCTCTTGCTTTGACCCACTGCAATACCCTCTGATCACCTTTGTTCATTATGGGGTGACAGCTGACTGAACTCTGATACGGGGCTGTATTATTTATCTTGTGGTGTCAAACCAGCCAAAAGAGCTCCAGAACACACATTTATTACTCCACATGCAAACAAAAAAGAGGTTTCCAGGCTACAAATACCAATGGCAACACTGGAAGCATCTCAGCCAGGCAGTGTCCATGCAAATCCTTGGAGAAATGCCATTAGTGCTCCTCCTGAGAGCTCAGAGGCTCTAACACTGAACACATGAGCTCCCCACTCCATGGCACCAAAGTCAGACTTGTAGTTTTTGTATTTGTTCCCAAATTCTCCCCTTTCCTCTCTACCTTTTCATTTTATTTCACCTCCATACAGTCAGTCCTACAGGGTTAATTTAAATAACGTGTTTATTACTCCAGGAGTTCACAAGAAACATGACTTGTCTCGTTCTGTTTATAGAGCATGTAATCATTAGAATAAAATAACAACAGAGATCAAATCACCATCTGTATTTAAAACTGGCCTCAAGTCTTTCCTGTGACAGAAACACTGCTGTGAACACCTCAAGCTGTGGGGACCTGGACTCATCTTTTTTCCATTTTTATCCATCGTTATCTTTTGTTACAGTGGGGTTTGCTCTGTACTTTTATTTATATTTTGTTGCTATGGTATTTGCTGCTGGTTTTGAAAGGTGGGGATGTATTGTCAGTCAACCTGAGTCAGATTAATTGAGCTCCTTCTGATATAAAAGTCTCAAATCAATACAGTGTTCACCTTGTAAACTGCACTTTTTTTTTGGTTTGTTTAATGCCTCCTGAGATCAGATGCATTAAAATCCACGTGGAGCTAACTTTTCTTTCTCTTCTCACCCCCACACTTCCCCATATGTGGTTTTGATTTTCCCCTCAGGGTACCTATGGGAGGTCTGGAAAACTCTTGGGAGCTTTCAAAGAATGTTAATATGTATAACACTGCATTTTTCGTTTTAAATGCAACATGTAAAGATCTTTCTTTTTGAGGATAAACAACTAAAGCTGCTTGTTAAAAAGCATTTGTAAGAAAAAGTTCCCTCTTTCCATAAAAAAAGCTTAATAACATTTAATTGTATTTCATAGCATTTGGCACCCATAGCATTAAGCGTTTACAGTTCCTTGTAAAATGTCTGGGCAACACTGACTTTTAATTTTCCTGAGTTGTTTTGGGTTTTTTTCCTCTCCTCTTGATAAGAAATTTCTACCTAATGGTCCAGTGCAGCATTTGCTCTTCAATCCCGGAGCATTTTGTTTGCCTGAGAGCAGAATCTGCTCGGTGGTATCTGTGCTGATCTTAACAAACCTCATCTCTCTGCTTGAACCTCACTGTGAGCACCGAGATTGCAATCACAACTGGGAGCTGAGCTTTTTGCTATAAGTAATTCTACAGATAACAAGAATAAACATTTCTAAGATCAAGCACAAAGACCCAGCACCTTTGGGGAGATGGCAATTTTGTGGTGCTGATCAACATGCATTAAGTTATTGGTTATAGCTGCACTCCCTCATTTTATCCTCACTTGAAAAGTTGGCTACTCAGTGCTTCAGATAAAGACTGTGAAATTTGATCACTGGAACTAAAATGGATGGCTTAGCTGCCTAATCTCCTCCATCCCCTTATCATCAGCTCCCCATCCCCTCCCCACACCATCTTCAAAATTGGGAAACAGCCCCAGACTTAGGGGAATATGTGCTGGCTTAAAGCAAACAATTCTCACAGACTGTGTGGCCTCAGCCACAAGCGAACCTGGTGGGGAGACCCAACCAGGGAACGTTAAATTTGGGGAGATTATGGCCCCTTGGTCTGTCGGATCAGCCTGTTAAAGTTGAGAACTGATTGTCTTGATAGTAATAGTATCTGAAAACATCTGATAATACATTGCTAACTTGTATAATCTTTCTTTATCCCAGCAAATTGCCTCTGAAGGCTAAATCCTCGCAGACAAGGTGTGCATTTGCAGGGGGAAGTGTAGCATGTGCCAGGAGAATTAGCTCTCTCTCATCACCCAGCAGTGCAGCACATGCACAGGGTAAGGCAGGATGCTCACAGCAGCCCTTTGAGGGCAATCCTGTGAGGGAGACCAGGCTGGTTTGGGGGGAGAGGGGGGTTGTTTGGGGTTTGGATGCTTTTCCCCAAAAGCCTATTTCTCCACAAATGCAAACGAGGTTAATTTTTTTGCAGGGTTGGTTATTGATCCCTTCCCTGTGGATACACAGTATCGAGGGGTGGAACAACCCCAGATGTGTTTCCTTTGTGCTGGGTCTCTGACCTTCACCAGAGGGGATTCTGTGCCCATAACCTGGTACACTCATCCTTCTTCCCAAGCAAACTTCCCAGTTTTCCTAAATTCACATTTCCTAAACTCACAATTTCTTTCCCAAATTGCTACAATCTCTGTGTGAGAAAAGATAACAAAGTGGGACAGAAAGCAAATGGATTGGGACTCAATATATATTTATCATTAGGGTTTAACTTACAACTTATTTGGCATATTGATAATGTATCCCCGCTACATTCTGTACTAATGCATTTCCAAAATATATGAGCTGCTGCTAATGAAGCCAGTTGGGATTATCTGTGTGGGGCTTTGCCAGTTTGCCACTGGGCTGTCAGGTCTGGGCTCCTGAGTCTGGCTGGGGACAATGTCTGTGCTCTGGGCAGGAGTCAAAATCTCCCAGGTAAAGGTGGGACTGGGGACTCGGCTTTAGTCTTCACAGTGTGGCATAAGGATTGCTGCATGAGTAAGGAATTATTATTATTATTATTATTATTATTATTATTATTATTATTATTATTATTATTATTATTATTATTATTATTATTATTATTATTATTATGTTATACTTCTTCTATCAAATTTCCAATCAACTGCCCTCTGTCCAAAACGAGAAGCGTTTCACACCGGGCACTCCCCATCCCCCTTCACAACCAAGGGCACGTTTAAAACTTAAGGGCAACTGTTCCATAAAACACTGCCCAACCCTTTGCAAATTCCCTGCATAACTCCTGCATGCATCCTCCAACCTTAGTCCATCCCTGCTCCAAAGTTGTAATTTGCCCTCCAGTCCTTTTCTTTCTCTCTCTCCCTTTTTTTACAATCTCTGAGATGGCAATTAGCTCAAGAGATGCACTTAGAGCTTCGCTTCAATTACAGATCCCTCCTCTCAAGCTCTCTGCTGGTTTATGCTAATTTAAACATCCTTCTGCATGAAGCATCAGTCTGAATTCTTTAATTATTCCCTCCTTATCTGAGATTTGTCTCATGCTTTCCAGCCATGGGTGTGGTGATCCACATCCCACATAGTCCCAAAGGGAACCGAGGTTTTGTAAAAGAAAATCCCTTGGGGCAGAATCACTAAAACGAAAGGAAAAAAATAGCAGTATTAGTGCTGACCACTAATACAATCTTTTTCTCTCCAGAGGTCTGATAAAGCTTCACAAAGAGAAGTAAATGTTGTCATTTGCACTTTCGAGGTGCGTGAGACAAAGAGCAGAAAATTGCATTTGATGGATTTGGACAAAGATCTGATGCAGTCAGAGAGGTTTGGATGATTTGGTGCTTGGTTTTCCTTAGATAATGATATAATGCTGTGTCTACAAGGGTTTTCATGACTTCTCTTTCTCCTGCATGTCCTTCAGCCCTGTGGATTTTGTCTTAAACACATGCAGGGAATATCTTGAATGAAATGTTTCTCCTGCTGGGAACCTCAGTGCTTCTGTCTTTGATTTAACATCCCATCCCAACCCCCCAAAACATCCCTTTTGTCTATCCATGAAAACACTTTGGTATAGAACAGATTTAAGTAACGTGCTGGGAGAGAAATATTAAGTTGAGGTACCAGATATTAAGGTACCAAATGCTCTGAAACAGTCACTGGAAGAAGCAGCATAAGATGCCCTTGAGAATTTGGAGGAAGCAAAGGGTGTCTGTCTCTGTGCCAGCAGTCCTGGCTGGAAAATGATGTTGTGGCTGCAAAGACACAGAATAGAATATAACACTTGCTTATTCCTCAGACCCCAAATTTCTGCTGCTGTATATTAAGCATCCCCCTTGGGAAGTTATAGTAGCTCATAAAAGTGTAAAGTAGAAAGTCAAAACTTACATGGGAACTCTTACATTTTCTCTGTGTGGCCATTATGAGGTTATTTATGGTACATGTAGGAAAGATTAAAGGTTTTCATAATAAAGGAAAGCAAGAGCTCCAGAACTGGGTACCTCCTAACAGCAGTGACTCTCAAGACAGGATAAATCACCCAAGCAACCATTAAAACTTCAAGAAGATTGCTTGTAAACCTCCAAGCCATGCCAATAAAGCATATTCCTTGCCATGGAACACTCCAGATGGTGGAGCTCAGCACTTTTGCAAAACTGAGGGCTACTCACAATTGAACCCTCCTGTCCTTTTCCTCAGAGGGCACAGTGCCAGGGCACCACTCTTGGATCCGTGGGGTCTTTAAGTGTGGGAGGAACACGGGCAGCAGGCTCAGGAGAAGGGGATTTACCAGCCAGAGCATCTCCCGAGATGGGCTGGGTTTCTGTGCTGAGCAACTCAGCACATTTGTCATTGTGCTGCTCCTTGGGGGTCTCCCATCATAACACAATCTTAGAGAAACATTTTTATGGGCTCCAGGAAGTTAGGAAAATATTCCAAGGCCCTTCAAGGTTCTGGTTCATTTGCATTTTAAAACGTCAAGTCTGCCCGTTCCTTCCTCTCTGAAAGGCCAAGTAAAAGTGCAATAAATCACCCTGGAAGCTCGTGTGTGGCACAGCATCAGCAGTGGGGTGGGACCCAGCCAGGGACTCCTCTGAGGGTTCTACACCAGAGAAAAGACCCAAACCAAAGATACTGTTTCTTTTATTTTCCTTTTTTTTTTTTTTTTTTTAATTGGTTCATTGATTGGTTTGTGTTGTGCTGGTGTTTTCTTCTCTATTTCTATTTCGGGAAAACCCAACCCAGATTTCAAGCTGTGACCCTATTTGCTCAGGCTGGACAAAGGTAAGTCCTGAGGAAAGTGGTGTAGGAGCTAATCTGTGCCAGCACTGGCCTAAGAATAATTCCCACAGATGGATCATGCCTGGGCCAAATTCTACAAGTAGACTTCTCTCGTGTTTCATTTACTCAAGGGAAGTTACCAGATCTGATCTTCATGTTAATTCTTAAGCTTGATTTAAGAGAGTGGAGCAAGTTTATGAGAAGTCTTCATTCTGCAGACTGCAGGCTCCCCATGGCCATGTCCAGAGAGCTTCTGGGGAATTCCAGGCACCAACTCACTTCCCACAACAACCTGACTCTCACTGGGGAATTTCTGGTGTCGTTTCATAGTAAATAAAAATTATTATACTAAAGATAAGGAAAATCTACCCATATTCAAATCATTCCTGTTTAAGCAAATGTTCAGATAATGGATTTTTTTTTCAAGCTAATATTATAAGAAAGTATTTCTGTGACAGAAAGGAAGTAAATCTAAACCTCTTATAACTACATTGCCATTGGTCACTTGTGTAAATCGATGGGAATAGTGCATTAGTGCATTGTTTTTCTCTGGGTTTTCATACAGTAATTCTAAAAGTGCTGGAGAAACTGTCTTAATTAACTGAAATCAGTGGCTATCTTTGCCCACAGACTTTGGTACATATGTGAATGGAGATTTAACAATAGAGGGAGATGGATTCCAAGCCCCTGTCCACATGAACTGGGCAGTCACAACCTCCAATGCAATCTTCAGGTATCTTAGTGCCTGTTACACAGCAAATCTGCAGACCTGACTTTAAAATAATGAGTATTCAAAGTGCCCTGAACGAAAGAATGAATTTTAAAGGTTTAGAAAAACACTTCTAAAAACGAGGTGAGGACATCAGAAGTTGATCGAGCCCAAATCCTGCATCTTTCTGGGAAGGAAATTAAGAAACATCAGTGCCAAAAGTCTCAGAGGACCCACACTCCGACACGAGTGGGATGGGACCTGTCCCAGGACATGGAGAGTTACTGGGAATGAGCCTCCCTGGAGTGGGAGCTCGGGGGTGCTGAGGCAGGAGCAGCATCTGCGAAACTCCAGCAAATGCTCCAAGCATGGCTGGCACTAATCTAGGGGATTCTAGTCCAGCACTTAGCATATAAATGGGGAGTGAGTTTCCTGTCTGGGGACACCAAATTGCGGCTTCATGCATGGCCAAAGTGTATTTTCTTTGTCTGTGGGAAGGTCAAAAGCGCTAAAGAGTCAGATCAAAGCAGGGAAAGTGAATTGGGAAATAAAAAATTAAAATATTAAATTAAAAAATATTTGGCAGATTTGATGCAAGTCCATGAAAATCATATTTGTATTTATTTCCACTCCCTTACTCCTCAGAAATGTGCGTGTTGCCAATACAGTGTCTGTATCCGACTTTTTTTTTTTTAAGTGCCCTCCTGAATTAACCATCCAGAATCATCCAGCAATGCCCAGGAGATTTGGAGTTAGCCTGGGAATATTTCAAAGGACCCCAAAGATAACTGCACTGGCTCTCGTATTGCATTTCCATTTTATGGCATCTTTTTATATTCTGTAGTGGGCTTTTCTGAATAAAAATGAGACAGCCTCTTAAGAGGCCTTTTTATTATTTGCATTTGGCAAAAACAGCCTTAATGAGCTGTTAAGAGTCATTCCCCAGCCCCATTGTTGGCGATGCAGGGGAGCCTGTAAAGTGCTGAAAAGCCAAAAGACAATTTATGATGCCTGATGCCATCCCTTCCTGAGACAATGCCGCAGAAAGGAAGATATCTGGGCAGTAGGAAGTCCCAGTATTTAAACGCCCGAATAACTTTTTACTGGAGTCATAACTGTGGAATTCGCTGTTTTCATTTCAGAACGGTTCCCTGCCTGTACCCTGGGCGATGTCCTGCCTGTGCTGCCTGTTCCTTCTCATCTGCAGCGCCAGAGAAAAGGAAGATGACTCAAGGAAAACCCCCCATTCATCCCCGGGATTGAATAAATAGCACCACATTCCAAGCAGACACTAATCAATGGATGAAATTCCTATTTATTCGGCTTAATAACTGGAGGCAGCGCTGCTTTTGTCACAGCCTGGTCCACCCAGATGTGGAACTCAAATTTACCCATAGATGGGACAGAGGGTTTTTCAGCACAGGGAGGGGAAAAAAACCCAACCCCAGTTTCCCGAGGTTGTGCAGCAGAGGGATGTGAGGTTCTCGGCATTGTTTTCACTTTGGAATGGGGCAGCAGCCAGTAAATGTCGGAGGTGTTTGTTGGTGGCTGGGGAGACCATCAAATCTTTGTGACAGAGGCAAAGACCTTGGGTGTTATCGTTGACACCCAGACGTCTCAGAAAGTCTTGCATTCATTGTATCTTCCCTTACTGTAAATGACAAAATGACATCTTTTACCAGGCTCATGTGTATTGATGAGCTTCAGCCCTTACCAACTCCAGCAGTGTCAGTGGGCGAGGAGTGGGTTGGTCCGTGTGACAGTAATTAAGTGCTTCTCTCACTGTCTGAGCAAAGAGGTGACCCAATGAAGAGCTCGAATCACTTCTACTATTAATAAAAACAAGGAAGGCACTAAAATAACAAAATACAAACTCTCTTTAAGATGTCGTTTTTCACAGGACATGTCCTCTTTCAACAGAACCGAATATTCTCCATTGTGACATTCCCACTGCATTCCTGGATGTATCATCCCTCGGGTGAGCAGTGGGCATCCTGTACTGCCACTCGGCACCTGGGGCTGGAGCATATTTCAGAGGAGGGAAAAGTCATTCAGATGCTTAAATAAAGCACCTTCGGTCCTCTGAGGGCGGTGGAAAACTGCAGTGGGGGTGGAGGGAGCGATCTCTGATTTTAGGTACCACTCTGGCACAAATAGACCTGGGCAGGGAGAATTCAGGCTGTGGTTGCACTTGACTTTTCATCTGGTTTCAAGAAGCACCCCATGGGCTTTATTTGGGTTTATTGCATTATTTACGAGCTATTTTTTACTGAATTATCAAATATGTGATTTGATTGTCTTTCTTTTAGTGGCACAAGTAATAGTTACTTATGTTCCAGAAATAAAGCAGCTCTGTCTTACTTAAAATGCCAGCACAGGTTCTGCTTTTCACCTGGGAAGCACGAGAAAGGAACTGATCCTGCAGTGGTTCTTCCATTGATCTCTAATTTTTCCAGGCACAATCAAAGTTTGATTTTTCTAAAATCCCCTGAAATATCAGGATCTGACTCTGACCTCGCCATCCTGAAACCAGTGGAGTGACTAATTTAGATTTTTCCTTCTTCCATTAAGAGCAATATAACCCCTGTATAATTTTTCCTTCCTTTGGGGAAATATTGCCTCGCTGGTTTGTTCCAGCACAGCCCTTTGTCTGGGGTGTAATCATCAGCAATTACCCATGTGCTGAGCATTTTGTCACAGTTCCTTACTGCTCACAGCCATACATAGTAAGCAGTCAGATGTGGGGCTGTGAGAAGTGCGACAATAAAGTGATGCAAACCCACAGCAGCTGGATCCTTGGCTCCTCACTTGGCTCCTCATTCTTCAGAAATGTTCTTTCCTTCTGTAATTTTATTTGCATAAAAACACAGCCCAATAATTTGACGACTTCTCACCCTCACGCTGTGCAGAGAAACAAAACAGCTTAATACTGAACTAAGCAATCAATTATACTTTTTTTTTTTTTCGGAAATCACACATTTTTCACTTTCTTTCCTACGCTGTGACTTACAAAAATGACTTACAAAAGTGACTTACAAAAGTGACTTACAGTGCAGCTGGGTTATGCAGTAAAATGAGTAACCCTTAGTGTTAAAAGGATTATTCTTCTGGTAACTCAGGGAACAAAGCTTCCCAATAAATGTCGTGTTCTGCCATGCTCTGAGTGCTTTTGTCCAGTTCATAGCACAAATCATACTGTTCCCAGTGCTCGTCCCCAGCAGTAGCCTTTAATGCTTAACTCAGTGACCTCACAAAAATAATTGCTGTGAAGCAAATTTACTCAGCTCTGTGGCTTTCTTTGCAGACTGAATGGCTCAGAGAACTGTGCAGATTGTCTATGGAAATGAAGAGGGAGAAAAGAAACCCCAGTGGTTCTCCCCAGCTCAAGATGGGCCCATGCACAGAAGAAACAGGGGCTTGTCCTGGTGTCCTGCCTGCAGGATGGACACAATGATCACCGACCCAACTGCAAAGCACCGCAGTGACTGGGAAAACCCAGCCCAGCAGCTGCCATTTCAAACACTACACGTCTCCAACTCGTCCTGAAGTTAAAATTTCAGGTTTCACCGTGAGATTTGACTAATAATCATCCCCCAGGCGAGAGTTGTAATGATTTATGAGCAGCTTTCTGGCCATTTACAAGGGAAGAATTGAGGGGGATTCTCATCTCTCTGCATAAATCTGTATGAAAAGTCCCTGTTTGAAACTTGGGGGAATTTTGGCGTTGGGTTCCAATGCCAGGCTCCTGTTGCCAGCTCTGCCTTCAGCCTCACAGTCCCCATCCCCTGGCAGCTCCTTCAGGGCAGGGAGCTGAGGAGCAGCCACTGCTTGTTTGTCTGCCTCTATATTTATATGGATATATATGTAAATTCCTCGGGGACAAAAAAAAAACCCCAAACCCCTCCGTTTAGGGAGGGAGCAGAAGAGTTTTGCTTGATGTGCATGTGATATAACCAGAGCACAAAAGCAGCTTACAAACAGCTTGCAGAGATTAGCCAACAAGAAGCAAGCTATTCTTTTCACAAGGTGTTATTAGCATATTTTTCATCAATACTATACTTAACAGCTACTACATGGCAGGAAGTGGTGTTTAACCTCTTGTTCCAATGTAACGAGATTACTTGGGATGGTTATGTTACATTCCATTCATAAAGGCCCTCCTGTGTCCAGTTAATTAGATTCACTGTTTGGCAGCTTTAACTGGAAGAATATGCAACGAAATGTATTTGGAATATTGAAAATTTTAAGCTTGGTTTTGTCTTTCTGAGAGTGATATAAAACCAATCTGACAGATAAAGGGCAGTGTTAGAATATTCTGCCAGGTTCTGATGAATATGGGGTTTAACCACTTAAATCCCCGAAGCTAATTCTCAGAGTTATTTGAAATAGATGAACATCACCTGACTTATTGAGGGAAAACAAGGTGAAACTATTTTTTCCTTGATCTGGCTGGAAAACTGAGCCAGAGGGGACTCTCTTGCTTTAAGGTTTTTGGTTTTCAGTGAATTTAAGCTTGGTTTGGCAAATGGCAGGAGCATTTTGATCTGAATGTGCAGCTTGGAATAAAACTATGAAGCAGGTGAAACTTCTGAGACATTTAATTTCTATTCTTAACTCCCATGGTCCTGGTAATTTGCTTTATTTTTTTCCTAAAGAATTTGTGGGTTGCAAGATGTGTGCCAGGAGTGTTATTTAAAAGATTCAATGTTAATTAACAAACTATAATATGAAAGAAAAAACTTGAAACAGCTGAATTTAGTTTGGCAGAGTTAGAGCAGCATGTCCCTCTTGTAGAAGCTGGTTTGTCCTTTTATAAAAAAAAATCTTGCAAAATAATTAAAGCAGCCTGATTTTCCCTCTTCTGTAAAAACAGGGGTTTATTCTCTGAGTAAAAGGAGGGCAAGGTAAAGAAACTAATTAAATTCAGCAATTTAGGTTAACAATGCGACTCTTTTGCTGTTGGACTGTAGTTATTACATGCAGCAGTTTCTGTGCAGCAGCATAAAAGAGACACACTGGATTTCTCTTTTTATTTTTTTCCCATTTCACCCACCTTCCTAAGACCCATCAGCACCGTCCTTGCCCTCTGTAGAAAGGAAAATCCACACGTGAACAGTTGACAATGTGTTTTCATGCCCAAGATGAAATTTAACAACAACAACAAAAAAAAAAGTCATGTTTTTAGAATATTATTATTCAAATAACTTCTGCAAAAGCAGTTTGAATGGTAGTTTCTATGTACTTCCTCCTGACTTAGAGCTACAGCCAAACCTCATGGAATGACTGCTGCAGGTACAGACCGTGGAGCAGCTGAGCTGCATTTTCGGTGTTTCTTGCTGCTGCCGTGGGGGTGTGTTGGGAGTTCTGCCGTGGGAGGCTCCGGGGTGTCTCCAGCAGGACTGGGCAGCCCTTGCTCCCAGGGTGTGTGCTCAGGTGAGCCGGCCCTGGCCCAGCCCCGGCGGTGGGAGCTGTCCAGCAAGGGCTGAGCCCTCTGCTCCTGCAGCTTCCCCAGCCAGGGATGCTCCGAGAGCCCCCAGGTGCTGCTTTGCTGGGGCACACTTGGCAAAATGCAGGGACTGCTCGTTCCCACCCGCTGCAAATGGTGGAAGTTGNAAACCCAGCCAGGCACTGACATCTCTGGGGTCTGTCCTGGGCAAACCTTCTGCAGCCCCTGGCACCCAAGTTCTGGCTGCAGGGTGATGCTTCTCACCCCCCAAGTCCTTCCTGAAAAGGAGGAGTTCACCTGCACGTGTCACCACAGGAAATTCTGCTCTGTTTGCTTTGCTGGGAAACCTGTGGGATTCTGCCACAGGGATTTAGAGGCTTCATTGTCTCACTCTGGGAAATGAGCAGCTGAAGAATCCTCTCCATCTATTTCTGAAGGCTTTTCTCAAGCATCTTTTCCCCCCAAAAAAAGCTGTCCCAGGTTTCAGGACCCCTTCCATCTCACCTCCCACTGCTAAGCCATCAAACTCAACCCCAAAACACTTCTGCTCCAAGTATTGTATAAAAAGATAACTATATATATTAGAGATATTTTTTAACTGTAATTTAGAAAAGTACAAAGTAATGTACCGAAATTTAAATGCACATGTTCTCCTGGGATCACTTAGATGCTTAAAGTTAGGCACATGTTTGTTGAATCAGGACCTGAACTGGGATGACACTGCTCATATAAATTACACTTTAAAGCTCATTCTAAAGCATCATGGTAAAATAAATATCTTTCCTGCTTAGTACTAATGAAAAACAGTATTATTGGTACTTTTCCTGTATCAGTTCAGTCAAAAAGGGATGTTGTGCAGTTGGAGAGAGCAGCTAACCCTGCTTCTTGATCAACCTGATAATTAATAGGAATAGAGAAAAAGCCCTGTATTGCTGAGTGCTGATCAGGCAGCAAAGGCACTCCAAACATCTGAAGAAAAAACAGTTTGTTAATTGCTGTCTAGACAGTTTATTGCTGCAATAAGATCAAAACACAGAATACTGAGGTTTGTGGTATGAATCATGCAGACTAAACAATTGTTTTATTGCATTTACAGAGCGCTTGATTTATAATGCAGTCAACTTGGTAATAAAATTCCTCCATTGTATATCCTGAATAATTTCACCTCTTTTCACATCTCTCTGGTTTAATTCTATATCAAGATGTTTTAAAAATGTCTGGATGGAGAGGGGATTACTGTCATGTGTAAATAAAGTGACTTATCTTGGGTCTCTGTTGTGTCATCTCCAGGCATCCAGCATTGATGCAGCATTTTGCTGGGCCTGGATCAGCTGGTGGGACTGTGGATACACTGAGGAACAGATTTTTTGGGCTCCAGCCTGCAGTGAGTGCACTAGAGGGAAAGTAAGGCTGAGCCATTGCAAGAGCTTTCATCCCACTTCACATTCAGCCAAAAGGGATCAATCAGGCAAGAGCCAGAGAGATGCTGAAAGGAGGACCTGAGATGTAAAGAGAATTCTGTAACTTTGCAAGCAATCCAGGAACTGGTTGGTCATTTAGTTTTCATTAATAAAATGGTAAAGTAATTCTATAACATCAGTGTTGATAATGCAGGACTACAGTTTTACAGTTTGGAAAGTCCAGATAAATTATTTTGTTATTTCCTAACAACAGAGAGGATCTGTTGCTGCCTGAGAGGACTTGACACTGAATTCACTGATGAGAACAGCAGCTTTTGGATACAAATTCAGGCAATTTTCTCCTCAGGGCCTTCAGTGCTTCATGTGCACATCAAGCAGAACCATTCCTGCATGTGCTGGGCAGCTCCTGCCAACCCCACAGTGAGGGGCCAAAGGCACTGACAGGAGCCAGGATATTCTTATGGAGAAAAAGCTGAGAATCTGTTCTGCCCACTTTCCAGCCTAATTTTGATTTACTGATCCCTGATGGCCTCGAGTGTGTTACTCCAGAGAAGAACTTCCCCCACCTGCTCAGAGTGTGACCCAAGCCCAGAGGATGTGTCCTCTGGTCCAAAACTGTCCTTGGGACAAAGGAGCAGAGGAATTTATGGTGGGGAAAGGCAGAGTGAGGGCAGGATGATGTCTAGGGGGAGGCACCGAAACGTTGTAGACACTGTGAGCAACAAATGTAGGAGCTGAAAGGTGTTAGAGCCCAAAACCTTGGGGAGGTACAGCCAGTGCTCCTCTGGCAAAGCACCTTCTCTCCCAGCAGCCCAACACAAGCCATTACAAGCACATGGACTTGGGGCAATCAGCCCTTCGTGGTCTCTTTTACATGGCTTTAAATGCTGTGAGAAGTATTTCTGTCGTTTATTGCTACTCAATAAAGTTTTATCTTGTGGAAGTCATGATTTATTTACTCCATCCTGCAGAACAGACATGTGCACTCTCCCACATCAGCACCCCTTTACCAGATTCATAAAATGTGTTAACAATTCATTTAAAATTCATATACAAGGCGAGTACAGCTCCTTCCCAGGGCTGCACCAGGTAATATAAAGCAGCACGTGCCCTGACATGTGGCACGTTGTCAGTGTGTGCTCTGAAGGCCTCCCTCAGCTCTAAGCACCTCAGTGTGCCTTGGAGCTGCTCCTGTCTCCAGCCAGTCCAGCAGCATCTTTCCACTTCCCAGTTATCACAGAGCTGTGCCCGATTTTCCTTCTCAGCTGCCAGGAAAACACAGATTGTGAGAGCAGTTGGTTTAGGGAGTCAAGAGAGTTTATCTCCAGCCTTTCAGTTTGTGAACTGCCTGTTTTGCAAGGCTTTCACCTGACAGGACACAGCTTTCTGCTGCTCTGTGTGGGAGTTACACAAGCAGGAAGGTGAGGGGAGAATCAAAATGAGGGTTTGCAGCCTTGTGTTGCCCTCTGTGGAAGTGATCTTTGCCTGTAGCTTTCCCAACAGCCCTTCTGAAAGGTGTAACCATTGTGTGGCTTCAGTGACCTGTTTCTAATGGCTGTGAAATATCTCTGGTTATTCCCTTTCCCTGGTAGATTTGGGGTTATTGCAGAGTACCTGCTCACAGCACTGCTATTTTCATTTTCCAGCACCACAGGACCCACAAACATCTCACCTCCAGGCTCCTCACAGCAAGATGCCCAACCTCAGACTTTGTTATCTTGAGGTGTCTCACAATATTTGCATCATTCCCAACCTAAGGAGATGTGAGGGATCTGTGATATCTCTGCAGTGTCCTTGTTCCCTTCTATTCCTACTGTAACAGGGTCATGCCCCGGGAAACACAGTCTGATGTTTGTGAATTCCAGAGGAAAAATTAGTGACAGTTTTGTGCTGACTTAAATAGTAACAACAAAATGTTGGGGTGTGGACAGGCCCCAAGTGTCCTTCAAAGGAGCAGCCAGCTGGGTGGCTCTGGCAGAGCCCTGGCTGCATTCCTCACAATGTTGCCACACACATTTGTGCAGTATTTGGCTTCTCTGTGCAACATGATTAATGAAACATGTCCTGTTGGCATCAGCATCCTGGGGGACCCCAAAGCAAACGAGGGGCCTTTGAAGGGTCTTCAAAGCAGAAAATACTTACCACAAGTTTATTAAACCAGGCTTCACTGGTAATAAATCAGCAGCCTGTAGACATGCCCTTGTCTTGGCATGAATTATTAGAAGAATAGAGTGACCATTTACAGTGTCCATGGCACCTTTCAATCTCTCATTCACAAGTTTGGTGAGATGTCCCTTCTTGAGGCAGCTCCTCTGCAGAAAAGAGCCACGAGTCAAGGGAGTCCTGTCCCTGTGCAATTCTCAGAAATCCATGGGAGACTCCAAGACTTGTCACACCATCATGTCATCCCTTCTCCCATTGCTGAGCCATGACTGGAAGTATCTTAAAGACACTGGCCCAGAGGCTCAGCAGTTGAGCTGGTATGTCCCTCCTGCATCTGCACTTCGGGTTATGTGATCTCACCATGCATTTCAAAACCACAACCCACTGGGGGGGTGTTTACAGATTTGCACATCCCTTACACTGCACCATTGTATGGTAAATGATACTGGAGGCTCTCCTGAGCTCTGAACAAAAGCCCATTGTCTGAGGGTGTTACATGTCCCACGTGCTCTGCCCAGACTGACACTTGTACCATGACAGTGTAGGCCAGTTCACACGAGAACTGTTTTCTGGTATTGCCTTTTGGATTTTTAATGGCATTTGTGCAGGTGCACAGCCTAAAAAAGGGCTTTTTTTTTTTCTCAGTCTACAGAGTTGGTCCAAAATTCAGCTGGAGCAAGGGCTGTTCACAGCAACACTTGATTTTTAACAGCGATCTCGAGGTTTTGTGTCACATCCCTGAGTATTGCTCAGTGGTATTTGATGTGTTTGAGCAACTTTCCATTAAATTGGTTTTATAGGTGAGGGGCAATTTGTACAGTTCAGCAAGAGCCAAAGCAAGTCCAAGGCATTTGTGCTTGAGGCTGTGTGCAGATATTAATCAGTTCATCTTCTCGGTGTAAATGCTGTCTCAGGTTAATAAATGATAATGTTTTAGTGCAGGACCAAGCCCTGGCTGTATATTCCTCACCCTCAGGTTCCTTGACATAACCTGAGAACCACTGAAAAGGTCCAAAACCTCTGGGCTGAACTGTGGCATCTGTGGCTTCATCAGAAAGGGCTCAGAGTGCTGTTGCCCCATTGCACCTTCCCCAGTCTCCATCCCTTGGGTTTGGGTGTGATTTTAAGTTGGATCAGTCCCCTGAACTGGGTGGAACCATGAGAGGGGCCAGCACAGGAAGGACTGTGGTGCATGGAAGGAGCAGTGTAGAGAGGGAGTCCTGGATTATTGGGGACCACAACTGCCTCCAAACTCTGCATAACAGGAATCCACAGATAAGGTCAGCCCCAGCCCCAGCGTGTTCCCACGGGAGAATCACTTCCCAGCAGGGTTGTGCAAGGGGCTGATACTCTGTCTTCCTAAATCCTGGAGGGCTGAAGCTTATTTGTACATCAAACAAGCCCAGTTGGAGCCTACCATGCAGAATTGTCCCTCTAATGTAACTCGGCTGTGTATGTGTTTCATTGCAAAGAAAATACAGCTCTGCCTTCCACCAGCTTCCCTCATCACTGCCCACATTAGTGCCAACTGCTCATTTGACTTGTGTGTGTTAAAAGAGCTGCATTGGCAGAATTCTGAATAAATGCAAATTTATTCAGAATCATCTGAAATATTTGGAGTTAGAGGCACAAGTGGGATCTGAGTCAAGCCACTTGTCCTACTTTCTGTCACCCAAACACTAGCCCTTTATAAATCATTCATTTCCAGACTGTTTATTATCCAGGGGAAGTAACAAAACAGTAGTATCACATAACACATCCTAAGAATGCCTTGTTCATTTTAAGAGCAAATAAAACTAAATAGCACCAAATTGTTAGTGATGCAGCCTATGAGACCAACACAAAAAGGGGACCTTTAATCAGGCTGAGGCCACAAAATAAACAGGGGGATGGGTAAAAGAGGGGGAAAAAGAGGTTGGACAAGAGTGACCACACTTAGACATCTTCACATAGATATTCTTTGTTTGCTGTCACATGGAAATTGTCTCTGCTCATTCCATGGTGGGGCTTTGGCAGTGGGAATGGTTTCCACAGCTGCTCTTGCCCTCAGCTGCCTTTCTCACAGGAATAATTTAACACCTATCCCCAGGCAGAGGACAGAGCAGAGCCAGCATTCCAAAAAATAATCACCAAAATTAATTACTCCTTGAAGAAAGCAAACTTTGGGGTGTTTTGTTAGCACAGTCCCTCCTCTAATGGGTTTGTCACATGTCCCCCAGGAGCTGCCTGTGACAAGGCAGCGACATTAATTCCCAGCTGAAGATGAGGGAGAGCAGGAGTGATGTTTTTCTGTGCTCTAACTTCACTGAAATCCACCTTTCTGAGCAGCTCCAGGGGTGCTGAGATGGGGAGGGGATGTCACAAGACACAGGCACTGCCAAGGCACAGAGATCCACACATGCACCCTGTTCCAAAATGCCACAGCAGATTTGTGGGCTGCAATATTAGATAAAAGAGGTGGAAATTCTAATTTACTTTCTTTTTTTTTTACTCTTCAATGAGTTGTGCTGACAGCTGAGGAATACAGTTATCCTGGCAGGTTTGCTAATGCAGCAGAGCCAGAACCTGGGCTGCTTTTGTCCTGCTGAACCTCACCAATATGACTTTTCATCAATTTAGCTTAAATGCCTTCCACCTTTCCCTAAAAAGTCCTCTCCTGGCCTGTATTACAGAGTTTATGTTGAGCTGGGTTTTTTGCTGATCTCACTTGTCACTAAAATATTGTACTTCTAAAAGTGATATTACAAAAACTGTAATTCAGGCCTCACATGTTATTTTGCTCCATATGTTATTTATTCTCTTAATGTTCCAAAATACTATATATTTTCAGTTGCCCTTTAAAGTTATTGTTAGTTACCAAATATTAGAAACATGGTTTCATCTATAAAATGTATAATTAAATTAATCTTTACCATACTTTCTTTTACATTGCACAGGAAACACTTGAGTCTGATGAATACCATGGAGGTATAATTAGTACTTTATACCATAAACCAGATTATAACATACACTGTCCACCCTGGCTCCAAAAATCTTTGCAGATTTTAATTCAATTGCTGCCCTTTATCTGGATGAAAGCATTTGTATTCAATTATTGGGATGATTATTCAGCGTGGATTTATATAGGTTAGATGTGGTGGCACTTTTAAAGTTTAGTGAAAGTCTCAAATTAGGCATTTGCATCCACATTTAGGCATCTCCCAGATTTAAAATGCTGAACAGCTGATTTTTCTAGCTGAGGTTTGCCCAAGTTGGAGTTTCATGGGAATGAAGACTGGGTGATGCAAGTAAAGGAAAACTTACTCTGAGCTATTTCTGAATGTCAGTGGGAACTGGGCACCTGACGTGCTCAGACTCTTCTCAAAGGCCTCTTACAAGAGTAACTGGACCTTTCAGTGCCTGAACACCTTTCACAACCTGGCAGGACACTGGGTAAGTGTTCACCAGCAAACCCAATAAAATCTCCTGGTTCTCTTTGATTTGTCCTTCCCACTGCCTGAGGAACTTTGGAGATATTTTTGACATCCCTTGAGGTCAATCTGCCCTTTTTAATTTTAGCTGAAGATAAGTTGCAATTTAAAGACATTTTAAAAACGGGAACCTGGAATTAGCCATGATCTTCTATATTTAGGCATCTCCCAGATTTAATGCCTGGGCAGGGGGTTGATCTCCCCAGGGAGCAGGGCCAGGCCATTTATTCTCCTATTACAGAGCCAGTCCTGTGTTTATACCAGCTTGTTTAGCTTACTCCTAATGCACATCCCAAGATGTACCTCTAATACACATCCTAAGACATGTTTATGAAAATTCTTTATAAGCAAAATATTTTACTTCCATTGAGCAAGTTCAGAGACAGAACAGCCTCAGTGCTATGGGCTGGTTCAACACTTTTCCTCCCTCCCTGTGCATCTTTTATTTTAAAATTCAGCCTTCAGCCCACCCACATCACCACAGCAAGATGCAATAACTGTAACATGTGGATCCTTGGCCAATCTTGTGCTGGTTTTGTCAACATATTTCAAGCAGTCATTATTAGTCAGAAGATAAAATACTACTTAGAGCTGGGCTTTGGACTCATATTTGGGTTTAATCCTTTAAATGTTTCTTCAGAGCAGATAGTACATCCCTCTGTGAAGCACATATTCCCAAGGTGTGATCCTGCACTGTCAGTTAATTGGGAAATCTGTTCCATCCAATGGGCTCCAATCAATGGCAGCATTGAACTGGCTGAGCACCAGCACAGTGCCTTGATCTTAAAAAGATCTTGGACATTTACAGAGCCCCCCCTGACTCCATTTGTGGGTGCTCAGCACTTCTGAAAACCAGGCAAGAAGCTTTTAAAGATTAAACAATAGCCCAACTCCAGCAGGAAGTAAAATCATTTAAAATTCGCAGAGAGACACATAAAAAGGGGACGTGACATTCAGGAGATATTTTATGATGTTAGACAGCAAATTCATAGGAAAGGCTTTCTCAGTGTAGTGATTTATTGAACTGTGGGATTCATGGCCACCAAGACAAGGATTTTTAAAGTTTCATGCACTGACTGGATGGCAGGACTATCTCTGCTTAACTGTTATTGCTCATTGCATTTCTGCAGGAGTTGTTTAACCTCAGGCTTTGGGGACTGATCTGTACTCTGATTTTCAGATCAAAACCTAATGTGGTGGCTGATTATCTTGCTGGTCTTTTACACCATCTTCCCTGAGCATCAAATGATGTCCACTATCAAAAGTGCTTATTGGATGAGACAGGAACCTTCCCCTCCCCTTGGTTTAGTCATTTCTCTTGTCCTAAAATCAAGTTTGGGGGTTCAGACACTGCAGGAAAGGTTCAGTGCCTCTCAGGGAAGACTGAGCTCTAAAGCACAGCAATAACCAGCTGCCCAGATAAAAGTTTCCTTCCCTGGATGCTGTGATTTGTCCCCAGAGTTTTGTCCCACACTGCCTTGATCTCAGATTCATCAGGATTCAGGTGGTACCTCTGAACTCAGCCTCCTCCTGCATTATTTATCTTTATTCTTTCCTGAGGAAAGAAAACAAACATGGCAAAATATTTTACATGCTTTTTAAACTCATAAATAGAACAAACCAAAGGCAATTTGGCAAATCTGTTTTATGGCTGGAGGCCCACTCTGGATTTGCCCACTTAGTTAAAGTCAGCCTTGCTGAGGCATCTCTCTGCCTGGAGGAATCTGTCACTTGGAGCCTGTCCTGCCCCAGAATGTTTCATTTTATTCACCCATTCCCTCACTTCCTACCATCCCTCTCCCCCAGTATTTCTTTTCCTTATTTTTAATACCTGTTCCAAGTTGTATCTGCATTCACCCACTGTGATCATCAGACTAAAACCAGAGATTGAAGCTCATATTCCCAGCAGGCTGAAATCTGATTTCCTGCCTGTTTTATTCATGTGCCATTGATAGTATCTGGAACACTGAATATACATCAGGTTTGGATGAATAAATTTCACATAAGAGTGTGATAAACACCACATTGTGTACTCATAGGTATTCAGAGGGGAAAAAACCCAACAGAACACACACACACAAACACTGGATTTTAGATTCAATTACCCCCAAAAGCTCCAAAATTACTTTAAAGTTACCTGAGGTTTTAATATATAAAAATATTTTTTACACACACAGAGGTTATATCTAAATATTGTAAATATAGATATAGATATATATGCTGGAAAAAATATAGTGGCTATATATACTATATATATATTATATATATAATGTTCTGTTTACTTTCTGAGGGTCTGTGACCTTAGGATGAACCCCACTGAGACCCCCACGTTTTCAAGCTTTTCTTTATTATCACATATTTTAAGATTACTTTACAGATCTGCACAAGAAAAGCTTCTCTTACAACCATTTGTTTCTCTGGGAACTTCAGGTCTAAATGAAACCTCAAATATCGTGGGAGTTAGTAACCCAAAACCAGAGAGTTTGTACCAAGAACCTGCCTGATCTGAACAGTGAGTGCTCTGAATGGTCCTCATTCATTTCCAGATCAGCTGGCTGTGTAACAGTAGATCCCCAAAGTTATGGAAGTTTGCAAAAATATCCCCTCACACAATGAATTAAAGCTTGGTTTGCCTAGGGGTTTTTTGGGTATGCATGGATGGAACATCCATCATATTTTACAGATAATGTTTAATTACGTGTAAGGCTTGATTTATAGGTAAGGATGGGTTGCCAGAGCTCCAGGGTTGGTTGGACAACACTCTCAGGTGGGATTGTTGGGGTGTCTGTGCAGGGCCAGGAGTTGGAGCCAAGGATCCTTGTGGGTCCCTTCCAGCTCAGGAGGGTCTGTGATGCTATGAAATCAAATCAGTTCTTCTTGAATAAATGTTGAAAGCAGGGTGAGGTAGAAAGGAGCTGGTGGACCATCAGCATGAAGGGGTGGGAGCCTCAGCACAGCCCTGCTGCTGAGAAAGAACATCCACCCACCCCAGCAGAGCTCCTGCCTGTGCCTGAGGAACGAGCTGTTCTCTGGCTGTGGAATAATCCCACTCCTTGGGATTTATTAAGTCTAAAAAGCCACATTTATGGATTCCTTTGTCCTTTCCTTCTTGTATTGCACCTGCACTCCCTGTCTAAGCTGGGAGCTGGTAACTCAGCACCTCCAGGGTGCAAATCCATTGCAGAGCCATGGCAGAAATTGGAGGGGAGGCTGCAACACCCCCTTGGGAAAGCAAACCTGCTGTTTGTGCTGGGACAGGACCAAGCCTTGCCTTGTTCCACGGAATTTCAAGTCCTTCTTTAGTCTTTATTTGGTGTTTCTGCTCCTCATTGGCTCTCTGCAGACACCAAAATATTGGAGAAGCTGCTTAAGCTTGAGGAACCCCACCAGTGCTGCACTGCAAAGCAGAGGAGCAGAGTCTTTTAAAAAGTTAAGCCCATAGCATACAATCCATGGCTAGAGGTAAATCCAGCCCAGGAAACTCTATCCAGGGTTACTCAGAGTATTTCTTGCCAGGCTGTAGGTTTGTAGGTGGCTGCCCCAAGCTATTGCAGCAAAATTCCTTGTGCTGAAGCCACTCCATTCACACAGGCAGGGTCTGGAATAACCCCCAGCGAGGCCAGGCACAGCTCAGGGCTGCACATGTAAAACCCTGAGTGGTCTGAGCTCAGTCTGCTTCATGTGCCACCCTGTTAATGCCATTAAAACCAGAGAGAAACAAAGCTGGAGGGAGAAATTCCCATGGTTTATATTTACCCCACGCATCCAACAGACTCCCCCCTTCTCCGGAAGAGTTACAGAATGCATTAATTGAGCTTCAGGGTGGCTGATAATTACATAATTGCAGACTAATTTCCCCTTTCCTAGAGGTGAAGTTACATTGGTGGCAAAAAAAAAAAAAAGAAAAGCCTGCACAGTCTTCTCAAAAGCAGAAATGCTCCTGCATAAGTGAGACCTGATCCTGCCTTGGCCAGGGCAGGACTGGTGGGAGCCTGATGAGAGGGAAAACCTGTGGGTGGTGCAGGTATTGGGGAGGGCAGGGGGCTGCAGCCCCATTTACAGACTCCCCTCCTCACTGGATGGACCCACAAACAATTTTTGTGGCTGTGGTTTGAGGAAATGATCCAGCAGAACCAGCAACATTTTTTTTAGTGGGTTATTTTTCAGCCAGGGCAGCATAAAGAGAACAAAAGAGAGGTGGGAGCACAGGCTGGTTTGGCTGTGATGTTTTTAGTGCTGATACTCAAATGCCATCGAAATAAGCTGAGAAGCTTTGGCTCTGTGAACTCAAAAACCTCAATTAAAGACTTGGTGCCACCACCCTTCCTCTGCCCACCTCTGGCTGGAAACAGGGGTTTGGGCTCATCCCTGAGAGCAAACCTCAGGCTCCTGACGATGAACCACTTGGGCTTTGGCATCTTCTGTTTCAAACTCACTCAGTGCCCAGGATAAGCAGCAGGGGGGGAATGAGGGTGATGATTTTGGGGGATGATACCATTGCTGAAAGCAGCAGTAGCACCCAAAATTCCAGCCCTCCAGCCTTGATTTCACCATCCCTCCTGAGCTGACACCCACCCTCCTAAAGCCTGTCTGGGAGAACCAGCCCTGGGTGTTTGGCAGGGGGTGAGGATGTGCCATTAGGGCACCAGGTTCTTTCCTTGTATCATCACCCTGCACCTTGACCAGGCCTTTCAGTAATTTTCTGTGGTCTTTGAGAAGGCTGCAGGGATGATAAATGTGTGTGCATTTCCTAGGATCACCTCGGCTGATCTCTGAAGGCCCAAGCACTTCCTAATCTTTTGCTTTTCCCAAAAAAATGGAAAAGATTTCTCAGCCACCTTAAAACCTGCAGCTTCAGACTCAACTTGCAACTTGAAAAGGTTTGTAGGAAACAAGTCTGCAAATGTATTTAGTGTATGAAGAATGATTTTCTGAAAAACATACAAGATGTTCTAGTTCACCTAATTCTCTGTATTGATTTCTGTGGCATCATCTTCTTCCTTCCCTTTTTCATCTTTTAATGCATTTCTGTTTCTTCCGAACACACAAAAAAACCCTGTTTCTTTTACAAAACAGACCAAAGAAGTTTTCCTTCCCAATCAGTAATTTCGTTTTCTTTTGTAATTGTAAAAAGAAACTCCTGAAAAATCAATATACTGTTGCCAAGTCGTACACAAACGGGAATGGAGCAAGCTTAGTAAATAAAGGAAATTGCAATTCTTTCCTCTCTTTGGTCACCCTTTAGTACACCCAAGGTGACTGCCAATCTCTTCGGTGCTTTTCTCCCCGAAAATTTTCGACTTAATCGCGGAGGGGAAAAGAAAAGTTTGAAAAGAATTGTTCTTGGAGCCAAAATTCCTGATGTCCTAAATTCCAGCAACCCCCACCCCGAAGTGGCTGGCTCCTTCTGGTAACCTGAGCCCTCTCAATTAACCAGCCCCGAGATAAAGATTGCTCATGCTAAAGATGTCACATAACACCGCCCTTAGAAATTGGAAATCTCAGCTAAAGGAAAGATACCTGTTCAGCTGCATCAATAGTTTCAACTTATGTCAATATTTGGATATGATTTACTCTCTTGATGTGCAAAATTGAGTGAATTTATGCACCCAAACCTCACCAGAAGGGCTTCATATGGAATAACCTTGGTAATTAAAACGTGCAAGGGACCATTTCCAAAGGGAAGCTTTGTGAGAGCTCAGATCCGTGAGGCTTTTTGCGAGGCACAATGTCACCCGCAAAATAGACACGGGGAGCTCAGATGTGAGCTCCTTACAGATCCGGGGGGGCAGGAAAAGATGTTTTCCCAACTTGATTTGCACCTGCAATTAAACAGACACACAGGCCAGGCTAATTTACACTGAAACTTAATTGCAAGCATAAATCTTGTGTATACAAGCAACATATAAATAAAATCTCACCTAGATATCCATGATCTGTTATACAAAGGAGCCAAGAGTCCCATATCTCCTGTTTTTCATGGTTACAGGTCTCACTTTGGGACACAGAATTACTTTAATGCATTTGTATTTTTGCCTAAAAATACCTAATGGGGGGATGTCAAAAAAATAAATCAGGATCCAATTTGTCCTGGTGCACCTTTAAACAGGGATGTGGTTAACAATTAATCAGCAAGAGAGTGTGAGGAAACACAAGCATGTGGGTTAATTTATTAACTGTAATCCCAGCATCCTGTAAAGGTGCTTTGCTGCTCTTGGGTTTTCGTGGAGGGAGCCAGGCTTGAGTGTTATAGGGAATAGGTCAAGGGAATTATAGATTTTCTGAGGCCATTTTTTATCTTCTAAACAGTATTTCATGTGTGGAAGGCACTTTGAGGCTTCAGGGCTGAGCAATGTACAACTGCACCAGTGTTCATATTGGGAGTGGCAAGTTTTTGATCAAGTCCAAAGGAGAAGGTGAAGAAAACAAACATGAAAAGATACCCAATCGAAATTGGGTTTTGCCCTTGAAAACACTTCTCATACACCAACTTATTTCCATATAAACTTGAGCGTTTGGGGACTTTTGTGCAGTTTGGAGGAGGAGACTAAATGAGGGTGAGGTGTAGAATGACCTAAAATCATTTCATGCCTGGACCAGAACGGAGCATCCTCCCCATAGTGTTGATACTTCCTGGAGGTTTACACTGGGATAGGACTGGATGCTTGGAGGGTTAGGTTTTAATTTCATTTTGTCACATGGCTGGTCAGTTAAGAGGCAGCAAGGCAGGTTTTTCTTTCTCTTCCCCAAGACATATTCACGGGGCTTTTCCCTCTCGGGTTATGAGCCCGCTGTTATTCTGATAAGCCTGTTTATGGTGTGACCTACTTAAGCAGAGCTCTGGTGGCTGGAGGCTTGAGTAGAGCAAAGACTAAAGGCCACAAACAGGAAAAGATATCATATGAAAAAAAAAGAGTTTTCAGGCTTTTGTCCTTTACTTGCTGCAAGGTGTCAAGCACTGAACCAGCGCCGAGACCATTGTTCCACCAACTGCTCTTTTCAAATGGAAATATCTGCAAAAGCCATGTCAGCAAAAGGAATTCTTTGCTTAAACTGTGGCTCCTCGCTTATATCCCACAATAAAACCCGAGGCCTATTAGTCCATATTAGGACTTGTTACTAGGCTTTAAAGCTCCTTTCAGGCACAGTTTTAGCCTAATCTGGCTGTATCACTACCAAGGTTATGGTGCCTTTGACTGGCGGGTGTACCTCAGGAATCTGGGTTATAATTTCCAGCGCTGCAACTGTCTGCTAAAAAATATCTTTCTGGAGAGACACGGGCCTGGCCCCGTCCACACGGGATACAGGATCAAGGATTTCCAAAAGTCTGTTGATTTTTCAGCTTTCATGCTCTGCAGATATATTTCCTTTGAAGTGTCTCAAATAGGGTAGTATCCAATTATATTTGTAATCCCAATCTAATTCAATCAAGGACTCCAATTATAGCTGATCTGTCTCTTAATCTAGTTAAAGTCTGTAGAGTAGACTGTACCTTAGCTAACATAACTACATTAAAATTTAAGCTGTTGATCCAGGGACAACCAAGTTACAGCCAGAAAAGTGGCTGAAAAGTGGGAGGTTTGCAGGGGAAATGGGCTAATAATCCTCATTTAATACCCAAACTCCTCACCAGTTCCCCTCGCAGCCAACTCTCTGCCAAGTTTCTAATTAGAAAGGGCCTTAAAAAGTACTTTTGGGCTGAAGTCAACACATGTTTCTTGCTCCTGAGCACTTCACCCCAGCTCCTGCGGGTGCACACAGGAGGGTGACCTGACACACACCCGTGGTTCCTCATTTCCACTGCCAAGGGGAATAGTCAGGCAATGGGAAGGGTCTGGCAGGGATAAAGACAGGCAGACTGTAAAACAGGTATTGGGGAACTTTACAGAGTCCTGCTGCATCAGAGTGACTCGGGAAAACACATCCCTCTGGTGAACCCATGTCAAAGCCAGCAGGTTCTACCCCAGTCGCATCCCCCAGAGTGGATGGGGCTGCCCTGAGATCGCTGATCCTCCCAGGCAGGAACGCTGGAGAGTTGTGGCCTTTGCTTTGGGTTGTCTGGAGCTTTTTAATTTCTACCAGAACTGGCTGGAGTGACCTTGGCCAACAAACCAAAGAGGTCCTATTGTGTTTAATCATACTGGGGGGCAGCTATCAAATTTAATTAGTTCTGTCCCAACTGCCAGTTGCTCAGTCTCCATGTATTCACCCACCAATTCCAGGCTCCCCCTCTCAGTTTTAAGGTGCCTCGATGAAGACTAAAGTCTGAACCATTTTGGGAGACAACATATGAGCTAACATTCAACAATCATTCCCCTTGTTGGAAGAGCAGACTGAGTAGCAGAACTGTCTCTTGCTGAACGTGGTGTCTGACAGCAGGGACACCTTGCAGAAAATGTCTTTTTTCCCCAGTTTGGCCTGAACTTTCTGATCTGACTTAAAACTTGCTTAGGAAGGCATGTGCATTCTCTTAAACACAGTAATATGGTGTATGGAGATCGAGCAAACTCTGAGATTTATAGCATTATACTTGTAATTTGAATTTTTGGAGGTGGGTCTTCTTGAGTAAGACAAATTCAAACGTAATTTTTCAGATGTCCAATCCAAGCAGAAATATCAAAATAAAAAGTGTAATCTTAACTTCAGTGGGCTCATTCTGCTGTGGCACTTCAGCACCTTTGTGAAAATCCAGACAAAAATCCCTTCAATCGTTCATGTAAAAGAATGATACTGGAAAAGTCATCAAAACTGGAGATAATGCATTTCTATAAGACTTTTTTGAAATAATATTGCTTATGGCAGACAATATAGTGTTACCTTCGATTCCTGGACAAGAATTAACATGTAGGAAAGATGGGATGAGGAAAAGGAAGGGATGATTTTCTTCCAAACTTTACTCTTGGTACAAAATTTATAAATTGGGAAAAGAGGACACCACTCACAGTAAATTGTGCAGATATTCAAGAACTATCACAGAACAAATCTCCTCCATTTCCCCACTCCTTCCTGGCAGAAAGAGTGGAGCACTAATTTTGATCATTTCAGACACTCAAGTCATCATTCCAAGCTATTATTTCCCAAAAAAATAAATACAATTCATACATTTTTAGCACCTTTCTTTCAGGTGCTTATTTGGATAATTTTGTGCTGCCTTCTATTCATGGTTTTAAGTGAGATGGCACCTCCAAAACCTGTTAATGCTCTGAATCTCCACCAACAATTGGTTGTCAGACCTTCACAAAGTGTGGCATGAACCAAATTCTTCCACATATAAACTGGCCAAATTTAGGGCTGGGATGTAACTGATAAAAAAAAAATGGAAAAAACTGCTGTAGCAAAAGAAATATAATTCATCATAGCCATACAAGCAGAAAAGGAAAGCTAATTTTACTAAGTAAAAGCTCCCTAAGTGGTATTTTGACATCTGAAAATAATTCAGCTTCGATCTTGGGACTTCACTGCCATGAACAAGGAAACTCACAATTCTCTCTCCGAGCTGCTGTTTCCAACCATCTCCACACAGATCACAGATGATCTTTTCAAGCACCAGGAACACAAACCCAGACCAGACTGAGTCCTTTGCTAGGGTGGGAATCATGTTCCATGTGCCTTTCCTGAGCTGCCTTTTAGGATAAGACAACGAATGGATTATGAAGCAACACTGCTTGCATTTCAGCCATGCTTACCTGAAACAAGGATGCAGGGGGAGATTGTCCCCATTTGCTTCCTACTAAGCTGCATTTAGCATTGCCATCTGATTCAGTATTTCACCATCACATTCAGCAATTGTTTGGCATCCACTGAAAAAAATCAGCCTCATAATCCAAACCCATCGGCCACACTCCAGAGCCCCTCATACCACTGCTGGCACTACATCCCCCCGTAAAAAGGGACAAGAATTAGACATCTCCAAAGGCTCCATTACAGCTTAGTGCTAAAAAAGGGTTTGTGTACCTTGTCTGGAAGGAAAGGATCTCACAGGATTCCTGTTACTATCTGTGATGTATCGTTGGGCCATGAAATTCAATGGAGACAGCAGACAAAGACAGGTTACACCTACCTCTGATCTGAACGTTTATTCAGAAGCAATAAGTGTTTGAAATGGAACAAATATTGCAGAGGAGGGGGGATGCTCTTCACTGAACACACAGATAATCCATTCCTTAAAATCCTTGGTTTGTATTCCTTGGGAGAGCTGGATCCCCCATTCTCCAGATTGCATCTGACAAGGAATACAAGATATTACAGGGGGACACTTTTCATGCTGTGAGAAATAGAGCTGAGAATGTTTCCTCCTGTGTAGATTTTAACAAACAGGCAGAGATTTGTTTGTTTCCCTGCCCAGCCCACATGCCTCTCATTCCTCCTGGCCAGGAGCAAGTTGGTGCTTCTTTCAAAAAGTGACAATTCCCGTGTTATTGGGGGGGGCTGAGGTTTGAGAGGAAGCTGCTTCCTGCGCCTTCAATCGGATCCATCTTTGGATGCAACAGCCCAGAACCCCTGGAAATTCATGTCCATTAGTTGCATTAGGAATATCATTATGGAGGTGGTATTTCTGTAGTTTTTATAAACCCTTTGAATTGGCAGCTTGAGAACAAGAGACTGGGGTTAGAGAGGGAGGGGAATGATTTTTCTTACTCATTACACTTTGTCCCTTTCTGCCCCCCCTTCCATACTGTAATGGACACCTTGGCACCTCGGAATTCTTCCTTCAGTCTCCTCATCACTGACTAAATATTGGTCCTAAAACATAATAATGCAAAATTAGATAATCCCTTCACGGTCATCCCAGCAAACAGAGCTGGAGGGAACTGTGGGTGTGGGGCAACTGCAGAGTCACAACCCGCAGAGCAAAAGGACTTGCTGCTGTCACAGAGTTTCAAACCAGCAGAACCAGCTGCTCACAACTAACACCAGAATAGTTCCGTGATGCTGTTACATGGACACTGTTTAATGATGGGTGGAAAGTATGAAGCTCTGTTGATAACTTTGTTACAGCTCTTCATTACTTAATATTTCGTCTTTAAATACTTAGGACAGTGTCCAAGGGAAAGCAGTGCCTCTTATGTTTTAAATATTTGTAAAATATTACTATAATTAAAATAATACTTCTTTATAGATGCCTTTAGGATGTTTAAAAGAACTGGTGTCAAAGATTTTAGCACAGTGACTAAAAGAAATAAACAAAAAAACCCAAACACAAGCCCCAAACCTGGCAGCAAATTCAGGAGAGTTTCTAACTTTAACCTGAAGTGCAGTAATGAACAGGTGTACCCTGCAATTATGTTGGCTTGGAAATACATAGATAAAGTAGGACCTTTTCTCTGGTGCTGGCACATTGAGTTTGCATGAGCAAGTCCCACATGGAAGGTACCTCAGCAATATTGTGGCCACATTAACTGCAGCTGCACTAAAAGCATCACTGGGTCAAGAGGGGAATTGTCCCCTGAGCAGTGGCCTGGGGGAGCCTGATCCTAAAGGTTTGAGCTCCATCATTCTCCCACTCCTTGACATTTTCCCTCCTCAGTCCCACATCGGAGCTGGAGGAACAGCCTGGCTGCTGGGCCAGCAATGTCTGTGCTCCCTGCCTTGCTGTGGGGAAGGTTTGAACAATGATTCTTTCTTCCAACCAGTGCATTAATTTGGATGTTTCTTTTCTCTCCAGATGCTGATTGTCAAACAATTTGCACAAACTCATGTCTTCATAATTAGTGCCCTATGATCGGGGTTGACTGAAGTGCAGCTTTAAAAAGGAAAATGGACAGACCAAGGAAAAGTATAACCTTTGCTTTCTTATAGAGGAGAAGAAAAATCCCTTCATTATCATAGTTATAAAGGTATAAAAACTGTTCAAAGACAGCGTCTCCTGATTTTAGATTCAGTTGGAGTCTAGTCTGGAGAAGTCAAAGCACTTGCCAACATACAGTTTAATACACTTATTAACTGCTTCTGAATTTGAATGTCTGGGGCTCTGCATTCAATCTTGATTAACTGGCCCAACAATGAACGTTAATCACCCTGATTTACATTGCCTACAGAACTATGGTCAACTTCATATCAGCAAATTGAAGCTTCCCAAACATGTTCCAACGGGGACCATTCAAGTCCTCCACACAGTGGAGATAAGCCCAAGAGTCTACACTGGGAGATATATCTTGCAATGAGCTTCACTAAGGATCAGAGGGAGAATCCAGGAGGAAAATGAACTGCTGGGCCTCAAAGTATACTAAGACTTCTTTTTTTCTGCTCTCCAGGTTATAAAGATGTAGGTAACACATAGAGCAATTTAGGAAAAGGCATTTTCATTTACATAGAGGTAGATAATACACAGTGCAACTTGGAAAAATGTGGGTTTAGCTACATTTATATTCTGAATATAGAAAAAATAATTAAGTTTTAAACTTGTGTGTTCTTCCCAGCAATAAACAGAGCTGATCAGAACAGGACAGTGCAGGATTTAAGACAATGTTCTCTGCCTTGGTTAGTGAGTGTGCATATGGAGATACATATATATACACACACATACATACACATATATATATATATACACATTTTCCAAGAACTACCAGGTTTTTCCAGCCACAGCCATTTTGCAGTGACATTCCTGAGGACAGGAATTTCCCAGGCTGGGCAGAGCTGTGGTTGCTGCTGCTGCTGGCAACACTTTTTTGTGTCAATAAGTTGCACGTGCTCCTAAGGCAGGGCATTAAAAATGCTCCCTGTTATCAGCCCGAGGTGGGGTGGCTGCTCTTGGAAACACAACTATCAGGAATGATGCCTCAGCTCTGTTGGTGGTAGCAGATTGTTCCTCTGGACTTCTCTTAAAAAAATAAATAAATGTCAAGCCCCAAAAGGAAGCCTGTTAGTTTTCAAATCCAGGAGCTGTAATCATGCTAATCCATATGATCGTGCTAAAGCCAAGCAACTTGCCTTTTGCATATGATGTAATCATCCAGTGTAACCTATTTATAACCAGCCCTGGCTGGGAACACCTTCCCAGAAAAATATAATCAAGTCAGCTTTTCCTTGGTCACATTCCTTCTCTTCCTCCCTGTATTTTTTCAGTTGGTTGTGCTCTTTCTCCTACTTCTGTTGTCCTCCCAGCCTTAAGTACAGCAACTTTTTAATTATTTTAAACGAATGCTTTCCATGTATTCTATTTTTTCAGTATGTTAGAGCCGTGCTGAGTGAAATCCCAGTACTCCAAAATCAATACCAAAACTTCCATTGATTTCACATAATATATTCCTTTAAATTCAGTACAAATGCTCCACATGAGTTGTCTATTTTAAATATGGATCTACTGTACAGGGCCCTCAGTCTCTCAGCTGGATACATAAACCAGCAGGGCTTAATAAATTCATTGGTGTGGGTGGGTGGCTTTATGTGTAATAACTGAAAATCTGTTGGTTATACTGAGCATATCAAGTGTAAAAGGAGAAAATTCATCAATGTGAATATCTATCTGTGGATCAATTGGTATCAATCTTGTTTAACAGTCTATTTCCTCAGGACACACTTTGGGAACAAAGAGCATTTCAAACTGCTGCTTAAACAAACAAATATAGAGAAGCTCTTTGGGCAACATGGGGGTGGAGTAAACACAGATAAAGATGGTCAGCAATTTGAAATACCTGTTATTTTTTATTTTACTCTGTATTAGTAAAAACAGAGTTTCTCTTGATGTCATGCATGAAAGTGCATCAGGAGTGGGGGGTTGTAAAACCATTATTTGCTTGCAGAGGAAAGGGCAAGGAAAGTGGCCTGGAACACAAAATTTGTTCCCTGACCTCCATGTTCAATAGTTGTCCAAGGAGGAGGGTGACACCTTCTGCTCTGCAAGATTTTTTTTTTTTGAAGGTTTGTGTTATCCTTAGCTACATAAAACCCCCCTTGTGAGACACTATAAAAACAAAACCAAACCACAGGAGGATATATGACTAATTAGATCAGGATGCTCCTTTTACCTTGATCTACAACCTTAATATCTTTTCGTGCCTGTCCCATCCAGGTCCCCTCTCCTCAAGCACCACCAAAAATAAAAGATAATCCTGACCAGCATGAGTGTATGCACAGGCACAAACTAGAACAGAATAAATGTTGTACAAACCCCAGGGGGTTTTGCAGGGTAAAAATGCTGGTAAAGTAACAGGTAAAAAGAGCTGGTGGTGTTGAGCAATGTCCTGTGGCTGCCTGAGGTACCATCACTTCCTCCCTCCCGCTGTCTCGTAAGATTTGGGGGTTCCACTCTACGCCACCCTTCTGAACAGCCCCACAATTTGGGGGGTGTTTGTCTTCACAGCAGTTTGTAGTTTAGGGAACCCTCCGTTCACGAGCAGGAAACTGAGGCACCGACCCTGGAAAAGTGTGTGCTGATGAATTCCACAGCAAGTGCACATTGAGTCTGACTTGAGCTGAACCTACTTCTCCTCAACCCTTATACCCAGTGTCCTGCTCCTCCAAAATCATCTCGTCACCAAATCGATCTCTCTCTCCAACGCTTTCAACAACCCATTTCATTTTTCAGAGACAGACCTGTGTGTGTGTGTGTTGTTCTACCTGAAATCCAGAAGCAATCGTGTCTCCCACAAAGGTTTTGCAACCCACATCTTCACATATTCAAGGATCCTCGTATTTGTGCCTGTGTGGCTTCAGTTGGAGGCTGAGGTGACTCTGCCCTGACACTCGTGGCTTTACAGCACAGACAATCCGAGCCTCAGCTGTCACCTCAGCCCCTGTGTGCCACCCAGCCCTGGCGCCACCCAGCTGGGGCTCGTGGGGACCATTTAAGGCTGGCACACGGTCACATGGAACCCAAGAGCACGAGAGGGGAGCAAAGCTGAAGATGATTCCTCTCCGTGCTAAAGCAACTCAGTGCGGGAAAACGCTTCGCAAGAGTTCTTTGATCGCTTGCTTAGCCTTCTTCGCATCAACCTTGTGCGTGTCTAACCTTTTTTACTCGCTGTTAAAAATACCAGTGGCTCAATTTTGCCGGCTTCCCAGAAAGTGAGACTTTAAAGAGTCTTTAAACAACTGAACCAACGCCAGCGCGATTACGCGCCGTCCGGATCCGCTTTTCAAGCCCCTTAAGTTGCCCACCCCACCGGCAGAGCCCGGGTTTGTCCGCTCCCACTATCACGGCTCTTCCCTTTTCCACCTTCTCGAACGACAAAGGGAAGAATTAGCATTGTCCCGGGCTTCTGCTTGCTTTAGGGACGGGGCGGGGGGAAAGTCTTTAAAGCACGATATAAAAAGCGCAGGTGAGCCAACCAAGGTATTGTCCGTGGGCAGCCCGGCAGGGCGGGCTGAGGACTTGTTTGTTTACCGAGGGAGGGGGTCGCTGTCCCCCCAAAACCCCCGCGGGACTCCCGCCTTTGTGGCCCGGGCGCGGGGACTACATGGCCCAGCGTGCCCCGCTGCGCGGATCAATGGGGCTGATTTGAATAATCTGTGAGCCCTTGGACTCAGGCCAATCAGCCGTCAGGGACCCATGATAAATCGCAATGCATTATTGATAATCATAATTACTCTGACATGCGCATTCCGCCCAATGGGGGTAATTTCCCAACTCTAGGAATTTGTTGTGAAGAGGAAAATAATTGCTACTATTTTGCTCCCGATGCTGGTGCACCATGTCGCGACGGAAGCAGGCGAAGCCCCAGCACATCAACTCCGAGGAGCAGCCCCCAGATGCTGCAAGTGGTGAGCGCAGAGGGGGCGCGGAGCCGCCGCGGGTCCCGACTTGGCTGATGCGCGGAGGCGGCGGCGGGGAGCGAGGGGCGCTTCCCCGGGGGTTTCTTCCACCCTCGTGCTTCGCCCCCCGCTCTTTTCCCAGCGCGGGCTCTGCCAGGAGCCCGACCCCCAGCTCCCCCCCAGGCTTTTTTTGGGCGCACCGAACTCCCCGCGGAGCCCCGCGCGCTGTTGTTCTGCGGAGCGCGACGGCGGCGCTCGTTGTTTTTAGGGGGTCCCCCGGCTTTGGGGCGCTCCGGAGCGCTGCCCTGCGCGGGGTTGCCCCAGCGGAGCCTCTCTTTGCCCGGTCGGTGCCCCCCCCCAGCCCCGATGCCCCGCACGCAGCGCCCGCTGCCGCGGAGCCTCCGCCGGGTCCCGCGTGGGGGTTGCGGGGGGCGCGGGCCCCGCAGGCGCTGCCCTGGGGGTGCAGCCTCATGGGAAGGGGACCCCAAATCCGCCCTGAGGCGGAGGGAATTGGGGCGGGGGGAGCAGGGGAAGAAATTGCAGGCAACTTCGGAGGGGTAGGAAATGGCTTGGGTTTGGTTTTTTTGATAAGTTTAGTACTTTTTCGGGAGTTATTTGAGGATTGGGGGGGGAATTAAAAAAAAAAAAAGGAGAAAACCCTCTCCACGCTCGGACTATTTTTGTTGGAGATCACAATCGCCCTGGACCTTTTGTAGCTTGACCTCCAGCCATCTTTGATTTCCGACTTCCTAAAATAACTCCGGTGAGCTAATGTGGGGTGTGCGTGAGCGCTTTGTATCTGGGCGGCGTGGGGGACTTGGCCACCGCAAACCACTCTCCCCTTTTTCGGGGAGCTCGCAGCCCTGCGTCCTGCCGCGGCAAAATTAAGAGATTTTGGCCGAAATTAGCCCCGAGCTGCCGGAGGGGTGGGCGTGCAGGGGAGGGGGCACTCGCTGGTGGCCCCCACGGCAGCGGGGAAGGGTCGGGGCTCCGGGTCCCCCCGGCGGAGCAGCATCTTCCCGGGGGCTGGCGGCTCCCTGGCTCCGGGGGTTCTCCTCGCCCGGGTCCCTGGAGCTGGGGACGCTCCCGCGGTTCCCGTCCTGCTCCCAGCCGGGATCGCGATGGGGAGGAGGGCACGGCCCGGCCCGGCTGGGGAGCGGGGCTGACCCGGGCTGCCTGTTTTCACAGTTGTTGTGCCCCAAAGGTCTCCGTGCGTCCCCCAAGAACTTTTCTTTGGGTCTTTGCCTTCCTTTAGGACTGGTTTTGTTTCCATCCCTAGGACTGATCAATACCCCCGCGCGTTAGAGGAGCTGCTTATTCCCAGCCCGCGGGAGGTTCGGGCTCTTTAATTTTTTTTTTCCCTCCTCCCCCCTCTCTTCTTTGAGTCGAAATGTGCAATTGTTGGGTCCGGTTAATGGTGACTTAAGAAACAGCATGCTGGCCAGAAGGCAATAAATCCCATGTTTAATGCATGACTGTTTTCCTTTGTGCATATGGTTAGGTTGGGGGATGGAGGTGATGTTTCCACATGTAAATCTCTGCCCGCTGCTGGAAAGGCACCTCCGGCCCCGCGCTGAAACAAAAGGGTTAATCACTCCTGATGCGGCCGCTGGGGCGGGGGAGGTGTGCGGGAGGGAGGGAGGGAGGATCGCTGCACACCGCGCTCTCCGGGGCAATGGCCAGCTGCTTTTTTGTTGTTGTTGTTGAGGCTTTTTTTTTTTTTTTTTCTCCCCGTTCTCTTTTAACAACCAAAGGCTGGATGAAATCCCTGTGGGAGCCGCTGCCCAGGCCGGCGGATCTGGGGGAGCTCTGGTGGGTTTGGGGGTCCGGGGGGTCCCGCGCTGAGCCCCGTCCTGCGGCCGCTCCGATCTCACCAACACGAACCGGGGCTGCGGCTCCGCCGCCTCTGAGCGCCCGCCGATATCCAGAACAGCCCCGATATCCTCGCTCCAGGTGTGCCCCTGAATAAGGAGTGATGAGGCCGCATAACAAATTCCAAATGCCGCAAGGATTTGGCTGGGGCATTATCGAGGGTATACGCAGGATCGTAATAATAAAATCAAGCCCTTATCTCCTCTTTTGCAAGCGGTTCCCTTTTTTGCAAAGCGATTTGGGACCCACCTCTGCGAACAATGCAGCGGGTTAAAGTGTCCCGCGAACCTGGGGATCCATTAACAGGTCAAAAAATCAGCAGGTGGTTACTGGGGAATAATGCTACATACTGAAAATTAGCATTTCCACAAAGGGCTTGAAAATACCCATTGTGCTGGATTGCTGCCACTAAAAATCGGATTCATTCTTAAAAATACAGTATCAAACTACAACGTGATTTTTTTTTTTCTCAATGTAAAATTAGAGATTTACTTTATTTAAATCCCCGCTTCGTACGCTGAGGTCTGCACAAATGAGAGGGGCATTGAATAAGGACAACCCGAGTTTTGTGGTGGTTTATTTTCGGTTTAATTCCGGCTCTCCGAAGCTGCTGTCGGGGCTGTGCCCGGCCGGGAGCCCCGGGGCGCCGGAGCATCCCCCGGGGGGCTGCAGCCCTGGGGAGGGGGCGAGGGTGCCGGGGGGCGGAGAGCGGCGATGCCCGGCTTGTTTTTCCTTTTACGTAAGTGAAACGTTATATTGGCGGTAGGGATGGAGCCCTTTCGCCGGGCTCGGCGGTCTGTGACGTTTTGACAGAGCTGCTGCTCTAACCTTTGCCTCCTCGTGCTTGCTGTGGGTGGTAAGTTGATGTCAGGCTCACAATTAGGACTCTCATGCAGTTGACCTTGGCAGCGGGGTTTGGGCCGTTCGGCTCGCTCCCAAACACTGGCCTGTAGTGTTAAAAGTGCGGGCGGGGGGGTCGGGGCACACGCGAGGAGCCCCCGTGGGTGATGCGCGGGTCCTGCGCGCTCAGGGCGCTGCTGGGGGCCCGCGCTGGCCCCGCCCGGGGGTGGCGGGTCCCGGGTCCCGGGTGGGGAGCGCGGGCCGTGAGTGCCCTCCACCGACCGGCCCCGGCACCTTCGGCGCAGCTCCCGCCAGGTAACTGCAGGCGCATCCCTTCCCTTCCCATCCCATCCCTCCTTTCCCATCCCATCCATCCCATCCCTTCCCCTCGGGGGCTCCGAGCCCCTTTCCAGGCGCCGTCGGTGGGGCCGCGCCCTCGGGAACCGGCGCCTCGGAGCTTCCCTGGCCACGCGTGCCCTCGTTTTTCCTCCTTAATTCCCCGGTTTGTGCTGCGTTTGGGCGAATGTGGCGCTTGAATGGGTGGCTAATCAAAAGGGTGGATGAGTAGGTGGGTAATAAAATAATTCAAGCCTTGAGAGAGACGCTGGAAGCACGTGAAGTTCCCGATTGTAGGCGCAACGCGGTTCTGGGGCGTTTTTGGGTAGAAAAAGCGCAGCTGAATTTAATGTAGAAAAGATCAAGGCCTTGGGAGTATTTCTGGAAGTTGTGTATTTTACTTAAGAAACGGATTGTCATTGTCACAGTTTAAGACAATGCGTTAAATGGTGTTTGATTGCGGGAGAAGGGAAAATTTGGGCAGTTTACAGTTTTGGGAAGTCCCAGCTTTTCAGCTGGGATCAGGAAAAAACCATTAGGGAAGCACGATGTGAGAGCAACAGCGAGCTAATGGCAGAGGGTTTCATGGCTAGGACTGGAGTGTAGGGTCGAGAATCAATCCCTTGGGAGTTCATTTATGCATGGTTTTGTCAATGTTAAAGTAAAATTCGATCAAATGTAGTCTGTGAGCAAAGTAAGCTCACCTAAAGTATTGAAACTCCTGAAAAGAAAATAGGTGGGAAAATTGTTTCATCCCAATTAAAGAGAAATACAGTGGGGGGGGGGGAACCCCAAATCACTAATGGCTCAGATGAGTGATAGACCAGCAGTATCCTCCTAGAAATCACATCAAACCAGATTTATTTCACTCCGCTTTTACCGGTTGCCTTAAAAAAAAAATCATTCGAGCTGTGTGCATTTTATCAGCCTTCCTTGTCCTACACAATAGTGGATTTTTTCCATCCATTTGCCAGTGATTCAATCTAACCCCCCTGCTGGGTTTACTGCATTCTTCTAACTTATTGGATAACTAGATGCTGAGAGATAACATTCCTGAAATTCGGGGGTGGGGAGATAAAAAAAACACAGTCCAAGTCCTATCCCTGGGAAGCCTTTGGAGAGGGTTAAGTGAAGTGCACGAGCGATTGTGGCAGGGCTCTCCTCGGGAAATCCTGGCACAGTCCGTGGGCAGAGCTGGGCTCCTGGCATGGAAACCCCCGTTAATTAATCTTGGTGATTAAGTGCTGCGGTTTGGGGGAGCTGAGGTGTTCTGATTGCAGCCCTTGGTGCCAGAGAGAGGATGTACCTGGAAATCAAGATGAGGTTCACAGAAGCTGTTGGGTTTTTAAAGAAACAGTAAATTCTCGTTAGTTATTCCAGCTACTACACAGTAACTCGGTGTCCTCCTTCTGAATGTATCTAAACCCCTTTGTGAGGTGGGGGAAGGCATATTAATTTTTTCTAAGGTGGAAGGGAACATAAGGCATAACCTCCCTATCGTGCAACAAGTTTCAAGTTCTGAGTGAATTTGGAGTCCTGAGCTGGTGCCTTCCTGCCAGGAGAACTGGAAATTAAAATATGTGACAGGGGCAGAGCTTCCAGTCTTCTCTGTTGCTGCCCAACTCCATTTGCTGGGGCTTGTCTCTCTGAGGTGGCAGCTGCTGCTTGGGGCCAGAAAGGTACCAGAGCTCCTCAGAATTGTGAAAATGAGGTGCTGGAGATTGGAAAAGGGGCGTCGAATTTAATGGGATCTTATCAGTGCAAAAGTAGATGAGGAAAGGGAGATAAATAATCAAATGCTTTGAAGCAGTTCAAGTTTGAGGACTTCGGTAGATGTTTTCCTGGAATGTCCTTGGAAGATGGGCAGCAAACTTTGGTGAAGACTTTTCTGCTCCACTGTAAAGTGAAAAACCTGAGGTTATTTTGTAACCTGGAAACTGTGTAGTTCGACCTGGGAGATGGGGCTGTGAAAGCCCCAAACACCAAAGGGTTGGAAGAGATTTTCATGTTTGAGTGTGTTCTATTAAATCCCTGTGTAACAGATGGAAATAGGGTAGTAGTCAAGTAAAGACCTCAAGTCAATGTACAGAGTAGTTCTGGAAGTTTGTCTTTTTTCAACACAGGTACTTTCTTTCCCATTATATCTGCTCAGACTCTTGCAAAATGATTTTGAAGTAATCTATTCTTGATCTTGGTTGACTCTACTGGCCAAGTTCTGAATCATGTGCTAGCTGTACTTGTCTGCAGAGTAGATTTTTCGGTATGTTTTTTTTGGCAAAGTTAAATCAATATTAGAGGCATCAATTTGCTGATATTTGTTTGGTTTGGTTACAGAAGTTGTTGGGGCTGAAGGAGAGGGAGGAAAAATGTATGTAATTGGTCTTGTTTAACTAGGAGGCATCCAAACATTGCTCACAGCTCTGCTGAGAACTCCTTTCCTCTGTGTTCGAGGACTTGTAACCCTGAAATGTATGATCTTACCCGGACTCGTAACCCTGAAATGTATGCTCTTACCCATACAGGTTGGGATTTTTTCAGCAGAACAGCTCTGATGCTTGCGAGCTTTTGTAATTGAGCAAATGTTTGTTTCTGTAAAGAAACTTTGACGTGCACTTTATGCCACACAACATTAACCACTGAAGTTTGGCTGTGTATGCCTACAGTGCCCTTGTTGAGCTCAGAAGTGCCAAGGTTTGCAATCTCCTCCCTTAGAGAGCTCTTACACCCCCTCGAGCAGCTCGTTGATGTGCTTGGCCATCCTTCCCCTCCCCGCTGCCATGTACAGGATATACACGTGTATCAGATGTGTGGTTCAGTTACACCTTTCAGATGAAAGCCACAAAGAGCTCCTGTGCTTGCAGAGTCTTGGGTTCACCTTGTGAAATGGTGTGTGCTGGTGATGTGGGACTGGAGAGGAATTGCTGGAGACTCCAGGTCTCCCAACGCAAATTCTCTGTTGTGGGGGGGTCTGGGGTGTGCCCTGCTGGGGCTGTGGGAGGTGAAGTCCTTTGTTGCTGCGCCCTTGGCACCCATCAACCTTCTTCAATTAACGGGAGGTGCAGCACGTTTCAGCTGGTGGGGCTGGAATACAAGTGGAGCCCATCCTGTTTCCCTTCAGCTGTAAAGTTTTACCTCCCAGGCGCCCCTGCCCGCCTGCCCCGAGCTGGGGGTGAGTTTGTTGTTTGAAAGATGGTGAGACTGAGCAAAAACATCCTGTTTTGGTTTAGAGTCTCTCTTAACCTCTATTCCAGTTCTGATATTTCCCCGAATGATTTTTTTGGTCCACGTGCAAATTCTGCTCAGTCTGATCTGTGGGTGCTGGTGGTGGAAGGGCAGGAGTGGACGTGTGGTCCTTTCCAAGAAGTGGGTGAGTTGCAGGGGCAGCAAAACAGGGTCTGAAACGACTCGGGGTGTTCAGCAAGCAGGATTTGTTGCTTAGATTCTTCAGATAATCACCAGCATCAGTGTAGGTTATGTGTGGGGTTCTAGATTAATCATGTCTTTGCTATTCTGTCTTTTTAGAGGTGCGGTTTCCTACGTGTGCCTCCCTTCCAAGGATTTGCAGCTAACGCTGGGCTTTTGTCAGCCCTCTTGGCTTGTCATTCCTTCCATAATGGCAGAGTGAAAGTCGTTTAATAGATTAGTGCACAATTAAGAATTGCCCTGAAGTTCCTGCGTTAACAATCCTGCATGAATTTCTGAGATACAGTTACCCAGGAATTAGAACCTGAAGCACAAACTTCAATTAAGCTTCTGTGGTGCTTTGCTCAGTGTTAGGATATTTTCTGTCTTATGTTCCCTTGAGGCTGTTTTGCAGATGCTGCCTTGCTTCCTTTTTACTTTTTAAATAACCTTTTTGAGGGATTTTGGATGAACCTTGTGAGAGCCTTTTTATATTGTTTTTATTGAAAACACAACTGAAATGCAGATTTCTTTAGGGCTGCAAAGGTTTTGGCATTGGGAGCAGGACTTGACTGATTTGCAAACTTTTATTGCAGTGTCTTGAAATTCAGGTGAAGTCAGTGATATCAGGAATGGGGAGTACTTGGTCTAAATCCAGCAATTAATAATGTGACTTTCTTTTGTTTTAAGGGAGTCCACAAGACGTCCCAGGTGATAGAGATGGTGAAATGAGTTCCAAAAGGTGCCGCACGGAGGAAACGAAAATCTGTGAGAAATGCTGTGCAGAATTCTTTGTTCTTTCTGAATTCCTTGAGCATAAGAAAAATTGCACTAAAAATCCACCTGTTCTAATCATGAATGACAGTGAGGGAACAGTACCCCCTGAGAGCTTCTCCGAAGCTTCTCTGGGGAACTTCCCGAGTGACCGGATGGAGAGCAGGACGCGCAAGGACATTCCGGCCAAGGGCTGCACTGCTTCCATGGAAAAGAGAGAAGGCAAAATGGACGCTGAATCCGTAGGAGGGATGTACCTTAAAATTGAACCTCCCGTCACGCCTGCGGCCCCCGGGCTCAGCTATCTACCAAAATCCAAAGTACCAAACACTAATGTGACTTTGCAGACGATACGTGGCACTAAAGTGGCTGTGAACCAGCGGACCTCCGACGCCATCTCTGCCTCAGCAGCCAGTTTCAATGCCATCCCCATGATCCTGGAGCAGCTCGTGTGTTTGCAGCAGCAGCAACTGCAGCAGATTCAGCTGACGGAGCAGATTCGCATTCAGATTGCCATGATGGCTCCCCACGCCCTGCATCCTTCTCTAGCAGCTGCTGCTGATCCGCTCAAAGCTCTGGGCGCTCACATGTCTCAGCAGCTGTCGGCTGCTGTGGCTTTAATTGGACAGAAAGCTGGAAGCCAGAGCCTATCACTGGAATCCTTGAAGCAAGGAAAACTACCTCATTCTAACACTGGCATTGCAGCCGCCAGCTCGCTGGCTGCTGGGCTTTCCTCCTCCTTCCCCCTGAAGCCCGAGGGGAGCCGAAGCCTCCCCGCCTCCATCTCTCAGTTCCCGAATCCTTTGCTACCTCAGTCCTCCAGCTCGGTCATCTTCCAAAATCCGCTTTCGGCCGTTTCTTCTGTAATAGATTCCTCAAAGAAGGGGAAGGGGAAACCTCCCAACATCAGCGTGTCTGAAAGCAAACCCAGCGCGGAAGAGCCGTTCTTCAAACACAAGTGTAAATTCTGTGGGAAGGTCTTTGGCAATGACAGTGCCCTGCAGATTCACCTCCGCTCCCACACCGGAGAGAGACCGTACAAGTGTAACATCTGTGGTAACCGCTTCACAACCAAAGGAAACCTTAAAGTGCATTTTCAGCGTCACAAAGACAAATACCCCCACATTAAGATGAATCCTTACCCGGTTCCTGAGCACCTGGACAACGTTCCCACTAGCACTGGAATCCCATACGGGATGTCTGTGCCGCTGGATGAGTCGAACCTAATTGTGGATAGCAAACCTCTCCTAACAACTCTGCCTACCTCTGTGGCCGCTGCAGCACCTCAGACCATCTCCAGCCTGGCGAGCATGAAGGAGTCTCTGCCTGGTACGTTCTCAAGTGATCTGCGCTCAAGGCCTTCTCCAGAAAGCGAGGGTGGCTCCTCCTCGTCGGGGGCAGTCGGTCACGAGTCGGGGACAGAGCAGAGCTTGAGCTCACCACAAGCCACCTGCAGCGTGAGCATCTTCCACGTCAGTGGGTCGAACGAGCAAGGCTCCGAGACGTCGAAGCTTCAGCAACTGGTGGAAAATATCGACAAATCCACCGCTGACCCCAACGAGTGCCTGATCTGTCACAGAGTGCTGAGCTGCCAGAGTTCACTCAAAATGCATTATCGCACTCACACCGGAGAGAGGCCCTTCAAGTGTAAAATCTGTGGCCGTGCTTTCTCTACTAAGGGCAACCTTAAAACTCACTATGGTGTCCACCGGGCCAATACTCCTTTGAAGATGCAACATTCGTGTCCTATTTGCCAGAAGAAGTTTACAAATGCCGTTGTGTTGCAGCAACATATCCGCATGCACATGGGGGGACAGATCCCCAACACACCAATGCCAGAGAACACCTGTGACAGCACTGACGTGGATCCTGCCGTGGGCGAGAAGAACGGAGACATCAGTCGCCCAGATGAGACCGTGGAAAGCATAGAGATGGAGGAGGACATGGACTCTCAGGATGGTCCCAGGAGTTCTTCAAAACCTCCTACCCCATATGATGCACAATCAGAGTCACCGGCCACGGCAGCCTCCTTCTCTGGCGTTACAGCCCTGGAGAATCAAATGAAGATTGTCACCTCCTCTTTGAATTTGCAGCGGCAAAGCAGCCTGAAGTCCAGTGACAACGGCTCAGCAGAAAGCGATGGCATGACCAACGATTCGTGCTCCGTGGCAGGAGATGCTGATTATCAGAATAGCAGGAGTCCTGCTGCCTCCGAGTCCGCGTCGCTCCAGGCTCTGTCCCCAGCCAACAGCCAGGCTGAGAGCGTGAGGTCCAAGTCACCTGCCTTCAACAATCAAGAAGATTCAGGCACGGGAAATAAATCGGAGGGTCCTGAGAGTGTTCCTGCAGAAATGGAAGGGATTGTTGGTGCTTTGGATTTAACTTACGGCAATATTGGTCGGAAGGTCATTAAAGAAGAACCCGGGTTACACTTTGCAAACGGAGAATATGGTGAGTAGTTTGAAGTGCTGGCGATAATTTGGAGTGGGGGAGTAGGATCTAAGGAAATTTCCCTCTAAAGGACCTCAGCTTTCTCTTCTTCTTCTCTGTTAGGATAAGGGTATATACCCTGTAAAGTTTTCCTGACCAAGTCAAAATTAAACAAAATTCAAAGGTGTAAGTGCTGTCATCTGCAGGAGGTAGCATGGGAGTCATTAAAATTAATAGAGGCTGTGCCCTTAACTGTCTTTCATGGGTCCCCCAATACCTTCTTACAGCTCTTTCAAGGCACACATTTGTGTTTTGTGGAAAACCTGCTTATCCCAAGAATGTGACATGGAAACTCTGGAACTGCTGTGTGTTTGTTTTCAGACTCTTTAATATTGACATTAATGATGATTTAAATTTAAACTGAAAGTGAGACTTTCTAACTCGTAAGCTCACCAACAAAGAACAGGGATGGAACTGAGTTTTGAGGTACCCTGGGAAGTGTAGTAGCAGCCCTGCTGAGTGTCTCTGGAGTGCTCTGCACATCTGTCCAGCAGCTCCAGAGGCAGCTGGAGTCTTAGCCAGGCTTAAACTTGGAAGCAGCAGAATGAGGTTGGGACAAACATCTTTGCTTGCTTTCCAGGTCGAAGTAGTATTCCAGCTGCTTTTGTTCGAGCCCCCCCAGCCCTCATAAAGATGGAGATGCCCAGTGACCGCCCCATCAGCACTGGCCATTTCCTTGGCCCACCAGCCCTGTCCCCTGGGGTTGCCCCTCTCCTCGTGCCACGACCCAAGTTCTGCCGTCCCGCCAAACAGCACATCTGCACTACATGTGGCAAGAACTTCTCCTCTGCCAGTGCCCTGCAGATCCATGAACGGACCCACACTGGTGAGAAGCCGTTTGCCTGCACCATCTGTGGGAGAGCCTTCACCACAAAAGGAAACCTGAAGGTAGGTTGGCTCCGTGTTGTCATCCCTGTTGTTGCTCTCTAGTAAGTTTGCTGCTAGTATTTGTTTCTGGGGAGGGCACTGATTTATTTTAGTTCCTCAAATAGCTATCTTTGACTTTTGTCTCTTCTTTCCTGAGTTTCTTCACACTGGGATCACCTACAGGTCTTTGCTGCTGTCCTTGACTTTCCTGTTGGGATGGAAGGGAAGGCTTAGCCCTTACTAAGCAGGTTATCTTTTTCTTGAATTTGGATTTGGATGTGTCGAGACACAAACATTTCATAGACTGAGTGCTACAAAATGCTGCCTACAGAGTAAATGCATTACATTGCACTGCTTGAAACACTGAGATGAGGAAGGATAAAACAGGATAATCCTGAGATGGCACAAAGTACTTGGAGATTGTGTCTAAGCACTTGCTGAAGAAGTGCTGTGAGTCTGTCCTTAATGTCAAATGCATCCATTTTCTCGGTGAGGGACTTGCAGCTTCCTCAGTCACACAGAGGCTTCTCCTTTCCTGTGGGAGCCTCTTCGACCTCTTCAGTCCTCTTGTATAAATGGGAGATAAAATGCTGATGGGAAGAGGAAATACTCTGCAGCCTGTGAACAGTTCCTTACTGAAAGCAGTAGCAGAATGTGGTGTGGAAGATGTCAGCTTAGGTGAACCTCTCTGCCAAATTACTTGCTGGTTTTTTGCATTAATCACTATTTTTTTCAGCACGGTCCATTCACAACAGATAAAGTGGCTTTGATTTGGGGGGCAGAGAGGGGCATCTTTGCCAACACCACTCACAGAAGTGTAAAACACAGTCCTACAGGCCCTTCAGCAGTGAACTCCTCTAGAGAGCCATGGTAATGTCAGGCAGTGGAACAACTGTCTTGAACATGCCAGGAAGGGAACGTTGATGAGAACTACCCAGTTTAAATACTTACATGAATGCAGATGGAGCAAACATGACTTGTTCTGGGCAACTTGGCTGTAGGCCAAATAGAACTTGGCTTTATACCCTGAAAGAAGTGTAGTATTAATGATTCTCTTCACTTTTTCCCCCTCCTGCACTCTGCAAGGTCCATGTGGGAACTCACATGTGGAATAACTCTGCCAGGCGGGGAAGAAGGCTTTCGATTGATAACCCCATGGCTCTGCTGGGGAACGATCCCAAGAAGGTCTCTGAGATGTTCCCCAAGGAAATAATGCCTCCCTCAGTGAGCATTGACCCCACGGTGTGGAACCAGTACGCAGCAGTTCTCAGCAACGGCATCGCCATGAAGACCAACGAGATCTCGGTGATCCAGAGCGGTGGGTTGTCCCCTCTCCCCGTCACCATCGGGGGTGGCTCGGCCATAAACACTGCCACAGTCTCCAAAATGGATGGGACCCAGGCTGGGACTGGTTCTGAGGCAGAGAAGGCCAGTGGTGCTGCTGCAGACAATGTGCCAAAACACCAGTTCCCTCACTTCCTGGAGGAGAACAACATTGCTGTTAGTTAAAAAAACTCTAGTGAAGTTGACGTACAGAAAGAACAAATATATATATACACAAACATATATTTTTAAGAGATTCCACTTCAGCCTCCTATTTTCCTATTGACGTGCAAATGATTTTATGGTTGTCTTTGTAAGAGTTGCCCAGAGTACAATCATGATATTGCTTTGCAAATAGTAAATAATAAAGGTTAGGATTTCCTTCTATTTGGAAAGATGCGGGTCTTGCAAAGTAGTTCTTGCGTGTGACTTTAATGTGTACAGCCTTACAGAAGTTTCTACAACTTGAAATTCCAAAGGTTAGAATATTTACCTCTGTTTAGAGTGCTACTTGGGGGTTTTGAATAGAGTGGAAGCAACCTACTGTTGATGGAAAAGCTTCTATTTACTGATGAGAAATGAAACTATTAATGCGGGTAAATATCCTAGAATGTCTGCCACCCTCGAGAGAATTTTTCTGTTTGGATTTTTGGCTCTGTGTGGTTTCTGAATGTACTTTTTACTATAATGGCTATAAAAACTACAAAATTTTTTTTTTTAGTTATTTTTTTTTCCTCAGAAGTTCTATGGCAAGAAAGTTGCTGTTTTTTTCTTTAGTCACTGCTCCTAAAGAATTAATTCTCTGTGTTGTTGACTGCTGCTTATTTAATACTACTACTACTAGGACAGTCTGTCAAGTGTAGTGCCAAAATTCCTACTTCCAAAGATGTGCAGTTTTTCCTGGATGTTTTATTTCAATACCAAGAGCCCCAAACAAGCATGGGTGGGTATGTATATACTTTTTTTTTTGTTTCCTCTTGAAAGGGAAGACTTGCCTTGGGAAGTCAGGTCTAAAAGCTCTGCAAGGAATCTCAGGTGACTGTTGCAATTTGGAATGGGAACTGGTTTCCTTAGCAAGAGACTTTTTTATTTTTTTTTTTCATTTGAGTAATTTAGGAGATCAGTCTGTGTAAACCTGTATTTAAATATGAAGTATTCATGCTTAGGTGAAATGTTTTGTGGGTTTTTGGATGGCATTCCTACTCTGGTCATTAAGTTTCTTGGCGGTCTGTGAACTTACATTCTGCCAAAATGGTAATTAATGATCCATGTGTATTGTATGAAGGTTGCTGGGATAGTCATCTGGATTCTAAGTTATCTACCTCATTTTTTTCCTTTTGTAGTTGTAGTGTCTATTTTTCTATTAATGACCACTGTAATGACTGAGATTCAAGCAGATGCTTCCATGCACTATCTGAAACCAAAACCTGATGTATTAGTGGAAGCACCTGAAGAGTTACTGGACTGCCCTTTCACTATTCCTCTGACTCCTGCTGGAACTGGATGTGTAATGGGATCTGAACCAGACTGGAAAGTGAGCATTTGCCAGGGAAGGACTGAAGGATGGGAAGAAATCTCGCTGTCGACTGCAGGAAATCTTCAAGTCCAGTCTCTGTCGTGGAAGGCCCCAAAAATGCAGATTACCAAAAGTTTGTGTAATGTTGTTGCACCTGATCCTTGCTTATGATCTCTGTATGCCAAGTTGTGCCTTTCCTGCTGGACTTGTGAGTAAGAACATACCAGTACCTGTTTACACTGTAAAATGGATATTGTTACATAGACCATGCAAAAGGCATCCCAATTGTCACGTTTCTACATTGTGAATGTATGATTTTTAAGGACTCTGTAGTTTTTGAGTATCTACTGATGCGTTTCTGTTGACATTTTTGAGAATAAATTTTGGGATGGCTTTTTCACACTTAGTGCTTCTATTTTTCTGCAAAGCTTTTGCCTCCTGAAGAGTGAGTTCAAAGGGCAGCATTGCTGTCTCACTCCAGGGATTTGAAATCCATGATCTGGTTATGCTGTAGTTCATCATGTAAAACAACAGGAGCCAGGTAGGAGTGGAGGAGTCTCGGGATCAGTTCCTTGGGAACAGCTGGGGGTTGATACAGGGATTGGGACGTGCCAGGGATGTTGAGTTCCACACTAGAATAGAATGACAGGAATATGTGCAATAATTCTTGTTCTGTGATCACCCTAGAAAGGGAAAAGGGTATTAAGTTGTCAAATTGCCAGTCCCTGAGGATGCTGAGTGCACAGAAAAAAAGGAAATAACTTCCCCTAAAGAGCAAAAGAAAACAGTTCTGAGAACAGCCCTGATATAATGGAAAAGTGCCGAGATTCTGGTTCTTGCAACCTAATCTAGCAAATGTACTTTGGGCTTGGGAAGTGACAGTGAAAGAAAAAGGTGGAGAACCAGGGAAGCTTTCCAACATCAGAGCTGCTCCTTGCACAATGCTTGGGATGCAAAGAAAGGCAGAAGGGAAACACTTGTTCTGTAGGCTTTCCCCCCCCAGGCTCTGGAGGGATGAGAAAAGGTGTGGGGAGGGTAGGACCGGGGTGAGATGGTCCAGGAGGGTGGGGAAAGTCAACACAGGAGCAGAAGGAAAGGCAACAACACACAGTGGATGTGCAGGAAGGTAGAAAGCACACAGTGCTCGACTGGAACGTGAAGTTGTTCAAAAGCAGCACTACAGTCCCTGGAGGCAGAGTGTTTGGAACAGGAGAAAATGTGGCCCTTCTGTGCTCAGGGAAACCCTGGGATGAGAATCTGAGGAGTAAGAGGCCTCTTAATGGTGGTAAGTAAAAATAAACTCTACCTATGTGCTGGTGTGGATGCTGCTGTAACTGGGAAATTGCTCTCCAGCATGGGCCAGTCATGAGTATTGTGAAGTACCCTGGCTTTAAAATAATCTGTGATAAAAAGCCTTCTCTCCAGTGATAGCCCAATAGGAAGTAGTATCATAATGCCATGAGAAGGTGTTGGCAGCAGGAGCAAGAGAGCAGTTTTGCTTGCAGCAATCCAACAAAACCTGCTGTCCTCCAGCTTTGAACCTTGGTTGTATCTGTTGATGTCTCATCCAAACAGCTCCTGAGGTTTGGGCTCTCTTTCGCTCTTAAAATACACTTGTGCCACGAGGGCTGAGCACACTCAGTTTTACCTCAAAAGAAGCTAAACTGTGGGACTCTGCCTTATCATGACTGCCTAGAATATAACTATATATTCAGACCTCTGCTGCCTTTAACTTGGTCAGCAGGTGGGAGATGAGGAGGGAGATTTTTAAAGCACGAGTGCTGGTCTAGAAATATCAGGGAACTTCTGGGAACCCAGGACAGCAAGAGGTTTTGGCAAGCAGGAGTGTGATCCTGCTGCAGCAGAGGGGGAATTGGGCTGGTCTCCCTTGTGCCTGCCTTGGCTGAGTCACCAGCAGTGAGATCAAATGATGTGACTTGGCCCAGAGACCTGCAGGGCTTTGCTCTCCAGGTCAAGTGCTCAGTGTGCCCAAAGCTGGAACTCAGAGCTCGGTGGTGACACAGCAGCTCCAGGCTGGAGCGTGGTGGGATCCCTGGCTGAGCTGCTGCCAGCAAGTCATGGATCTTATCACACACATTGGGCAACTGTCTGGCCCCTGCCCCACAGCAGGAGCAGGCTGTGCCTGGGGGGTATTTCTGTACTTCTGACTGTTTCCAAAGCAAGCAGGACTGGGAATTACCTGCTGCCCCACGTGCAAGAGCTCAACCAACACCTTGTGAAACTCACGTGGTGGAACTCCCCACACTGGCAAGTGTGCTCAGTTTACAGTAATGTGGCATCTTAACAATTAAAAAAGGCAGTTGATTCTGTTCTTCCCTTTAGCTGATGTAAATTAGGAGCAAGTTTACTGAAGCTGATGTAGCTGCAGTGGTGTGAGAGCAGAGTGAGCACGGTCTGTGCCCTGTCTCTGCTCATTAGCCTCTCCTCTTGCCTAGAGGACTTTCCTGTTCTTATTTGTTATTGCTTACTTTGCTCATCATGCAGAGGATTTACAGGCTGTTGCTTTTGTGTAAGTAGCATATTTGCTTGCAGGAGCTAAGGTAAAGGCTGGCTTACTTAAAATGCTAAATTTGATCTTAAAAGTTGTATTGTTTTTTTAAAAAATAAGTTCCATTAAGTGCATTTGCTTTATCTTATTACCTCCAGTATTCCTCTAAAGAAAAAGCAAAGTTAAACTAATTCTTTCTGTTCAAAACTTTTCAAAGAATCGATGGGAACTTTGAGGAGTGGGTTTGTCTGACAATCATGTAGATGAGCAGCTCCAGGCCAAGCTCAGCGAGGCCAGTTGCCTTTCCCCAGCTGGCAGAGGGGAGGTGGGAGCCTTCCCAGGCTGCAGGTCAATATAACGTGGAGCAAAGGGGTAAATGGCCTTTGAGTTTGGATCAGCAGAGGGGGAAGGACGTGGCTGAGGTGCTTGTGCTGATGGGATGGCAGAGGGAGGCTGAAACAAAGGAAAAGATACTGCATTTTTTTTTTTTTACCTTTTTTACTCTTTGCTGCAGGGCTTGCAGGCTGGTTGGAACTGGGGCAGGTGATGCCTTCTCTCTGCAAAACAGCAGCTTAGGCAGAAGGCTGCCTCAGGGTCTGTGTGGTCCCACGAGGTTCCTGCTCAGTCCTGGTGATGTTTGTGGTGTGCTCAGTCCACGGGGCTCTCTGCACACCCTTCCCACGGGCTCCCTGCTGCCCACTGCTGTGTGGTGGGTGCTGGACTCACGTGGCTTTGACTTCAGCTCCCACTTACCACTGACCTAGAAACGTGCCTGGCACTGCACAGGCACAGCAGGACAGGAAGCAGCTCTGAGGCACAGAAAGAAGCAGCAATTACACCCCCCTGCAGCCCAGGATCATGTTATCTATTTCATTATTGTGTCTTCTGTTTTCTGCACTTTAAGGGCAGTGTTCTTTGCAGCATTTGATTTTAATGCCACCAAGCTGTCTGAGTTGCTGGAAAGCACGTTTGTTGGTGCCTGATCCTGTGCTGGACATCCATCCAGCATCCCTGTCCTTTCCAACTTCTTTATCAGTATCTCTGGTTGTCACATCTCACAGCCCAAGGATAACTCCTCTGACTCAGTTACTTCCTGCAGAAAATGTCTCAGTTCAGAATGAGAACAGGGGGATCTCACTGTGGGACTTATTTTCCAATACTTGGTTTAGGCAAAAGTCCAGACATGACTAAAGATTTTTGTAAAACTCTCTCTCTAAAGAAAACTGAAAAAAAAATTATTCAAAGCATCAATATTATTTTTATTAATAAGGATTGTGTCTATTTTTCAATTAGTTCATTTAAGTTTTAAATAAATCCAACAAAAACCCGAAGAAAAAAATGAAAACAAACTATGGGCTGCCCAAAAATCAAAGCACCCAGTTTATGAAACCATGAGAATCTGAGGGCCAAGGACACAAACACGGCGTGTTGTGGACAGAAAGGTGATGCAGCAGAATACAGGAGGTAAAGAAGTACTTGAAAATAACCTGTATTTTTAATGTACTTATATAGAATTGGTCCTAAAATCTTTTACAGACATTATCCTCCTGGATACTCAGAGCCTTTGCAGCCCTATGTGTGTGGTGACAGAGGATGCTTTTAAACCAAGTTACCTGAATTGGCTTTACCAGCCCTTCAGATCCTGTTGATCCACTTGGGGAGGTTTGTTCTGGGAAGATTTGTCTCCATGCAGTCTACATGTTCAGAATGCCAAACATAACTTTTAATTTTTTTTTTGGACACACTGGGGTTTTTCCCCCCCCATGAAACCAGTTTAATAACTTAGGTCCTTATAGTTCAGCACACATTCAGGTGATTTGCTGCTTTTTGGTATCTAAGTTTTTATGTGTAATAAAAATACTCCTCTCAACTCATGATGTCCAGATTTGGAAAACATTGAATTTGCTCATTAATTATTCTTGTGCTTCTCCCTCAATTATTCGAGTCTTAGATGACAAAATAACCACTTTATGTAGGGTTTTGTGGGGGGGTTTTTTTGTTTTTTTAATTTGCAATTATAAGACGTGTAACAAATAGCTTTACATTTTTTTTATCACCCTCGCAGGATATGTAACACAAAAACAGTATGGCAAGAATTCACAACAGCCAAATCATTTCAAGAGCTAACAAAATACAAATAACTACAAATGGCAGTTTATTTATCTGGAAACCCCTTTTCCTTCTTCATTTCTTAGGGCAGCTGTCAAATCTATCTGAATGACAGCTTGACTATTACAGTCTCCAAAATAAGGTACCAAAGGCTTCTTTTCTTCTTGATCCCCACCATCTAATTATGTGAGGAAGCCAAAGATCCTGCACAAACCCTGCACTTCCTCAGAGCTCAGTGTCTGCTCTCAAAATTCATTATGAGAATGCCAAATGTTCTCTCCCCAGCAGAGCCCATGGCAGGAGGAGCTTTATTGTAGTTTCCCTCAGCAAGTGTTGATGGATTTATGGAGGCCTTCATTAAATATGGGCTTAAAGGATATCCGCTCTCGCCCACTTGTCAAAAGGGAACATAATATCAAAGCCAGGGTGCAGAGCAGAGCTGCAGGTGTTAACAGGGCCTGATAATCTGCTTGTGGTTAACTCCCCAGGTCATTGCAGTAGTCTTGTCTGAGCTCAGACGTTTCCAAGATAAATTTCCAAGATGAATGCATCTCATAGGAGCTGGGGGCACGAGTACAGTGATACCAGGTTGCTCCTGGTCCGTGCCTTGGTGTCCCAGTTTGGGTTTCTTTACCCTAAAATGCTCCTTCCCAGCGATGGCTCCTTGGAGCTGAGCCCTGAGAAGGGGCAGATTTTGCACGTTTGCTGTGATTTTGAGGGATTGGATGTCACAGCCCAGGCCTGCTTCAGTACTGCTGTAAGAAAGAGAGATGTTTGAGCACACCAAGCCCAGCTCTTCGCCTGTCTCTGGTGGGAGGGAGGCAGGAGCTTGGGGGAATAGCACAGAGGAGGAGCTGGGCTGCACAGCTCCTGCAGGTTTGTAAGCCCTGGGCAGTGGCATCCCTGCTCCTGCCCACTGCCTTCCAAATGCTGCAGCTGCAAACCCAGCCCTGAGACAAAGCTCCAAATGCCTTGGGCAAGGGGCTGCACTGTCAGACAAAGAGGGTGCACCCTGGTACGTGTAAAATGTGCATTTATGAGATCAGATAATAACAGGGACAAAGAATAATGCACAACTCGGGTTGCCTGTGGAATCATAAACATTTTGTTCAACCAGTTGCACACCTTTAGCCTGAGCCAACTCCTTAGATGTCAGAATTAATTTGATACTCATGCTCAGGGAAAAAACTAAAGGACACAACCCCAAATGTAGTTCCAAAATGAAATTAATCTTTTTTGCATATAAAAAGTTATTCAGGATATTATTATTATTATTATTATTATCACCTTCTTCTGTGTTCATCAAGGAAAAAACCAAAACTGGAGTCCTATTCATAAAAAACTCATTTATTTATTTAGCAGCACAAGTACAATGGAAGCAAATTTATGGCATATTGTGCTAAATAGGTAATGAGTACAATTTGCGAGGGCATTGTCAAACCCACCAATCCATTGTTTGAGTGGGAAAGTGGCACAAGGACTTGCTCCTTGGAGAAATATGGGCACACCTCCAAAATACAGAGTATTTACATGTTCTTTAATCAGTGGAGCTTAGAGACCTGGATGCATTTGAGGGTCAGTGAAAGCCATTGGGAGGCATCGCCTGTGGGTGAGGAGTTGGTGTCACAGGCACCTGCCTGCTCTGGGAAAAGGGGTTAAATCATCCCAATCAGCAACCTGGGAGTTTAGTACAACCCTTCAGGTTCAAAATGGGGGCTGGAGCTTGGACTTGCCAATGAACAGTTTGTGGGTTTGAAATGAGATTTACAATGTGCAGTGATGGGCACACTGACAGCGTTGGATGAAGGACACTCAGAGGGGGTTCTAAGACATTCTGGGGATGGGAAGGGGAGGGAGGGATATNGGGTGTGTTGGAGAAGGAAAGTCCTGGGAGAAAAAACCAAAAGCATAGATAATTATTTAAAATTATGGAAGATAAACCAGCTCCTTTTAATTAGCAGTGGTGCAGTATGAATTCTGCAGCTTGCAGGGCTCCTTTGTGAGCCTCAGGTTCTGTGCCTGCAAAGCAGAGCATCAGAACAAGCCAGTGGCACCAGGAAAAACAAAATAGGTTTTCTTTCACTTGGTTTAACAAATCTAACTTCTCCTTCTGAGGCTGGAGGTTTTCCTTTGGGCATTGCTTCTCAACAGGCGACTGAAAATCAAAGGCTCGGAAATCAGGAGAGCTCATACCTGCTGTGAGTGGTGAGATCACAAGTGAAATCCTTTCAGCAAAGCTAATGGTATGCCACAAATGTGTCAAGAAGTGGGTTTAGCCATTGGGCCACAGCCTAGTCTAGATCCTTCAGAGGGATTTTGTAACCAAAAATCAAAGGTGTTTCAATCCAAGGCAGAAAAGCAGAGCGCCTGGAAGGGGAACTCTGAAAGTTTGTTTGGCCCCTCAGATGCTGCAGTGCATCCCTTTGCTCCTCTTTTAGGATTCCTGGGGTTGAGTCAGTCAGCTGTTTCTCCTCCCACGTTCTTGGATGTTGGAGTTGGGCCATATGCAGAAACCACATGGAGGAAGTTCAGCTGCTCCATGTAAAGGGGGGATGTCATTCATTTCTGTCCTATCACAAAGACACCAAGGGCCAAAATGTGGTGCTTAAAGGAACGTTGGATGTTTTACAACCCAGTGCCACTTTCACCTCAAAGTAAATAACAGTGGACTTTGATAAGTTTTATTTTAGTCAGAGCTGGAGGCCAGGATTAGCATTTCAGTGCAGCATCAGGCCAGTGGTTTTGTGGCAATGGTGTGACTGGTTTGGGTCAAGTGCAACATCCTGTTTAGGTTCTTCAGTTGCTCCTTTTATTAAATCAGCATTTGCAGGGAATTCTATCATTTCTTTTGTGTGGAAAAATATTTCAGATGTTGAATAGGGTAAAAAAATGGAGCAAATATGTTTCGTGGGCTGAAATGTTTGTGGGAGGAGAAAGGATTTCTGTTTCTACTTCAGTTGTCCCCAAGAGGGGATAAGAACAGTAGACTGAGAAATAAGAAATTAAAGCATGGTATTACTTAAATGAAATACAACCTAAGAATCAGTTCTAGGAGCAGTTTTTTAAAAATAAGACAGCCCTAGTTAGGATGGCATTGGTAATGTCTGCCTAAACATTCTCAGTATTGGTGCCTGAAACTGGTGTAACTCTTCATTAAGTTGCTGAAATGTCCTCATTACAAAATGTCAGGATGACTCTGCTTCAACTGTAAGGAAAAATTAAGACAGTGGCAGTTTTGTGCTGGTGTAATCCATAGTGGAACCTGAGCTAGAGCAGGAGTGAGGCCAGGAAAGAAAAGAGCTGCTCACATACTTTGATGTGACTTGCTCTTCTCTTCTTTTTTTATATATACTATTTTGATTCCTTTTTCCAATAGTCTTCATTTTTCATTGGGAAAATGCTATTAACTGTTTGAGATTACCTTGAGCTCATTTTAAGGTATATGCAAACATACCTCTTAAAAATCCCCCAGTCATTTATGCTACTTTTCAGCATGTTAAAAAAGGTAATTCTGAACTTATACTCGGTCTTGCTCACTCACCCCCTGCTGTTGGTCATTGTGATTGTGCTATTTTAGTTCTGCAGGGTTATTAGACTTCCCTATTTGTGGTTTTCTAGATGTGCTTTAACATTCCACATTGTAAGAAGGATGTGTTTCATGGTAGTATCACTGGGAGAGTGGAACTCATTTGACCAGCACCACTGCAGTACCAGTTTCTCATCTGCCTCATGAAGCCCATCTTTGCCACTGGGAATTTTGGTTTGCATGTTTGGATGAAGAATAAGGTCAACAGCCTGGCAGGTCCATGGGCTGGATATGAACAGGTGTGCAGGGCTGAAGGGATTCTTTGGATTGCCAAAGAAGAACGTGAAGATGTGGAGATGGCAGGAGGAAAAGGCTGTGGATGTGGAAGAGTCGGAGGGAGCCAAGATGAGCGGGCTGAGAAGAGGGAACCAGTGCCAAAGGCAGAAGGGGAAATCCAGTCCCCCGGCTGTGGGAGGCTGGGGGCACCCGGGGTGTGCCTGGGGCTGAGCAGCTGCGGGGCAGGAGAGCAGTGCACAGGTATGAGGTGCTGGGCACAGGTGAGGAGGTGCTGGGCACAGGTAGGGAGGTGCTGGCACAGGTATGAGGTGCTTGCACAGGTATGAGGTGCTGGGCACAGGTGAGGAGGTGCTGGCACAGGTACAGGCGTGCCAAGGCCCCAGAAGTGGTGGGCAATGGAGACGGGATGCGCCGGGCACCGAGGGGAAGGGGCAGGACGCTCCAAGCGCGGGGTGAGAGCTG
>VXBA01004385.1:295992-347486 GCA_013399895.1 Serilophus lunatus | reverse complement strand
GGGAGGGGGTTTGGGCATGTGGTGGCACACAGCTGGAGCTTGGGGATGGGGAGGGGGTTTGGGGCCCTGCAGTGGCTGCTGCCGAGCCCTCGGGGGTCCAGGTGGCTTGTCCTGGATGGCTCCTCACCAGGCAGTGCTGGAGGCTGGGGAGGGTTCTGTAGAATTGTGGAATGGTTTGGGTTGGAAGGGGCCTTAAAGATCATCCACCCCCCTGCCCTGGGCAGGGACACCTCCCACTGTCCCAGGGGGCTCCAACCTTGGACACTCCCAGGGATGGGGCAGCCACAGCTTCTCTGGGCACCCTGTGCCAGGGCCTGCCCACCCATTTCTTCCCAACATCCCAAGTATCCCTGGCCCCTGTCAGTGGGAAGCCATTCCCCCTTGTCCTGTCCCTCCAGGCCCTTGTCATTAGTGCCTCTCCATCTTCCCTGCAGGCTCCCTGCAGGTCCTGGAAGGCCACAATTAGGTCACCCTGGAGCTTTTCTACCCCAGGCTGAACAATCCCAATTCTCTCAGCCTTTCCTTGTAGGAGAGATGCTCCACATGTTTCCTAGAGAGATGCACAGCCAATGCAAGGGGAGATGTGTGTGATAATCATCATCCTGGTGACTCAAGGCCTGGGGAATGATGGGGAAATGATCCCACACAGGAGCCTTGCTTCTGGTGCTGGGATGCTTTGAAACCCCAACTCCAGTGTAAGCCAAAACACCTTTCCTGATTATTGTCCCTTCTTAGTGGGTTGGAGTCATCAGGGAAAATGAAACTGGAGATTGATGTTTCCAGCAAGGAAAGGTGTTTCCCTTCCTGCAGAGCTGTGACATGACAGAATTGCTCAGTAATTTGTGTGGATGAAGGAAGAGAAAGGCAAATACAGCAAACAGCAGAGTAGGAAGAAAACAATGGAGCTCTAGTAGATGAGATATGTTGCTTGGGGAGTTTTGATTTGTTTGAGGTTTTTTTACCTTGTTGTTAGAGAGGCAGATGTAAGAAGATTCCTATCAGCTACAAATTCGTATTTTTAATGGAAACCACAAAGACATTTAAATTCTCATTTGAAAAATCAAATGCTGCCTCACTCTGGAATTACTCCTAATACCATGACAAAGATGGTAAGGCCAGGGTTTTGTTTTAAAGAGGGAATCAACTGAATTTAAGCAACTTATTTTCCATTCCCAGCTTCTTTGTTGTAAATGCTATACCCCTGTACTAAGATGTAGTGAACCAGTATAGTAAAAATATTCTGCTTCCAACGATTGCACTTTTCAGAGTAAGGCTGATTTTTAAATGTAATTGCTTAAGGCTGTATATATTTCACATGCCAGGAGTTATGAAGCAACCCTAAACTAGGGAGTTTCTGAATATTAAATCCCCTTTTAATAACGTGTTCTTACTACAACACTTAAAATGCTTGGCAACCAACAAAAGCCTCATCCAAGAGGGGTGTACTACATCTATTTAAAGATATAAAAGAGTTGCCTTCTGGATTCTATTCAATGATCTATAAGGGGCCTGACCTCTCCTTTGGTTCTTTTCATATTGCTATTACGTTTCCCATGAATGATTTCCCTCCCCCCAGTCCTTTAACTTTTCTAATTTTGTGAAAGAAACCAAGGAGGATTGGCAGCTGGGCACGGGATGAAAATCTTAGGCCACTTTATTTACCTTGAATTTGGTGCAGAAACAGGGATGAGACTCTGTAGCAGTGTACTTTAGAGCAGGAAAAACACAGAAAATTATTAGTGACTGTTGTGTGGTTTGTGGAGAAAAGTGATTTTTGTCTCTCACTGGATCTCAGTGCTAAATTTTTCAGGAGACCTGATGCTCTCCTTTTCCACTGATTAAAATCTTAGGTCCTCTGGGAATTACCTGGGGGCAGGTAATGGCCAGTGTGGCTGAGGGATGCAAGTGCTGGCTTTGGTTTATCACAGCCATTAGTAGGCAGAGAAAGGAGGCAGGATTTCAAGGGAGACCTTCATCGGGTCAGAAGTAGAAGCAGCAAATACCCAGGTAAGTTGAGAACAGCTGATCTGAGGGATTAATTTTCAGTGCAGCTGACAAACCCCCAGGTAGGACTTGATTTGAGCTGTTCAGGCTGTTTCTCCTTTTTTTTTTTTGTGCTGTTGAGTAGCACAGGTCATGCTTCAGGATTTTGGCACAGCCCTGTACTGAGGGGGGCAGTGCAGAAGGTTCTGAGGCACAAACCCCCTCTGAACTGTTGCTATATAATTTTTTTAACACTTCACAGTAGTTTCTAAAGCCAGAGCTGGGGGGAGGGGGTGAGTGAGGCTCAGCCCTGAGCACTGCCCTGGAGACTGGCTCTAATGGATCTGATGGAGCACTGTGCCTCCCTCCAAGGGGTTTCCATTTCTCCCCAGTGTTTGCACTGAGCTGCAGATAAAGTGACTGGAGAGCAGTTTTTCCCATCTTCAACTCCAGGGATGTAAATACATACTTAGGTGTGAATGAAGTCAGGGAGACTTGAGCAAGTGTTTGCTCAGTTTTGAATAGAGGAGTAAGCAGAGAGTTGGGTGCTTTCCCAAACCAGGATCCTCTTGTGTCCTTTGTGAGCAGTCCCTTGTGCCCTGTGCAGGTCCCTGGGGGTGCACACCCACCACCCTGGTGTGTCCCCTCCAGGGGGAATCCCCCAATTTTTCTTTTTATCCAAAAATCACATTTTGGATTTGCAGCTTTGCTGCTGTACGTGGAACTTTTTTCATGCACTTTTCTTGTTAAGCTTTTTAAGATTGACTAAGCTGCTTGCCTACTAGAGAAAAAGGAAGAATCGTCTTTGAATCACATTTTAGTTTGCATATAGTTGCTGAATTCCAGGGTCTAATCTCTGAAAAGACTGTAGTTTGTTTTCTGTGTCCTTTTTTTTTTAACATGACAACAAAGATACTCCACCCTAAACCTCTTTTATCTTTTTACCAATATGATCCATTTGTGTTCCAGAATTATGAAAGCAGCAGACTTCTGAAAAGCCTTTTTTTTTTTTTGTGGCAAGCTTTGCCTTTAAAGGACAGTTGTTTGGATTGCAATTAAAAATAATCAAATTTCAATCCCCTATTCATAAGCCCACAAGCCTCCTTGTGTTCAGAGGGCTGTGTGCTGACTTTCTGCTTGAAGGAAAGTTAGAACTGTGCTTGCAAATTCTTGGTTTGTTTTTCTTCTCCTGCAGCCCCCCCTCCCTGGGTAACACTGCATAACAGAGAGCAACTCCACAGAGAAGTGGGAAGGGGCCTCCTACTGAGGGGTGCTGCCTGAGATACAGATCATTGGCATTTACCAGCCATATAAAAACAATATTTTCCCAAACCCTCTGAGTCCTGTTCTGCAGCATAAGGCTACAAATGCCAAAAGTTTGGGGCAGTACATCCAAACAACCTTTTTTTTTTCTTTTTTTCAGATGCATTTAACTTGTTTTAATAAACCTCTGGCTTCATCTTTAATTCCAAATTAAGTGTTTTGATCTGTAAATCAGTGAAGCTCTGCAGATCTATTTTGAAATCTTAAGTACATGTATGGTAGAAAAAAGGCTTTTCTTCTCGTTGATATATTTATTACTTTAAATAATCTGCTTTATGGTATATCCATCATGCTGCAGATTTGGTGATAATTTCAAAGACCATGTCTTAAGTTGGAATATATTTTGCTTTTTATTACGTTTATGTTTTGGCTTTTAAAAAATAAATCAGGAGACAGCAAAGGATGAAACAAATATCAATCAAATTTTAACAACTGATTTTTTTAATAAGAGAACAACACTGACTTGTATTCTGATTAACTTCAGAAAATATAAACTGAAAGCAGTACAAATGCTATAAATGTGTGTTGAGAGGAAGCCCTTCTAGTTGCATTTATAAAAAGAGCAATTTACAATTGCAAAAACACTTTAATTGCAGAGCAATGCTGGAAAATGAAACAGTTGTGTCATCAGCTGGTTTTAAACATGCACGAGAAAACATCTCATGTTTAGGTGGCAGTTCCCCCACAGAAAGAAAAAGGAATTACAGAATTCCCAGGATCAAAATAAAACTAATTCAAGTAAGTTGCTTTATGGGAGTCCTGAGTCAAAGGAAACATCTGGTCCTGTTCCTTCTTAGCAGGAGTGTTGTGCCCACTGCAGAGATGTCACCCACGAGGGGCCAGGGATGCCTGGAAAAGCAGAATTAACTCCCTGAAAAGGGCATCTCATTTATACAGGAGTTATAAAAATGTGTGTGGTTAGAAAGGTCCCCTCTTTGTTTTACTGTCCAACAGCTGAGGCTGGGAGGGTTATTGAACAGGACAAATCTGCTCCAGCTGCTTCAGGGTTTTCTCATGTTGGAAAAATTTTCAAGCAGATGATGCTGTTTTCAGAATAATGATCTAAAAAGCCTTTCATGTGCATAATGATAGGAAATCATCACATTATAGCTTTGGCCAGGCATTAATTTTTCCTTTGCAGAATGATTGTTTACCCCATAAAAGAAAGCATTACAAAAATGAGCTTCCATTCCTGAAGCCTCCAGGTAGTGCTGCTTCTACTGACAGTCCCCAAATCAATCCTTGTGATCTTTAAGGGAACACATAAAATATGGTCAAACAAACCCTCCTCTCCTTCCAAGAGCTGTTTTGCACAGTGGTTTAGGAGTGGTTGGGGCAGAGCACACGGAGGTTTTTTTCCCCCCTCCCTTTGCACAGGAGAATATTCAAAAGCACTTTTTGTTGCTTTGTGAATAACCGTATTAAAAGGGGAGGAAGAGATGTTATCTGTCAGACCCTTTTAGTGTCATAGTACCTAACTTTGTATAGCCCATACAGAGGACTGCCAGGGATGCTTTTTTTTGATCCTCTTGGAGTGCAGCTTTTCTTTTCAAGCCTCAGAGTAATGGACTCTTAATCCCTGGTTTGCTTCCTGCCCCGGCAGAGATGTCTTTAGCCCAGCATTCATTTTATTTACTTATTTATTTTTTTCTTAACCTAAAAAAGTGTCACAAGGCAAACCCCAGAATCCACGAAAGACCTAGGAGATATTTGTGAAATGGGCCATGACTGCTTATAATTTGTAGGAATAATTACAGCATGTAAGGAAGTCTGCATTTATTAGCAGCAGTGCTGAAGCATGTTGTTAAGCACACAGTGTGTCACCAAAGCAGCAGGCTGCCCAGAGCCCAGAATGGCTTTCATTGTTAATTTGGAGCAGAAACACTGAAGCATATCCTGAGAAGGATGCTAATGAAGGGACTGCCAGTAGTAAAATCCCAGTGACCTTTGTGCTTTGTGCTAATTTCTATTCCCCCTTTTTCCCTCCCCCCTTCCCTGTCCCCCCTGAGCTCCTATCTGGCCATTTAGCCCCTGAATTTTGAGGTACAGTAGGAGTGTTGTCCATGCTGGGGGGAGCTCCACGTGCCTCCCCCACTTCCACTCAAATCACAGCAGATTAAAGAGGCTTTTGTTGAAATATAACAGACAGACACATAGAGGCAGGGTTCAAATTAACTAATTATAAATCACTACTTAGTCTGAGAAGCCAAATCTAGAGCTGGCTAATGATTTGAAATTACTAGCCAATTGTTAAATAATCCCCTGTTTTAAAGCAACTGGGAAATGTTTGACAGCTGCACAGAAATAAATATTTATGTGCTTTCTGTAGGACCTGCTCTCTGCAGGCCATGTTCTGGCTGGTCCATGGAGAGGCAGAGGGGAGGTGGTAGAGCTGAGCCAGATCCTGGAGCTGCAGCAGGGAAGGAAATGAGCCTCGTTTTTAGATGCACCCCATTGTACTTTTGGCTTCCAGGTCGTGGCTTGTGTGTTGAGCTTTAAATTCTCAGCCACCTCAGGAGGAGGAGCTGGAGTTGATGGTTCCATACTGGAACTTTGCTGTACTTGCTCTGTTCTCTGCCTGATGCTGGAAGTATTTTTGAATTCATGAGTTAAGCAGCACAAAAAAAGAGTTTAAGGAGTTGTTTCAAAGTTGCCTCTGGGGATTCCTTCATCCAGGGATGAGGTCTGGAGCTGTTAGAAGAGAGGCTTTGAGCCCTTTTTGCAGATTGAGACCCCCCCCACTTTGCCCAGTGGAAGCAGTGGGCTTGGGAAGTCTTTCCAGGGCAGTGTTGCCTAGTTTGTGTGATGGAAATATTACCCATTTTCCCCAGTGGAAGGAAGGGAGGGAGGAAGCATCACACAGCACCCATAAACCCTGTCCTACTCCTGCTCTAACACATTGATACCTTTCCTTGCAGGGACTGTGAAGGTGAAGAGCTCCAATATACAAGTTGGTGACCTCATCATTGTTGAAAAGGTTTGCCTTTATATATATATATTTTTTTTCTGTGTAGGGCATTTTTTCCCAAGACAGTAGAAAATGAGATATTTTGGATCCATGCTTATTTTACAATAGGCTTAGAATATCAAGAGTTTGAACACTAATTGCAGTATTTAATCACTTTTCAAGGTTTATGCTCTGATTTCATGTTTTTCTCACACAATCTGTGCAAGGAGCTGTGACCTCTAAAATCATTAGTATGAAAATATTCAGTATAAAAAGAGAAAATTGGTAGCTGAAGATTCCAGATCCAACCTCTCCTCCAGCATGGGACTTCTTGAAAGGAAACCAGCATTAGTTTAAAATTTCTTCCTCCTTCTAGAATTACTCACCAGCCCTTTTGTAAACCAAGCCCTTGGGTCTGGTCAGTGGGAGCTGGCACCAGTTATTATTCTGCACTTGGAATTCTGCAGGGAAGGGAGTTTAGGATTCAAAGCAAAACGAATCCCAAGCTTCAGCTTGACAAAGGACTCCCCTTTCTGCCCCATGTCCCCTGTGGAAGGAGCTGTGCAGGGCTGGATGCACAATCATGGCCTTTCTTCTCCCCCCAGAACCAGAGGGTCCCTGCTGACATGATCTTCCTGAGGACGTCAGAGAAGAATGGTAAACATCTGGAACCAATTGTCAAAATAGCCATTAACCTTTCACTGGTTGTTTAGAGAAAATTATCTTTTGGAAATGTGAACGAAATAGATAATAGTAAAATTTTACAGACAGGGGATTCAAGCAGTTTTATGGACCAGCACTTCTGGGGATGTTTATCCTCTGTTTTTGTTTGCTAATTAAAGAATGTAGGGGGCTCAGTCCAGAGGAGATGGATCTGTTTACGTAACAGTTTGCATTTTAGATGTAAATCATTTTACTTGCTCTTCAGGATTGTTTTGTTAAGCTTGGAATAAGGCAGTGTTTGACCAGAAGGATTAGAAAACGTAAGAGACTACTGAGAATATTTTAAATGTCTGAAAAATACCGTGTCATGCTGTATTGTGGACTAGCGGAAGGAGATGAACGTGTGATGCAGGAATATCATCCGTACATTATTAATCTGTGGCTTGGAATCAGTCTCCAAAGAAAGAAGGACATGCTTATCCTAGATATGAAGGCAGATCACGAGGTATCTGTGGCTGTACTGAGGCAGAGGTGGAAGGGCACTGACTGCTGTTGAATCCCCCCAGGGTCGTGTTTCCTTCGCACGGACCAGCTGGACGGGGAGACAGACTGGAAACTGCGGCTGCCTGTCACCTGCACCCAGAGGCTGCCAACTGCTTCTGTAAGCTGCCTTCTGCTAAACTGGGCATGTTTGTCCTGCACAATGTCTGGGTGTCTCAGTCCAGGGGCTCTTCTGACAACTGCAGCGTTGCTCTGCTCTGGGCATGTGACGGGTTTGCTTTGGCAACCAAAAATCCGAGTGTAAAGCAGCTTCTGCTGGGCTCCAGGCAGAATTTCAGGTAAGGTGAAGCTGGGGGGCTCCTGTGCCACAGGGCTCTCACCACAAGCTGTGCAGGTAAACTCTGGGGTCAGCAGCCTGAGGTGGCTCATGGTAGGATGCTCCTATTTTGTTTTTCCTCACTTAGTGCAAGAAGGTCCTCAGTTTTCATTGTCCACCCTTTTGAAAGGGGGAGGTGTCACTTTGGAAGCTTTACTGTATGATCTGAAATAAGTGCATAACCCTCACCAAACATGCTGTTGCCCAAAATCTCTAGCTAAAGTAGTTTGTGTGCTGCTTGTTGGTAGGGGGGTTTGTTGTTTATTTTAAAGAAACAAGAAGAAGAAGGAGGAAGAATCAGTGCTCTATTGATGTTATATCTATAAAGAGTGCTAGAAGTGTATTTTATACAAAGACTTTGAAACAAAGTATTCTCTCCATGGAGTGAACAGTTCATGCCTGTGTAGGAGTCAGCAGTGAAAACACTGTGCAGAACTGGTATGATCTTCTTGCCACCCCAGGCCTGTCCTAGAGACATTGGCATCTTGAACTGAGTATTAAAGTGATAAAGTGTTCCTTGGCTGCCTTGGAAGACCAAACCTTCTTAGGCTGCCTTGATTATTCAGGCTGAAATTTCCTTTATGGGGCACAAACATCTAAGTAAGTCCCAGGAGCCCCTGAGGTGTCACTCCAAGAAATACTCCTCAGTGAAGCTGGTGCACCAGGTGTGTTCTCTTAGACACCTGTGCTCCAGTAAATAGCACCATTCATCAACTGCCTTCATAAGTAACTCTTACTGAAGTATTCTGGTAGAAACATTTGTACATTATTAAAATTATTAGAAAGGGATTGAGTGCCAGAACTTGTCTGTTTTATAGGACCTGCTGCAGATCCGATCCTATGTCTATGCAGAGGAGCCCAATATTGATATCCACAACTTTGTGGGGACCTTCACCAGGGTGAGTCTTGCTGCCATATGCTTGAAATCAAATCTGTAGTGTTTGCTTTGTAAACCTGCTGAATGCTACCAGGGTGCCAGAGCTTTTCAGGAGAGATAGTGAAGTTTGTCTTGACATTTCTTTCTTCTTTTTTTTTTTCTGTTTCTTTGTAAAATCCTTTAAATCAATTTGAAAGAAAAATGTAGTTGTGGACACTTCAACTTGCAGGCAATGCCATAGGGTGTTTGGGATTAAGAACTTCACTCTGAAGGTGTCAGAGTTTTGGACAGAGTTTGGTAGTTATATAACCCTGGTGGCAGTTCAGAAGGAAATCTGGACCACCATGGACTCTGTAGCATTAAAATCCTTTACTTGTGAAAAGACAGGAGATCTTGGCTGGATCAGGCAGTAACAATCTTAATTCTGAGTCACCTAGGGGTTTGCCTTCCATGACATGTTGCAGCAGCACTGGGAGCCACTGAAAACCATCACCATTGAAAGCATCTCTCTCTTGACTTGTTGGGGTAAAATGCTGGGTTTTTCTTCTCAGTGGAATACTGAAATTGTAGATTCATCCCATACCCTTGGGGAGCTTTCAGAGGAAAATGGGTTTGTAACAAACAGGGGACAAGTTGACCTTTTAGAAGTTGTTGTCCAAGCAGGTTCTCAGAGAGCAGCAGGAGAAACATTATTGAAATCCACATGAGCCAAGAGAGGGAACATGTTGCTGTAGTTTCTGAGAGTTGCTGACAAATCCCTTTCTCATTTATGATTCCCAGGCACCTTTAACCAGCAGAGGTGTCTTAATAGGTCCCCACACCCTTCTGTTCCACTGAAACAAACTGGTTTTTTAGCCACAGATTTACCAGAGTTTTAGGAACATTCTCCATCCTGTCAAGAATCCCTCTACCAACTCTCCCAGCATCTCTCTGTAAACATCCCTGTTTAACTCTTGTCATCCTTTGCTTTTTGGCATTACTGACAAGTGTGTTTATTTTTCTTTTTATCCCTTTGTAGGAGGACAGTGACCCTCCAGTAAATGAAAGTTTGAGCATAGAAAACACCCTGTGGGCCAGCACAGTGATTGCATCAGGTAAGGTGGAGGCACGTGCAAAACTGTTTTTAAGGGAATATGTTAACAATTTTTAAAGGTATTTTTGTAATGGAATAATAATCTCTGTCAGTTGGAGAAATTAGCAGTTGGAATGAGGTTTCCCACTTGTCCTAACACCTCTGGGGAGCTGAGCTGACATCTAATTGCCTTTTGGACATTCCTAGATGAGAAAGAATTGGAGTGGCCTTTGGGGCACTTCTTTAGCATGTAGGGCCAGAATAGCACTTAATTGCTCTCCACATTGACATCCTAATCTGTAACAGAAATGGTGTCAAAGAGATTCTGGTAACAGAAGCTAAGATGAAAGATTTCCAGGTAAGTGCTTCCATTGAGTTCGTCCTATATACTTTTAAAAATGAAAAAAATCAAGTCTTTGACAGATTTTGGCTTATATATACAATAAGCTCCCAAGGCCTGAGATTAATCAATGCCCCCTTGCAGAGGCTGTCAAAGTAAAAGCCTTGTTCCTCTCCTGTCCAGTGTGGTTGTGAAGCTTGAAGTGCCTTGGCTGGAGGAGGGTGGGGTTCTGAGGTCCAGTTTTGAGTTAAAGTCATCAAATGGAGAGACTTGACAGTGCTCTGGCAAATAGAATTTCAAAGGATTTATGCAATTGAGTCTGTTTTAAATGACCATAAACCAACTAGAAACACTCTTTTTTTTTTTACATATCAGTGTGCCTTCAAGCTTTTTCTAGCCCTGGCAGGTGTTTCCTCTCATTTTGACTGATTCATCAATGTAATACTCAGTTTTGTTTCTCCTATGGTAATAATAAATACCATGTTGGAGGTTATTTCTCTGAAGGAAAAATGTGGATATTATTTTTCTTGTTCTGTGAGTGAAAGCTGCTGAGTTGTGGTGCCATCTCACTGGGCAGCCCTTGCTTGTAAGACTGAGCAGAGCTATGTGGCTTCTCCATCTGCTCTGGTAGGGATGGGTCTGACTCTGACTGGTTGAGGTGGATTTGGAGTAGCTGTGCCATCTGCTGATTTGAATTCTGATGATCTTACCACCACCTGCCATCTGGCTCCAGGGAGTTGTTGTTGTTCTTAGGGGTGTTTTTTTAAAGGAATGTTTCTCAGTGTATTTTTAGAAACCACCTCTTTTGAATAAGTCTTATTTAAAAATAATTCCCTTGCAGCTTATTAAAACTTGGATCATTAATGAGAGCAGGGGAATAGTGGAGTATAAAGTAACAGTGTATTTGCAGTCGAGCTTTTTTTTTTTTTTAATAGGTGCTTTTCCTCCATTTTTTACAGATTCAAAAATTCTATGCTAAAAAAGTTAGACTTTGCCAATAGCAGCTTTTAAACTCTTGATGGCACACGTAGCTTTTTCTTTATGACTTTTTGCAAAGTCTTTAAGACCTGTAGAAACCCAGTAATTTATGGTGCTAAGCTTTATTATGTTTCTGCAAGAAGAAAATAGTGAAATTTGTTGCTCTCAACTCTTCAGCAACTGTGGGACAGAGGATTAAAATACACTGATGGGCTCCCAGCAGCTCCATCTGTTACAGTGAGGTAGGAGTTGGTATGATTCACTTTTTGGTAGGAACAGTAATTAGACAAATACTTCAAGTAAATTGTAGATTTTAAAATAAAGTCATTCTGGTTTTGGAAGCCAGTGGATTTCATTGGTTTTACTCTGATTGTGTCAACCTTCACCAATAAACAACCACAGCCCAGAGCACTTGTTGAATTTTGACACCCAGTGAAGGACCATGGCCTGGTGTGAGACAACACCAAAGTGGGATTCCAAGTGGTGGGGGAAGTCCTCCATCCCTACCAACTTTTACTGGTGGTGTGGGGAGACAAGTGACATCAAAAGGGGGTCAGGGGAAGTCAAGAGAGCAAAGCTGACTGCTCTTTGCAGGCACATGAGTTGATGCAGTGTGGTACTGACTTGGAGGATGTTTTCTCTTCCAGTCTGTGTATTCATCAGTGTTGTATTGCAGATAGCAGCTTTTTAAATTGCTGGTTGCTTCTGAAATTAACCTGCTAAAGATTCTTCCCACCTGACAAGGTTTTGGATCCAGCAAGGACTTCTATGGAGAAAACCTTTGTTTGTTTAGGTACTGTGGTGGGGGTTGTCCTCTACACTGGAAGGGAACTGCGCAGTGTGATGAATACTTCAAACCCAAGAAGTAAGGTATGGTGAAGAAACAGTCTTATAATAAATAGCAAGGGTCAGAAATTGGCATTTTTTAAAGAAGAGCCTTCCAACCTCCTGAGAATAATTCATATTTTCCAGCCTGTCACTTCATATAGTTGCCAGAACAGGACCTATTTCTACTTATTTTTGATCCTGTTATACATGTGTCTTCTCACTTTTTTTAAGGTGGGTGAGACCATTGTTTTATCAGTTTATAATGAGACAGTCCCAATCAGAACAGGAAAGCCTATTTTGCTGCATTGTTGAGTTGTAGCAAAGCTAAGCCACGCTGCAGGGATGTTTATATAGTGTGCAGGTTTGGCAGCATGAGTCCTCTCACACCCCTGCTTGCACTGCTCAGCTTCTGAAAGATGGAAATCTTATTAAATAAGCTGGCAAGAGTATTGCTTATAAATTTAAATATGTTTATAGTGATTTAAAAGAGAAGCTGACTAGTGGGGAATGTCTCTTTGGATGTGGCAGTTCATTTCCTTTGTGAATATTACATTGAGCTAACATCTTCATTTGTGTGCTGGAAATGTCTCTGTCTTATTTTTTCAGATTGGTCTTTTTGATTTGGAAGTGAACTGTCTTACCAAGATCCTGTTTGGGGCCCTCGTGGTGGTCTCCCTGGTCATGGTGGCCCTGCAGCACTTTGCTGGTCGTTGGTATCTCCAGATCATAAGATTTCTCCTTCTCTTCTCAAACATCATTCCCATTAGGTAAGGCAGCAGTTGTTAATGCTTCCCAGGAGAATACTGCTTGCTTTGTGTCCTCCTCCATGCTCCTGCCATCAACAAGCACATAAACTCTTATCTATTCCTCATTCTACAGCTAAGCAAATCTGGAAATAGAAATCAAGTTACTGTTCAAACCTAAGAATTGCTTTCTTGTTTCTGGTGAAATTGTTCAAGTTATTAACCCATTCACTGACTCAGGCTGTGGATTAGTCATTTAAGGGCCCTCCTCTGAGTGTTTGGACTATCTGGTTACTTTGATAAAAACAGAGCAAAAAATGGAAGAGGTTATTTATACAGCATGTAGTGTAATAGGACACATCTGCCTCTTAGAGGGGAATGAGAGCTTAGTATTAAATTGTACTGTATTAGTGAGGAGATTAGAAAATTACTTTGGGTGCAGGACTGGGATTCATTTCAGCTCCATTTTTAACCTGCTCTCTGTGGATCAATCACACTGTCCTCACTCTGTGTCCACCTTCCCCTCAAACCAAATCTGTTCTTCTCACTGTAATTTTTCCATCTATCTTTGAATTACAGTATCATTTTACCACCCAACCACTGACTTGGAAAACACTTCTGAAACACCCTCTTTAGCAGCTCAAATTCAATGTGTCCTTTCATTGCACTCTGACAGCTCACAAGGATTTTTTCCATAGTTTAACCTGGTGATACTTTTTTTCCCTCTCTTTTTCCCCTTCCTCCTGCCCAGTTTACGTGTGAATCTGGACATGGGGAAGATTGTGTACAGCTGGGTGATCCGCAGAGATTCCAAAATCCCCGGGACCGTGGTTCGGTCCAGCACGATTCCTGAGCAGTTGGGCAGGATATCCTATTTGCTTACAGACAAAACAGGTATCCAGAAAATCATGGCATGTTGTTGTAGGGATTTTGTTGCATTTTTTGGCCAGGCAGAGGGTGTAAGGTAAGTTTGCTTTGGACTAGAAGAAATATGCATTTCCTGTCACTTTGTCAATATGATTTAATCAGTTTTTGAAAAAAGCATTCTGCAATTTTTTTTTTTGTTCTGAATGCACTGGAAGTAAGGCAGGACAGGAATATTATAGTTCTTCAAAGAACACTTAAAACAAGCTATGAAAACAAAAGCTGAGGACAAAATTAAAATGAACTTTTTAGAGCTAATTTTCAAAGCCAGATGAAGAGAGTTTCTCATGTGGGCACAAGGGTGTCAGCAGTCTGTCTGCTCCTGTCCTTACACTTCTGAAGTGGAGCCTGGATTTGTAAGTCTGAGCTTGGTCTGACATAAAATCCTGGTCCTGCTGAAGTTGTTCCCAGGATCCTTTGATTCCAACGGGACCAGAATTATACTTGCAGCTCTTGCTGGGGTGTGAATCTCATTTATGCTCCACTAATTCCCAGGAGAATCAGCCCTCAGGTTTGTTAATATTATCTTTTTCTGGTCTTGGGTTGTGCCAAGGGCCTGGTGCAGTGACTGGTTCAGCTTCTGGCCCAGTTTCTCTTGAATTTGGGGTACAAGGACAGGGTGTGCTGGGGAATAGGTGTGTTGGTCCCCACTCTGTGCTGCTCTGGTTGCAGGAACTCTGACACAGAACGAGATGGTCTTCAAGAGACTCCACCTGGGGACAGTGGCCTATGGCCTGGACTCCATGGATGAGGTGCAGAGCCACATATTCAGCATATACACACAGGTACAATCTAACTGCATCACAGAAGCTTTCCAGGTCACTGGGCTAATGATCAATTCCCATGGCAGGAGTCTATTTATCAGGAGAAGTCTGGAGACCATTGGATGCTCAGTGCATCAATAATATCATCCTTGCTCATTGCATCTGTAGATTGTTTCACACCCACCAGCCTTTACATGACCCAGCACATGGAAGTGTGAGTGAGTGTGTGTGCCTGTGTCACTGAGGTCTGAGTGTAAAATTACATGGTTTTGTTTAGGTATCTAGGCATCTCTCTCTTTTCCTTCTCCCTCCTGGCATCTCATTCTTCTCTTGGTGTTGAGACCCTTAAGTGGCTGAACTGTACTAAAAATACAAGAAATCCAAGTCACAAACTGCCAAACTTCAGATCTGTTTGCCCTTATTCTGTACTCAATCTCTAGAGAAAACCTGACTACTGGTTAATTATTTGCCAAAGTATTCAATATTTGTCAGGAGCACTTGGGAGACTGACTAGTCCAGTGTGTGACTAGTGATTGAATGTGCTTCAGATGGAGGGTTGCTCTTTGATTTTGGCAGCAGTGCTGATGGGCAGCAATATTACATTTGAAGATCTTGTGTCCTAATCACTAGTGTGGAAAATAACATGTGGAATTACACTGGTAAAGGGTATGTCTCATAAAACTTTTATAATTACCAAGTGAGATTCCTTATAATGAGAAGCATTTGCTGGCAATGATTCATTTTGAACTGTAGTTCTTATTCTTTGCTCTTATTTTTACCATCTTGTGGCCTTTGACCTGGAAGTGAAACTTTTGTCCTCTTGACACTAAAGGTTAACAGAGCAGGAAACTGGATCACTGTGTGTCCCTTCTTCAACTGGGATAATTTAGTAATTGTGCAATTATCTGAAGACTCCCATTCTGATACTAAAAATAGTATTAAAAATTAAATGAATGTAATTAAGATTTTCTAGCTCCATACAAGTCATCTGTTTTCTGTTTTCACCAATTATATTCTCTTGCACATGAAACCCAAATGACTCTAAATTTTCCAGATCTTTTGTGGAGCAAAAAGTGTTTTTTCTGAGACTTCTGACTTTGGTCTTTCGCCATTTGGTGGATCTGAAACAAAATGGGTTTTTATGGTGCTGTTCCAAAAAACTTGGGTAAATCTGTTGGAGCACTTTACTGCACCAGTGGCAACGCTAAAGGAGCTGGATTGCACTGGGATGTTCCCAGTGGTGGCCTGAGTTATGGTCTGTGAAAGTCTGTCTCATTGGTGTTGCCTTAAGGGCGACAGCTAAAAAACTGGGAAACATGGAATAAAGGGGAGAGCAGCTTTGCTGGTCAATGCCTGGTGATCCAAAGAGAAAAATCATAACAGTCTCCCCATTTTATTTGGAGTGGCCATCCCCCTTACTATCCAACTAAAGTCCATCTGACTTCTGCGTTCCCCCAGCATCCAACAGGATTGTCCCTTATTGCTTGACCCCACCCATGTCCAGCCCTTGGTAGGCCTGGAAGCCCAACTCTGTGTTTTGTCTTACACCTCACTTATCTACACACAAGAATGCAAACACACAGCAACACGGGCTCTTCTGGCCCTTAATATTCCAAGTTATCCAGACACCGAGCTGACGTGAATTCTCCAAAATATTAATCATACCCTTTAAAGCTGGGGACAATCTGCACAGCTCCTTCAGTTCTTCACTGAAGTAAAAAGCAGACAACAACTCTTCTTCCTGTGTTTGTCAGCAGCCCCAGGACCCCCCTGCAGCGAAGGGCCTCCCGTTGGCCACCAAGGTGCGCAGGACGATGAGCAGCCGCGTGCACGAGGCCGTGAAAGCCATCGCCCTGTGCCACAACGTCACGCCCGTCTACGAGTCCAACGGGGTCACAGACCAGGCAGAAGCTGAGAGACACTACGAGGATTCCTGCAGGGTGTACCAGGCCTCCAGTCCTGATGAGGTCGGTACCCCTTTGGGAGAGTGGAAACAAAGGAAGGACGGGGCTCGTTGCTGGGAAAACACGCGGTTGTTCGGAGGAAGTCGTTCGGTTTGGTGAAGGGGATAATGTTTTAATGCATTTAGTGCTCTGGTAAGCCATGAGCAGACCATAAGTGCCCTCTCAGCTGTTCTGCCTCCCTGGCTGAAGGTACAGATCCACGTGGGGACTGATCTCTGTTGGATCACTGCAGAATTTTGCTCCTGTTTCCGCACCTTTTGTCCAGGGTATATTTTGCCCTTCAACACCACGAGTCCCTCTGACCTCTTTTGGTAAATTATGGGCAGTCTTATCTTGTTTGGGGGAGGACAGCTTGTGGGAGGGGGTTAGAATACTCACACAGTTCAGCTTGTTCCTGCTCTGCAAGGTGTTTGAACTTCCAGACTCAGTGAACAGCTGTAAATCACTCTGGGCAGCACTTCTAACCCCGGGCACGTCCCTTCCCACGCAGGTGGACAGGCCCAAGAGTGAAGTGCACAACAGTTTCAGGGCAAAGCTGTGCCCTGCCAGGTCTCTGCCAGCACCCAGCACAGTGTGGGATGGGGGAGGAACTTTCCAGCTCTCCAGACACTCACTGGACTCTTACTGAACACTTGAGAGATCAGGTTCAAAACAGAACTTAAATTTTGTTTGCCACCCTCTGCAAAATTTGGAAAATTTAATTTTAGTGTTGTTTCCTTCTGTGACAAACAGAGGAGGAATAAAACATGGTTTCATGTATTGGTTACACTTCTTGGATACATCTTTTAATGCAACCAAGGTAAAACATTTGGTTTTTTATTAATCACAGAATCACAGAATCACTAGGTTGGAAGAGACCTCCAAGATCATCTAGTCCAACCCTTACCCTAGAACCTCAACTAGACTAGACTATGTCACCAAGTGCCATGTCCAGCCTTTTTTTAAACACATCCAGGGATGGTGACTCCACCACTTCCCTGGGCAGTCCATTCCAAAACTTTATTTTTACAATTTATCAAACTTGCTCTGTGCTATGGAAAGAGGCTGAAGTTTGAAACATCCCCTAAGAATTCACTGGTGGTATGAGAACATATCACCCCTTTGGCTAGATTTGAAGAGTTCTTCCATTTATTGCCTCAAATAAACCAGCTTTGCCTCTGACAATAACCTTTTCACCTTTGGCAGCAGAGGGGAAGCTGGCTTTCCTCATTGTTAGAGGTGAGAAATGCTTTGCATGGAAATACAGTTATTCCTTAGAAGCCCAGCTGTGTGAGGATTTTGGGACTGTTGTATGAATTACTGAAAGACTTGCACACATTTCTTATACATTCAAAGTATTCTTTACAGTGTTTTGGGTTGTTTTTTTTTCCAAAGCAGGCAATTCATTCATTTCATATAATGTGTTTTTCTCTGCACTAAACAAAAGATGCATCCCTGCTTTTCCCTCCTCCTCCTCCACTGATGTGCCAACCAGCCCTCCCTCTTGCTGGGCAGGGTGGGGGTGTCCACACACAGTCTGGGGCAGAGTTTTTCTTACCTGCTTTTCTCCTCTACAGTGTGTTGCTCACCCCTGTAAAAGCAGCTTATAGAAAGCCACTGCCTTTGGATTGAAATGAGCTCTGAATGATTTCCAGATGGAAATTTTTGTGATCTGCATTTAACTTGGGGTTTTTTTCCCCCCTCTAAAGCACTTACTGACTATTTTTGCACAGATCCTCTGTTTATTTACATACATACTGTGGTATATAGTGAAGTCAGTGATTTTTCTTTTCCTATTTCTCTTTGTACTGCTCTGCCTTTAAAATATTTATGCAGCAATTTGTCTGAAATACCCAGGGGATATTGTTTGTTTGTTTTACTATAGCATGATAACTAATCCTTCCAAGATTATTGTTTAAATTCTTTTTTCTTTTCATGTGATATCTTAAGTGGAGAATTACAGTGGGTTCAGAAATCAGATATGCTCTGCTGCACCGAGGAAGTCTTGTCTGTAGGTCTTAGATATACAAATATTGTTCAGCCATGCTCTGTGTGTCATACTAGATGGTACAAAACACAGGATCAACACAAGTGGAGCCCTTGAGAAGGGAGCAATGCTGTTAAATAACATCCCCTGTAGGGGAATGGCTTTGGACTCCTGTTAAAGGCAGCCTTTGAAATCCTATATCAATAAAATATTGCCATGGCAGGGAAGGTCAGTTTATGAAATGAGTACAAAAACTTGTATTCTCTTTACTTTAACAGCAAGGGTAATTTCTACCAGTTGGCACAGGATTCATTTCCTGTAACAGAAAGCAGGATTTCCTAAATTTGTTTCCTGTGCATGCTGCCATTTAGAAGTCTTGAAGTATCTTTATTCAGATATCAGTTACAGCCTTGGGGCTCTGTGAGCCAGTTGTCAGTTGTGGCCATACAGTAACTAAGAGGGGAAATGAAATAGATATAATCTGATCAGAGATAAGAGTGCCTGGGATTCCTGGGCAAAGAGTCTTTAACCCTGACAACCCTCTCTGCAGCTGCCAGGACATGAAAGGGTGCAGGGATCAGTTGGTGTCTGCCTGCCCAGGCAGCCCTAAATGGGGCTCTGCAGAGCAGCTCATGGCACACGAGGGTCAATTTGTCTCTTTAGAATGGGATTTATTAGTCGATATCCACTTCAGTGGTGGCTTGAGTGATTTAATTGTCAGAAAGAGCAAAGTTTGGGGATGGTGTGCTGAGCTGCTGGAGCTGCTAGGCTTTGTAAGGCTCAGATGAGTATCAGGCTTGGCCTGGACAGAGCTGCAAAATCCTGGTGTGTGGTCACTTTATGGATTTCCTTCATCAGTGGGTGTGTTTGGGGAAGGTGTTTGAGGGACTTCCAGCCTGCTGTGAGATCTTGGTCTACATTGTAAACGTATTTTTGCATCTTGAATGTTCCCCATCTTTTCCCTGTGGCTGAGAGCACCTCCAGTTACCTCTTTGTACAGCACAGAGTAAACTCTGTGTCCCACAGGGACCAGGGACGTGCTCCCTGTCCCAGGGGCCCAGCCCCTGCCACAAGTGCCCTCCATTGTCTCTTGGTGCCACAGCACTTCCTGAAGGACAGGGCCATTGTGTTCCCTGTTGAGTGGAGACAGTCATGTCAGTGCTTCAAGTGTTCCCATCAGATGGCCCAAAATGACATCACTGTGGTTACTCATTAAGCACTGCAGAGACTGGGAAGTGGCACATCCATGGGGTCAACCCCACAGCCCCTGTGCCTCACACTTGGAGGTGCTGACAGGACCCACCTGCTCGGAGCAGAGTGGAAAAGGGGGATTTCTTTCATTATTCCTCCCCTGAGGTACCATTTCAAAGCCATCCCCAATTCCTGCTGCTGTGCAGTGCAGCTAGTTTGGAGTGAATCACACGTGTGACACAGCACTTCTGATGCTCATCCATTTGTTCCTCTGCAAGGCTTTGCTCTCTGAAGGTTTAAAGCTTTCTGATAACAGGATTTAAATGAGCTGCTGGCATGGAAGGAGGGAGGAGGTGTCTGTGAAAAAGAGATGCTGAGCTGGGAACAAGGCATTTGCAGCTTTCCAGCACGAGCAGATCAACAGCCAGTGCTGCACAGGCTCAACATCACATAACATTGTGTTGTAAGCAGTTTTCAATAATTATTTATTAACCAGAGTATTAGAAACCCAAGCTCCAGCTCTGCTCCGGGAGACTGTTAGGAGGATTATCTAAATGCACACTTAAATGCACCCAGGATGGCTTCAAGGAACTTTTTCCAAGATAAGCTTGAAAGAGCTTTTGATTTGTAATCTTTGAAAGTAAGCCTGCAAAAACTTGCTAATATTAAACCAAATATTGATTCAAATGAATTTCAAGGTCTTTCAAGGCAAAGCCAACTCAACTATTTTTTGGATTTTGTTTTAATCTGGCATTTCAAGACTACTTCATGAAAGCAAAGGTTTATTTTAAGTTGTCTTATGTGCCTAATTTTGGATGAAAGGGATCTGAGTTCAAGAAAGATTCTCCAATTAGACCCAGTTGCATCAATTCTTCTAGTAAAATCTAGACTTAATGCAATTATCTCATGTATCTCATGTATATGATTTCCCAAAATGAATTTCATTTTTGTCTAAGGTATTTGTGCTCACTTAGAGGCAGAACCTGAAAGGCATAAGGGATAATTAACCTTTAAATCAGCAGCAGCCATGTCCCCAGTGCTCTCATGCCTTTGAAATTGTCACTGTAAAATACTTCCAGTATTTTATGTCTGTTTGGAGAAAGTATCCCTTGATCCTTTCAGGACACCAGTGATATATGGGCTCATGTCAGCTGCTGCTCCCATCTGTTTCTGCCCAGACAGCTCCTCGAGTTAAATCTCAGTCTGAGATGGATGTGTCAGCTGAGGTGGGGATTCTGGGGGATTGTCAGGCAAGCAAAATAAAGGCTTTGGTCTTTTGCTCTTCTGTCATGACTCAATTGCAACGTAGTGAAAGCTTGTAAAGGATTCAGTGTTGCAGTTCCTTAAACACTAGAAGCTGAAATCAAAATGATACCCACCTCAGTTCAGTTTAATGAGTTCTGGGGTAGTTTTGGGTTTTTTAATGTTTGGGGAGAAGGATTCTCTGCTGAGAAGTCTCAGGCTGCCTTCATCCGTCTTGTCGATCACTAGAGATGTTGAAAGGTGTTGATGAACTGTTACTACCAAACAGAGAACAACAGAGCTCATTTTGTTTGTTTGCTTTTCTAATATGAATTTTTAATGGGCTGCATTAGTGTTTCTGGCTTTGATATTGTAAATCCAGGGTGAATGCATTGCTTTGAATTCTCGATTTCATAAACCACAATCTGGGAAATAGCACTTTCCAAAACTAAGTGTTTGTAAAGAGATTTATTTCTCTGATATGCCTGAGGAGGTTTGGGCACCCCAGGGCTGGGCAGGAGAGTCCCTGTGCCTGCCCTTGTTCCTTTGCAACAGAATCACTGAGGTTGGAAAATCCCTCCAGGATCATCACATCCATCCTGTGCCCAATCCCCACCTTGTCCCCCAGCCCAGAGCACTGAGTGTCATGTCCAGTCCTTCCCTGGACACCTCCAGGGATGGGGACCCCAAACCTCCCTGGGCAGCCCCTGCCAAGGCCTGAGCACCTTTTCCATGGAGAAATTCCTGGTGTCCAGTGGAACATTTCAGTCACAGGCAGGGAGGTGACAACCAGAGCCAGACAGGAGCTGGGCTTCCCAAACCCCCAAAATACTGTTAGTAAAGCTTCTAAATGAGCAAAAGCCATCTGGGAAGAGCCATAGAGGAGCACTTGTGCTTATCTATTCACCAGCCCCATGAATGAGTGGTGAACTCTCTGCTGTCCCTGCCCCTCAGGGGAGCTGTGCTGGGCTCTGGCCACCCGCACCTGTCCTCCTCCTCCTCCTCCTTCTTCTCCTCCTCCTCCTCCTCTCAGGTGGCCCTGGTGCAGTGGACTGAGAGCGTGGGCTTGACGCTGGTGGGCAGAGACCAGTCCTCCGTGCAGCTGAGGACCCCGGGTGGACACATCCTGAACTTCACCATCCTCCAGATCTTCCCCTTCACCTACGAGAGCAAACGCATGGGAATCATCGTGCGGGTAAGGGGCTGCAGGGGCAGGTTGGGAAGGGGCAGCTGGTCCCACCTCCCTGCTCAAACAGGGCCCCAGAGCACCTTGTGTCCAGGGGGGCTCTGGAGTATCTCCAGTGAGGGAGACCCACACCCTGTCTGGGCAGGACATGAAGTGACACACAAACCATCTGTGCCCGTGTCACAGGCACACTGGGGGGCTCTGGGATGGACTGGGGCTCTGAGTGGTCACAAGGACCTTCCCCCTTCAGGGTCAGCCAGGAGCAGAAATCAAGCAGGATCACGGAGCCAGCTTGGACTGCACCTCCAGAGCTTTGGGGTACAACAGGGAGTGATGGAGAATGCAGCAGGTGGGAAGGAGGGAGGGGGGTCCTGGACTGATGCCACAACGAGGAGCTGTAGGTTATTGTTAGTGGTTGTGAATCTGCTCCCTACATCTCTGCCAGCAAAAGTCCTCTGAGAGCCCATGGAAGTACAGCACTGCAGGAGGAAGCACTTGGAGCTTCCCTGGAAGAAACTGTGGAGGTTATTTTGGTGGGAGCAGTTTGACAGAGCTCACAGCCACGCTGAGCACACGAGCAGGGCTTGGAAATAGCTGAGTTGAGGTAGAAGGGAGCGTTTGTGCCAGTCCTTTGAGCAGCAGCAGCAGGCACAGCACGTGCTGAATACGTGCCCAGCTGAAATCACAGACATGCCTGGGGGTTTAGATATAAATATGATATCAGATCAGAGCCTCAGAAGAAAAAAAGTACCTTAAAAAGAAAGAATCACAACAAAGTGTGGCTGTTAAAAAGAGTTATCACCTCTATCATTGTTAGTTTTCAAGATAGTGCTAGAGAATCAATGTAAGATAAACCCAGCTGTGGTAAGGCACTGCTGTTTGCCTGTGAAGCAAACAAGGTGAGGTCATCTGAATATTTCTTCTGGAGATAATTGAAACATCCTTGTTATTTTTTTACTGAGAGTACAGACAGATAATTGGTACCAGGAATCTAAAACATGGATATGAAACCTATAATTCAGGGCAAAATAGGACTTTTTGTATCATTCCATGGGCTCTTCAGCTTATTTAGGGTGGGGGAAATAGGTAAGATGAGTGGCTTTGTGGGTTTGGGGTTTTTTTTTCCCCCTTCTCCTATTCATTTTGTAGTCAAACTGGGTTGCTGCATGTTTTATTTTGGTGTATCTGGAAACAGGGTGTATAAATACCCTCTGCCTGAAATTTTCTCATCCATGTGAAAGAGTCTTCTTTTTTGCCTTTTAAATTATCTATTATCTACCTTCCCTCATACTAGGAAAAAATTTTCTAGTTTGCATTTCTGTATTTAGGGCATTTCTGCTGGCAAAATCAGCAAAACTCCTAATTGTGGTCAGTGGGATCAACATCAGGCCCAGATCCTGACTGTGAATACTTTTAAAGCATTGTTGTGCTTGTTAATTGTCTATTTTGTAGCCATTCAGCTGCTCTAAGCCACTAAAATCATCTCCCTGGATAACCTGTGCAAAATTAGGGCTGAATAGCAGATTTGGCTGCCTGAATATTAGTTTACCATATTCCTATATATCCCAAATAATATTTTCAAGCAGAGATTTAGCTTTTATTAAAAGAAAAAAAAAAGGAGTTTATAAATAGTTAGCAAATGAAATTTACTTTAATTACACACATATGATGCATGTGCAGGCATTCCTTTGTTTTTGGTCCACAACTTGCAAGGTGTTTACCTTATTAGTGTATCTTTGAAAACTGTGCTGCTTGTTTAAAAAGGACAGAAATCAGAGGAGGGAAAGCAGCATGAAGTATCCAGAAGAAAATGTACACAGTGGTGAGCCAGGGAGGGAAATGAAGCTGCACTCAGCATTGTAGTGAGGATAATCCAAATAGTAAAATTTTCTGCCCAACTGTACAGGTGCTGCCCATTCTTAGAAATTACAACTTTTTGGGTCATTGGGAGCCCTCATGATGATTTTTCCAGGTTTCCTGTACAACCTGGATAGAAGTTTCAGCAAGTGATTCAGCAGGGCTGGTCCTGCAGGCACCATCTCCCCTGCTCCTCCTGTCTGCTCTGGCCTCTATGAAATCATCTCCTTCAACACATCAGCTTTAGTAAATAAAGCAAGAGTGAATATTGAAAACAAGTAGCAGATGTTGCCTGGTTTGGGATATTTTTGCAATGTCTTGTTCCTTGTGATCAACTGTCATTGCTGTACCTGGTGATTTCAGTTCTGAGAAGTCCTGTCCTACCCCAGCAGCCTCTTCACCATTCTGTGCACCAGCTTTTCTTCTTCTGTGAAGAAGGCCTGTTTGTTTGACCACAATATTTTCCATTCTTCTTTCTCTTTGCATTTTTTTTTCCCCTTACCCATGTGGACTGATCTTTGTTGTACAGCAAAGATAGTGCTATTGTCATATCTGGAATTGAAAGAAGCCTTTGAACCATGGCCAGAGTCAGACCACGGTGGAAAAAGATGCTTCTCCAAAACAATCTAACTGGCAAATGTCTGTGCAGATTTATTGTGTGATCTTGCCATAATCTGAGAACGCACTAACCTCCTTCTGAACTCGGGGAGAGGAAATGACTAATGCAGGGAGATAGCTGATACAGTATTTATATTGGACAAAAAATCTAAACTATCTTAAGCCAGTTCTGCAGCACGGGAAGTGGAGTCTTTATTCAGTTTCCTACAGAGATGGTGTTAGACACTCTTTAATCATATAATTTAATAGATAAACCTTTACCTTTGGCTGCTGCCAAAAGCTCTGTGTTTTATTTCAGCAGTTTCTAGTTGTTTTGGTAGGGTGACACATTTTCCTCTGGGGATGTGGGATCTCAGTGTGTTGGTATATGAAGGCTGGATGTTTCAGGACACTGCAAACCATGCTTAGGGTTAATTATAAACACCTTCCTTATGAATATCTCTATGACCTTGGCAAAACGTTCAGGGAAGGAGCTTCATTATCCTTGGGTGCTTCTCAATTTCCCCAGCAAAGACACTTCTCTTCTCTACAGTTTTAGTATCCACATCAGGTGCTGCTTTTTTTTCCCTTTTTTTTCCCCCTATGGATATAAACTCTATTTTGCCACAGGACATGAGGCTTGTACCTGCTGACTCAAACTATTCATATAAAAGAACTTCCACCACTAGTTTCTGTAATGGTGGAAAAGACTGACCCATCTATTCCTGAGAGAATGAAGTGTCCGCTCTGCTTTTCTTTCATTTCTTTTTTTTCCCCTAAAGGACTTTGCCCCTTTCATTCACATTCTGGCTATTGCAGACCTTCCTGGGCTTTTTGGTTTTGCATGTCAAGTTTGTTTTCCCCCTATCCCTGGTGGCTATCTTGTTTTACAGAGCAGTTTGTTCCTTACTCATTGTTTTGTCTCCTTTGAGGAAATTGCCAGCGTTTCCATTAGCTTGTGATGCTAATGGCTGTGGCCTCCTTAGGCATCTGCCTGGTCAGAAGGGATTCTTAAATTTGGGATAATGTAAATATGCTTTGCTTGCAGCCTATAAATTAACTTGTATCAAATAAGGCAGGCAGCAACCTGACCTTTCTGTGGCCAGCAGAAGCTTTAATTATGCTTATTCCATATAATGTGATGGGGAGGGTAAATTAGAGTAACTTTTACTCTGTTAAGCTTCATGCATCTGTTTTATTGTTTCAGGTAAGCATGAAATAAATTTTCAAGGTGAGAGCTAGAGGTTATTCCAAAGGCACACACAGTCAGGATTGAGACGAGTCTGTCTGTGTGGCTGATTAAAAGGCTGAATTGGAATTGAATAAACATCTCCTTTTAGCCCCTAGACAAGAGGCTGAGCCATGTGGCTCTCCAGCCTGACCCAGTGCAGACATTTCTGTGACTGTTGTGCTGAGAACTCATCACAATCTTCCTGAGGCCCCTCCTAATCTGCAAATGTTGGCCCAACTTAAACTCTTGTGTTTCTCATCTGCAGGATGAATCTACAGGAGAGATCACCTTCTATATGAAGGGGGCAGATGTGGTGATGGCTGGAATTGTGCAGTACAACGACTGGCTGGAAGAGGAGGTACAGGGCTGTCCCTCCTCTTGGGAGTGCTTTTCTCCTTCCAGGGAAACATGAGACAAAGCTTGTCTTTGGGGTGGGGGGAGCTACCTGCTAAAATATCTGCAAGCCAGAAGGTCCCTGATCTTGGCAATTCACTGGATTAGGCTTCAGCCAAACATAGATGCAGCAACAAGGGAGTCAGGTGGTGAGTTCAACTTAATTAGTGCTGAGTAAGTCCTGTAAATAAAGTGAGTTTTGCTCAAAACTGATCATCACTCACTAAATCTGGGCTTGATTCTGTATTTGGATCTATTTCAAAACTGCATTTGGCAGCTCGGTACTGGGACATGTTTGTTGTAGTAATGGTGGCACAGAATTTATAGGATCACAGAAAGGTTTGGGTTGGAGGAGACCTTAAAGCCCTTCTCTTTCCACCCACTGCCATGGGCAAGGACACCTTCCACTAGACCAGGTTACTCCAAACCTCATCCAAGCTGTCTGTGAACACTTCCACGGGTGGGGCATCCTCAACAGCAGCCACAATTTCCCATTTTCTGGTGTTCAGAGAAATAACTTGGCCTTATTTTAAAGAGTTGGTGACCAAAGATGTGACATCTACAAGTCACAGGCTTGTGTCCTTTTTCTTAGGGAAAATGACATCAGTGGGATTGTTTTTGCCACCCTGGTGTAGCAGAGAGGACGTTTTTCTCTCTGATCACTGGCATAGGTTACAAACCATTGCAGATCTCCTTTTTCCTCCTGGGTTTATCATGCACTTTATCAGATGTTACAGCCTCACTCGGGTTGCTCCAAGGGGATGGTTATTTTCTTAACCTGCTATCTCACACTGCCATCTCCACACTGCTGTGCATACATCATCTTCCTGGAGATGGAGTGTGTGGCTAACAATGTGATCCTTCCTTCCAGTGTGGTAACATGGCTCGGGAAGGCCTGAGGGTTCTTGTTGTAGCCAAGAAGTCTCTGACAGAAGAGCAGTATCAAGACTTTGAAGTAAGTTTTTATTTGTTTTTTCTTTCCCTCTTTGTCTTTAAACAATGACTGAAGTGATTCTCACAGAGCTCTTGTGATAATGCTGCCTCTCATCTCCCTACTCCTTCTGCTAGAATTGTCATTCTTCAACGTCTTGATGTTCTTTTAATCAAAGTTGCTTTTTAAGTGATATGTTTCATACATATGAAACCTGGATCCCAGCCAGGACCCTCCGAAGCAGTTCCTGAATCCTGCCTTATAATCTTTTGTGGTTATAAATTCTGCAGGTGTTCATCATTTGTTAGACAAGTTATGTTTGTGTCAGGAAATGTGTTGTCTTCTAATTTTCATTGTTGTAATCTGACATCCAGGAAAACTACAAACAACTTGAATATAACCCAGACAGGCTTCATGGAAACACAGGCTTCATGCATGGGGTTTGTTAGATGGGTCTCTACACCCAGCACTGACTTGCTTACCCCAGGCAGGAGAACGTGAAGGACAAGTTTATTTAAATGCAGAGATGTGATAGTGGATGCTTAGGATTCTCTGTTGCCGTTGATTGTAGATGTGTTTCTTGCAGACCCATATTTAGACCTGTGGTGTGAGGGAGCTGCTTCCAGTCTTTCTGCAGGTGCCACTCGAGCAGCTGCTGTGCCTCTGTGAGCTCAGGGCCACACTGTGCCCCTGGAACAGCACAGGGCCAAAGCAGCAACAACCCCCTGAAGCATTTCCCACCTTACTCTGTAAAAAACACCTCGAGTTCCCCAGCCCTCCCAGGTGGCATCTCTCAATCATAGAATGGCCTGGCTTAGAAGAGACCATGCAGAGCATCTCATTCCACCCCCTGCCTTGGACAGGGACACCTTTCCCTACACCAGGCTGGGTGCCAGCTGACAGAGGGAGGGGAATGGTCAGCCCTGCATGCCCCCAGAGCAGAGGCTGACTGTGGCTGTGCCTGCTCTGCCCTCAGGCTCGCTATGTCCAGGCCAAGCTGAGCGTGCACGACCGATCCCTGAAGGTGGCCACGGTCATCGAGAGCCTGGAGATGGAGATGGAGCTGCTGTGTCTCACTGGGGTGGAGGATCAGCTGCAGGCAGACGTCAGACCCACGCTGGAGACGCTCAGAAATGCTGGCATTAAGGTCTGTCTAACCCAGAGTTCCTGCAGGAACGTTCAGACCCTCTGGAGGATGTGGCACTGTCCCACAGACAGTCAGTGAAGGGAACCTGGGGGCCCTGGCAAGGTGGAAACACTTCACCAGATGCTTTTTGTGAGTGGGAGCGATGGGACTGGATGATGTGTTTTAAAAATCACTTTGGGAACAGAACATGCTGGAAGTAGTAAATGTTGGCTGAACACATGAAAGTGTGGCAGCTCTTGTGCTCCTCATCCCCCAGAAGGCTCTGGCTCCTGCACAGCAAGTGAGTGTGAAGGCAGGAGGGGCAGAAGTACAGGACACTTGTGGGCAATTCCCTTATCAGGTAGTTGCATGAACCAAGGCAGGGCTGGATGTGTTTGGTGTGTGATGCTGGGGTTGGAGCTGTGAGCATCCACATTCTCAGTAGCCACTAGAGGGGAGTCTGAGCCAAGAGAATCAGGGAGGGGATTTTTTTTTTTCCAGCTTTCTGTGCTCTGGCATCTCAGACTCGGACACCTACAGCCTGATCTGCTCTCAGTGGTGAGGGAGCTGTTGTGGTGCTTGTTTAGTTTCTGAAAAATTGCCAGTCAGATCCTAGACTGCAAACAGGAAAAAATTGAACTAAATATTCAGATTTGGGCAAGAAAGGAGGTGAAAGGTTCTGGTTGTGGTTCCTCTGCTTTAAGTCGCAATGTGGGCACAAATCTCAAGCCACGCTGTGAATGCAAAGCAGGGCTGTGTGTTTGGGATTTAGGTGGGGAGTGGAATTCGAGGCTTGGGACAAGCTTTCAGAAGTGCTTTGTGTTTGGAGCCATCCCTGTAAACAGCAGGGACTTCAGCAGAGAAGTGACACCAGGGGAATTGGAGTTCTTCAGTGGAGCTGTGGGTTTATCACCCTGTGGTGTAGTCCTGGCCCATCATTCCAAAGTGTTTTCCCTTTCCTCACCTTGGCTGTGAGGGTGTGGAATGTGTGTCCTCCCACTTCGAGCTGAGCACTGCTGAGCACTCCTTGCACTGGAATGTTCATCAGGGCGGGCAAGGAATTAGCCAAGAGGGAAGGGGGCCTTGCAATTCATGTCAGGGACCATCTTGTTAAAATCAAATCTCTTTCCAACCTCAAATTATTAAGCAAACAGACACGTCTTTGTGTGGGTTTTGTTTTGTTTTTCCTCTTGAAGTTTTTCTCATTAAATATTCTCAGAAAGGTTAAAAACTAGTTGAAAAAAAACCCAAAACAAACTCTGATATATTTACACTATTGCAGGCATTCCCAGCCAGATTATAACAGGGTATCACTGCTGACATTGCTTTCTAATTGTCCCCCTTCACCAGCACAAAATAAAAGGAGCAATGTATATTTAAAAAAAAGAAAAAAAACAACTTAAAAAAATCCCCAAACCTCAACAAACTTGGTGTGTTCCAGCCGTACACATCAGCAGTGAGCTAACCCCAGTTGCATCATCCACATTTCAGGCAGGGCCAGGAGGGATTTTTCTGCAGCAGGGCCCAGTCGAGAAATGGTCGGGGAGGGACACATTAACTCACGAATACACATTTTTTAGCTTGTATTTTGTGGCTATATCAGCAGAATTTTGAAATATTGCAGGTGGGAAAAATGTTGTACATAGTTTGTAACTTCCTCTGTGTTTCAGCCTCTTTCAGAGCTTTGCTTTCTTTCATGTGAGGGAATTTTTTGGTGTGTTTTAAAACGTTTTGGTTTTTTTTTTTTTAGAATAATAATTTGTATGTGTATTTTAATAGTGCCTTTATATGCCTGCACTGGCAAATAGTATTTGTAGATGTCCTGCAGAGGCAGTTGTTAAGTTTGTATCTAATCCATGAAATATTTGGATTTTAGGTGTGGATGCTGACAGGGGATAAGTTAGAGACAGCCACGTGTACAGCCAAGAACGCACACTTGGTGACACGGACACAGGACATCCATATATTCAGACTAGTGAGTAACACCCCCACACCCCTCTCTCAAGACTTGTTTGGGGCCCCAAATCGTGGTACAGGAGCGGTGCCAAGATCACAACTGTTTCCCAGCAGGATATTTTTATTCCTCTGCCCCAGCTTCCCATCCCCTGTTCCTCTGACTGACTCAGCGTGCTGCCTGTCCTGTTTGTGTTGCTTTTGCTGCCTCTGAGATATTTTGGGGGGTTTTTTTTTCACCCCAGTGAAGCAAACCTCCCCCGGTTGCCATCCTTTTCCCCAGGTGACCAACCGTGGGGAAGCCCACCTGGAGCTGAACGCCTTCCGCCGAAAGCACGACTGCGCTCTCGTCATCTCGGGGGACTCGCTGGAGGTAGGCTCTGAACCAGCAACAGCCCCCAGGCTCTGGGGACGGGAGAAACCTCCCTGCACAGCCCTGAGTGACACGTCTGGTCTCTCAATTAGGTGTGTCTGAAGTACTACGAGTGCGAGTTCATGGAGCTGGCCTGCCAGTGCCCTGCCGTCGTGTGCTGCCGCTGCGCCCCCACGCAGAAGGCTCAGATCGTGCGCTTGCTCCAGGAGAGGACTGGAAAACTCACCTGTGCAGTAGGTGAGGGATTGGTTAGGGAGGGGTGACCCTCTAGGATGGTGTCTGGGTGTCCCCTCGCCTTGAATGTCGTGGCAGTTTTGGGCACTGCGGTCTCAGGAAGGTATTGAGCCATTGGAGAGTGTCCGAAGGAGGGAATGAAGATGGGGAAGGGTCTGGAGGGGAAGGTGTGAGGAGCAGCTGGGGGCACTTGGTGTGTTCAGCTGGAGAAGAGGAGACTGAAGGGAGACCTCATTGCAGGGACAACTCCCTGGGGAGGGGCAGGGACTGAGCTCTGCCCTGTGAGACCAGGGCCAGGAGCCCAGGGAATGGGCTGGAGTTGTGTCAGGGCAGGGGCAGGGGGGATCTCAGGCCAAGGCTCTTCTTTGCCCAGAGGGGGGTTGGGCACTGCCCAGGCTCCCCAGGGTTTGGGCACAGCCCCAAGGCTGCCAGAGCTGCAGGAGGGGTGGGATGATCCTCTGGGGACATGGGGTGACCCTTGGGGATGGTCCTGTGCAGGGCTGAGGGTTGGACTCCATGATCCTTGTGGATCCCCCCCAACTCAGGATATTCTGTGATTCTTTTGAGTGAACAGTCCTGTGTCATAACACCTGGAAATGCTGATAAGGGACCAGTGTTTTTTGGGGATGATTGAGAAGATGAAATTTTGCATATGGAAACTTCAATGACAGACTAGTCATAAATATTTCTGGTGGCATCTTTGCAAAACAGAGTTTGAACTTGATCAGGCCAAGTGCCACTGTTAATCTGTGAGCTTTATTTCAGCATTGTAGAGATAATGCTACACCTACAAGTCAGATAAAGTAAGCAGTGGCCTGTGGGTGTATTAAAACCAAACAATTAAGAACTTAAATTCATGATTTCTGTTTTAAATCCTACTCTGTTGATAGGGTTAAATGTTCCTTGTAATATTGCAGTCTGGTGCAGATACCTGTGGTGGGATTGCAGGTTGCCCCCGTTGCTTAACTCCCAATATTTTTTGTGCTCTGTCCTGCAGGTGATGGAGGGAATGATGTTAGTATGATTCAGGAGGCTGACTGTGGGGTTGGAGTTGAAGGAAAGGTGAGATGACCTCATGTTTAACAAGAATTCCTATGGCTGGTTTGCAAGTAACTCTTAAATGAATCCTCAGAAATTTGTGCAAGAAAGTGCACGAGCTCCCACAAGAATAATCATCAGACAATAGCTTATCATGAAAAATAATTTGGCTGTAAAGGAAACTACTGTTTAAGGGAGTTCAAATTCATTATTTGGTTCTTGGCAGAATCCTTGAACTTGGACCACCATGGTTATTTCTGGGGTTTTAAATCATGCATAAATGCTCAAAATGCTGGAGTTATAATTACATTGATGACCTGCATGTACAATTAAAACCTGTTTATATTAGTTTAGGAAACAGACTTTGGATTGGGAGTCTGGTTCCTGCTTGTGGAGCTGCTGGGAGCCACAGGACTGGATTTGGCAGCAGTGAGAGACTGTTTGCAGTGAGCCAAAACAGTCAAATCGAGTGAACTTTTGAGACTGAAAATTTGTGTTCAGAACTAACTTGATATCAGTGTCACGTTAACATCCATGTTGTGAATCATAATTCAGAGAATTGTTAGAATTGGAGGCCAAGGTTCAGATGGGAATTCTCACAGTTTTGCTTTTTGCTTAAAAACCACGGTGGAAGGAAGAAGTGCTGAGGTAATACTCTCCCTCACCTAATGTATTGCAAATATTCTTGGAAATTCTGTCAATGATAAGTAAATAATAATAATAATAATATAGCAGTGCTTTGTTTCCAGTAAAGGAGTGACCTCAGTGTGCTCTGCCTTGCTGTTGCTCACAGGAAGGAAAGCAGGCGTCGCTCGCGGCCGATTTCTCCATCACTCAGTTCAAACATCTGGGCCGTTTGCTCATGGTGCATGGAAGGAACAGTTACAAGAGGTCTGCAGCCCTCAGCCAGTTTGTGATCCACAGGAGCCTGTGCATCAGCACCATGCAGGTATAACTGGGGGTTATCATCAGGGGCTCTCCAAAGGAGACGTGAAAAAGCCAAACCATAAAGGTCCCGTGTTTCATTTTGGATGCAACTGTAGCTTCTCCTGAAATTTTTTTTTTCATGGGTTAGAACTTGAAGTTGTTGCTTTGATATGAAAACATCTGAGAAAGTTCCTGGTGTTGGACAAATATCAGCAAATTCTCCAAACTTGGACAGTGTTCTACCTTAGAAAACACTGCTGTGTGCAGAGTGTCATTGCTGTTGTTCAGAAATGCTGAAAATCTGAAGCAGGGCAATGCTTCTCAAGCCTTTGCTAAGTGCACTTATTTTCAAATGTGTTTTAACATTGGCCTCATTATTTGAGGGCCTTGGTTTGGATTTGGAATTCACACCCGTGCAGAGCCTCACTGCAATAAAACTGCAGTTGCCAGTTGGCAGGGAGAGTTCAAAGAGATTTTAAGGAGTTCATCAGCCAAATTCTGTTCTTAGCTGTGGTGCCTTGAGTATAAGTTATAGTTAAGGACAAAGGTTACTCTTTGGGAGGTGCATTTCCATACCACATGCACTGACACAGTCCTTAAAAATACTAATACATGCTAATACTTTGAGTGAATTAGTTGATATTTTAGAGAAAGCTGATTCTGCTCTCTTCCCTTTTTGAGATAAACACTTTGGAGAGAGATGCATGGAGACAAAAAGTTCAAACTCAGAGGACAGTGTAGCTTACTCTTCAGCTAAAAAAAAAAGAACAGAAAACAAACTTGTAACTTCTGCCCCCCCAAAAAAACTTGACATTTTTGGAGTTTGTATTAGTGTTTACTGTTTTTACATTGAAAAAGCTTCATCCAGGCATAAATAAGGATGCACCTGTCCTTCAAAACATCTGGATGGCTTTGATTGAACCAGTGGGCTTTGGAGGAAACTCTTTATGTTCTTTTCTGTGGAGTTACATTACAAAAAGGTTTCCAGTGCAGCTCTCCAGTGTTTGCTATTAAATGAAACTTTCATCCAAGGTTTGTGTAGGAACAAAAAGGGTTGATATTACATTAGTCTGTCTTCATTTCAGGAATTTGGAGAACCCACTGCAAGTATGTTCCAGTTTGAATAGAGTGTATTTTTAAGCTCTTACTTTTATTGCAGTACCTTAAAAAACTCATTTCTTTTCTAGGCTGTTTTCTCATCAGTATTTTACTTTGCTTCGGTCCCTCTCTACCAAGGCTTCCTCATCATTGGGTAAGAGCTCACATTTTACTAATAATGAGGAAAGCCTGTGCACAGTTAATAGGTTTGGGATAATTAACATGCAAGCCAGGCACATCTCTACCCTGTGTTTCACTGCTTCAGGGTATGGATGTGGTCCTTGTCCCCTTCCTGCTCCTCTGCTCTGAGCAAAGGCAGTGCAGACTCTGTAGAAACCTTTCCAGAAGGGCAGTTTGTCACATTTGGAGCACAAGAGGCAACCCATTCTCCAGGAACTGTTCCTTTGATCCCAGTAAAAGCACAGGGAGAGTCGTTGTGGTCTGGTGCCTGCCCTGCAGTGAGAGCCAGTGCCCAGCTCCTGGCAGTGTCAGAAAGGGGGGCACCCCAACCTCTTCAACAGGAGGAGCCAGCTCCTGTCTGAAATACAGGATTACAAGTGTAATCCCAGGACAAACTTTTATACTTTTGAGTACTTAATTAAAAATAACCAGCACATTCACCTCCATTGCCTTCTGATGCAAACAGAATCAAGCCTGAACTGTGGGGTGGGGACATGTCTGCCCTTGGCTCCATTGATAACCCTGTAACACCAGGTACAATCCTTGAACCAGTCACCTGTATATGAGTGTTTCTAACCAAAAGTAATTCAAAAAGCCAATCCTGCAGGTTTTTCCTACATGCAAAACTCTGCTGTGTTCCTTTTGCACATTTTAATAACGAGTACATCATTTGGCACTTAAAGAATATTGTATTTCCTTTCTGAAGACTGGCATTTCTGTTTACTCATCTACACCTGAGGTAATTTACTGGTTTTCTACCTTCTTCTCAGGTACTCCACAATTTACACCATGTTTCCAGTGTTTTCTCTTGTCCTGGACAAGGATGTTAAATCTGAAGTTGCAATGTTGTACCCAGAGCTCTACAAAGATCTTCTTAAGGTGTGGGAGATTTGTTTGTCTGTTTTGGTTTAAGGCAAGATCCCCATCTTGATTTGAAGCTCTATATGTGTAAAGTCAAATATACTGTCGGGAGATGCAGAACTTTATCAGGTATTTTCGAGCAAAGTTGTTTTAAAGGCAGATTTGAATTAACAGATAGAACTAGATTTCCTGGCAGCTACTTATTGAATGTTACATGAAATGCAATTTATTAAAAACGGCTGGGAAAACAGAAGTTCCATTCTGTGGGAAATTCTAAGGATTTAATATTACCCATTTGTTCCAAAGTAAAGGGAAAAGAGAAATTGTCAGGGATTTGGAGCTATCCTGGAGCCAGAGGGAATAAGAGGAAGGGATATTCTCATTTGATGGAGGAGGAAGGTTATCACAGAGTTTTTTCAATAGAAAATTGACTTGAGGATGATCTAAAGGTTTGCTTGCTGTGCCTTTTGTTGGTTCAGCATCAAAGTCAGGTCCTTCTCCTTAGACAAAGAAAACCTCATTCAGTGTTTACCATAGAAATACCAGGAAGGTAAATCTTGTCTTAGGTTCTTTTTATTTTTTCTTCTTCCTCCCTGGAAAATTTTTTGAATAACTGGGGTATGCAGCCTGGGAACATCTTTCTTAATTGAAGGAAAGGGTGGACTGAGTCTTCCACAGATCCTTTCCCTCAAGGATTTCTGTTAAACAGATACTCTGAGAAGCAAAGCCTGTTTTTCCAGTGGCCTCAATAAGTCTCCATCTGGTTTCACTTGTATGTTGTCTCTTATGTCATAAACCACTAATTCTTCAACCATCCTTAAGCCTGGTCTAAACATAGGGGGGTTTTGTACTGGTATAGCTGTGTTGGCTGGAGATGCTTCTTTTTAAAACTTATCTGCCTTCAATATGATGTTGATTTGTGTGTGTCTAGAAATATAATATTAATATATTCACATATATGTGTGTACACACATTTCACAGCACAGTGACTAAACTCATGAGAGATGTTTGCACTGAATTAATTGTGTGTGCAGTGAGGATGAGGTTGTGCTGTGTGAGCAGCTGAGCTTCCACAGCCCCAGGCCTCCTTCATGCACCCAGAAAAATGAGAGTAAAGGGAGAGCAACTCAGGGCTGGTTGATCTGTTTTTATTTTTTTCTTCCCAAATCACCTTCAAATTCTCTTTTATTTATTTCTGAGTTGATCTGTAAGTGAATGTTCATAAAAGAAAACCTCAGTGGAGCTTTGTCTCTTTTTTTTTCCCCCTCAGGGACGACCACTGTCATACAAAACCTTTTTAATATGGGTCTTAATCAGCATTTATCAAGGTAAGAAATTAACTTCTGCTTGTGCCTTTAGATGTTTTAATGGGTACAAATATCTATTTTTTTTGTACTGCAGGAAGTAAGGCATGAAGTGAGTTTCACAAAGTGTCCTTGTGCTAATGAATACTTATGGTTTTGTCTCAGAAAATGTCAGTAGTGTTAGCAAAGGAAGAAATTATCTAAAAGCAAATAATGGCAGCAACAATCCTTTTGTAGTCACTGATGTAGAAGTTCAAACCATCATTGGAAGGATCCTTTGTAATTTTGTGCAAGTTCTTTTGAGAGCTGTAATTGCTTCATCTGTAGAGATTTTCTTTTGGAAAAATCTCAAATCTGTGTATTTTCTCAAATCTACAGGTTTTGCAGGTTCTTCGCAGCCATCTGTACTGAAGGGTTAGAGTAGAGCTCAGATCCTTCATCATATCCCATACACTCTAATTAGGCTGCTAAAATAGTTAAGTAAATGCCTTAATTACAGTGCATCCATTTCTCAAACTGGATGTTGTAACTGGGGTATATGTCTAAGAAGGTCTTTAATTTTGTCTTTTTTTATCAAGTAATCTCAAATTCAAATACTTCCTGCAAGTGTCAATCAAGGAATTGTTGAACACATGTCCATTACGTGGAGCTGAAAGCTAAAATGGCAATATTTCTTGTTTTCCAAAACATCTTTATCAACAAGAGTCAGAACAATGAGTCAAAATAAGCAGATAATTCTTATGGATTTAATTGATACTGCCATTCTCAGCAGGGAGTGAATCCAAGAATATAAAATCTCTGTTAGCTTTATTTTCTGAAGTCCATCACAGCAGAGTCCTCCCACAGGGATCATGGGCTTCTGGTGCTGTATAACATGATGGCAAAGCCAAGGCCTTGAGAGAACACTCACAAGTGGTGGACAGCTACAGCCAGAGGGTGATGCATCGAGGGAAAGTTTCCTCCTTGAGCTAAGACCACTATCTGGTTACAGGGTTTGGTTAAAGTGACTTCACTCCTGGTGTGCTCAATAACCAGAAAACAGCAGGCCAAACAATTGGGCTGGTTGCTAGCAGAGATGAGCCTGACCAAAAACTTAAGCAGTTCTAAATTTTGGAAAGTTCACAGCTGGATTTGAACCCTGTGGCTCGAGCTCTAGTCACTTGTAGGTTTTGCCTTCCCCGTGTGATGGATGTTGGTGTGGATTACTCATGCTGCTAACATGAGTTATTTGTGCAGGTGGCTGTGCAAGTGTTCCAGGATAGGAGCACGAACAATGCCTCATTAACAGAGCCTTCACGTGTGCTTCTTTTGGGGGGGGAAGTGTAAAGGGGAGAGATCTTGGCCCAAGCAGGGCAAAGAGAGGCTCACTTGTATCCACTGAGCCTTTCAGCAACTTGCTGACATCTTGGCACCAAGGCAGTGCAGTAGGTTTTACAAGAATTTGATATATTTTAGCTTCTGAGTAGTGACCAAGTGCTTTCCTGGGAGGATAGAGTTTCCTGATGTTAGAGACCTCCAGTTGCCAAAGCAGAGTGTATTAATTTCCTATCTCCATGTGTCTGTGAATATGAGAGACTTATAAAAGTTTGGGTACCTCTGCTGTAACTTTTCCCTGTCTTCTCATCAGTTATGTCTCCTAAATAGTAACTGATTCGTTGTCAATACATTCATCAGGTTTCATGAAAAACAGTCTCAAAGTGTGATTGTTTCAGCCTTTCCAAGACCTAACAGTGGGTTTTAGAGCTTAGCCTGATGTTTGACTCAAATCCCCAAATGTCCCATTCCCTTGCAGGTAGCATCATCATGTATGGAGCACTCCTCCTCTTTGAATCCGAATTTGTGCACATTGTGGCCATTTCCTTCACATCCCTCATCCTCACTGAGTTACTGATGGTGGCCCTGACCATCCAAACGTGGCACTGGCTCATGATAGTGGCTGAGCTGCTCAGTCTCTCCTGCTACATCGCTTCCCTGGTCTTCTTACACGAGTTTATTGGTAAGGTTAAATGCTTCCCTCCCTTCAGTTCATGGTCTGGGCAGTAACAGGACTGTAAAGAGCTGAACTGGGCAACAGGCTGTTGATGAAGCCAACAATGACAGTGGTACCAGCATAAGCTCTGTGTGGTTTGGAGGCACTTGTAAGATAGTTTATGGTTCCTTTTCATAGCAAAGTGCTAGAGGAGGTAAAGGTGTTCAGCAGACTGTGCTGCCCAGTGAATCTCATCTTGCTTTGAGGTCTACCCCATATCAACTGTTTTATGTGCCAGTGATCTTTATTTCCATATGGGAACTGAATTTGAGATTACAGATGGAAGTCTCTGCTATTGGATTGAAAGATTTAGTCTTTTAAACTGGATGAAGGAGCTGCCTCCTAAAACTTACCTTTTTTATCTGTTCATTGAGACCCTTCTTTTACGGGTGCCATTGGTTTTTTAGTTGCCTGAAGCAGAGCTAATCCTTTTCCCTGGATAGAGGGAAAAGGGTGAGGAATTCCAGAATCCCTCAGTAGCTCTCTAGTTGCAAATATCAGATCCACGGGGCTTGTTCCAGCGTTCGTTTAGGAACCACAAGATGTCACTACTTCTTCCATAAAGCTCTTCCCTCATTCTGAAGACAACCAGGATAACTTCCCAGTGGGCTGGATTTGCCTCCCTTGTGTATGGTTATACCAGTTCCATTTGGAATGAGGCTTCAATTATTTTTGCAAAGATGCTGAGGTATTCTGAGTCAAGAGATGTGTTTGCTGGGCTACCAGCCAAGGAGCAGAGGGCAGCTCCCAGACAAGAGAGCTGAGCATTGCCAGGAGATGGACAGGCCTGCTCCAGTGGGTATGTGAGGACAGTTACCTGTGAGGAGTCACATCCCTCACAGCCCTCTGTGTATCTTTTGTGGAAGAGAAGGGCAGAAGAGTGAGGAATCAGGTGTTGTATGAGCTTTGAACTTGAATGTGGTGGTGAGGCAGTTTTAAAAATCATAGGATCATGGAATGGTTTGGGTTGGAAGGGACCTTAAAGATCATCTAGTTCCACCTCCCTGCCATGGGCAGAAAGAAATGTTGGTAGATCCTTTTCGGCACCTATTCCCTGCAGTAACTTCCCATCTTGTGCTGTTTTCCCTACACAGATGTTTACTTCATTGCAACTCTGTCGTTCTTGTGGAAGGTCACTGTCATCACTCTGGTGAGCTGCCTTCCCCTCTACGTCCTCAAGTACCTGAGAAGAAGGTTTTCTCCCCCAAGCTATTCAAAGCTCACGTCCTAGGGCTGCTCTCCTTGCACACCAGAGACAGACATTGCCTGTGGCTCAGAGACAAAACCCTCTAGTTGTTCCCGTAACGAATCCGTCCGATATTTGCGTATGGATCATGTGGTAATTTCTGTTACATGCTGCTTCCTTGGAAAAGACTTCACAACTCCATGAATGCAAACCTAACAATAAAAGGGAGTGTTTTGAGGGTGGAGGCACTTGTCAGTTCATCCAGTTCTTGTCACTTGTGTTCCACTTAACTGGGGTCAAATGCATGTAACTGTGATGGCAACAGGTTTCTCTTACATGGTTAAAAAGTCTGTGAAAGCTGCTAACTGACCTTGGGATTTATATTTGACAATTTTTAAGTGACTTTTCTAAGTGTCTGTGCTGTTCTTTGCATTGTGCTATGTTGTTTTATATTATTTGTCTTTTTGATTCAAGCAGTTACATTCTTTTTACATCTTGGAAATCCCTTAACGTAGGTGATGCACTCTACTGCTGACAGCTGATTCCTGATTTATGACATGCTGTTTCCAGAGTGGGGCTCCAGCATGTCAGATCTACACACACTTGAGAGTCTGAGCCTGTCTGAGATTTCCCTTCAGTTGAAATGTGGTCACCCAGTGATTTTGGAGATATCCAGCCATTGATAAATACGGAGAAATGATCGTCCAAAATGAGAGAATTCAGTTTTGTTTCGCTTTTGTGCTTCCTGTTAGAAGGAGCTGGTGACATAATAGCTTTACTCTGTATTTATTTGTGTAGGAGAAAATTATCTAAACTAAAGCAAATCCTCTTTGGAACAGAAATTAGCAGTTGATCATACTTGAAATGTGTCGACGACAACGTGAGAAGGGACTCGTACTGTTCTGCAGACAATGTGGCAGACGTGTCTTGAATCCTTGGAGACTGAAAGGAGAGGTCACAGAGCTGCTACTCCTCACAGCTACATGAAATCTGTTTCCTGTTAGGGTGAAACTGTGAGGATGAGCTGCAAATAGGCTGAGGCACTCCTAGGTGGCTGTTGTTAATGACATACTCCCTGCACAGAGGCAGTTTTTTGGAACCTTGCACTTGCTTCGCTCTAAAACCCAAACTTGAATCACAGGAGAGAGGTTCATACAAAGGCCTTGGGCTCGTGTGCAGGGAAAATTTATGTATTTTTAATTTTCAAAAATTAAATTCAACGAGTTCTGGTTTTATAATTAACTTTGGCCCACATTATAATACCATGAGGAAAGCAACACACGCACGGGCTTCTCAGGAGAAGGATGGAGAGTTACAGGAACCTTTTAGAGTTGGGTTCATGCATCAAACATGGATGAGCTTTTAGTGGCAGCCATCCTCATCTAAAGGCTGATTAGTCTGTGCTAAATTAGTTACTTGCTGTCTCGTTCCCACATCACAAAACCCAGGGTCAGAGCTGGCACAGCTTGGTGCCTTTGGGAACAGCTGCACAGGAGAGGCAGAGCCCAGAGCTGAGCTCCCTTCTCCAGTCTCAAAGAAGCCCTTCCAGGTCAGGGCCCCTGTGTTGGTGTGAGGGGCAGAAGCTCCCTGGTCCCCTCTGTGCTGGGCTGAAGCTCTTTAAAGGCCTGCCAGCTTCTGCTGCCATGGCTGCAGGCATTCAGCGTCTCAAACAGCATTAAAAGGTGAAAATTGGTGGCAAATGGGAATGTTGTTTTCAAAGAGTCTGTGTTGGCCCATAGTGTCTTGAATGCTCAGATCTGGGAGAGCTGTGGCTTGTGTGGCTGATGTGAGGCAGTTGCTCCAGGGAATGGTTTGCACAACCTGACCTGCCTTCCTTGCTCTTAGTTCCTGTGGATAAATACCAAAGGGAAGGGGAAGCAAGCTCCAGAAGTTCAAGAAAAATTGGATGTGCTTCCTAATGCCCATGGCTTGGGCTGAGAGGAAGGTGCAAGTCTGTATCAGCTTGTTTCATGTGGGACAAATCCTCTTGATTTAGAAAATTAGGTTTCAAAATCCTTCAGGAATAAGGACAGAAAACAATTTTTAACTTGCTGGTTTTTCTTTTGTGCCAGTCTGTTGATTAGGTTTGGGCCTGAAGCTCTGATACACAGCAACTGGAAAAATCCAATGTTCTCAGTGGTTTGTCTTGTGGAAGAAAAGCAGTGCCTGAACAGCCCATCTGGGGGGAGTTGGGCTTAACAGCCCATTCTGAACTATCTCACTTTGACCAAAAGATCCTTAACATTGTCTTTCCAGGAGCTGTAGCAAGTCATGATACAGTGTTGGCCTTGCCAGTGTTCTGGAGGGAGCATTTAATGGAATCATAGAATCATAGGATGGTTTGGGTGGGAAGGGACCTCAAAGCCCATCCAGTGCCACCTCTGCCCTGGGCAGGGACACCTCCCACTGTCCCAGGTGGCTCCAACCTGCCCTTGGACACTCCCAGGGATGGGGCAGCCACAGCTTCTCTGGGCACCCTGTGCCAGGGCTGCCCACCCTCCCAGGGGAGAATTCCTTCCATGTCTCTAAGCTAATTTAAGTAGGTTGAAGTACAAGACCCAAGGATTCCTCTTGGCCCCACGTGTGGCTGAGCAGTGCAGTCCCTCTGCCCACTGGTGAACCCTGAGCTGAACCCTGAACCTGCTGAGCTCTGTCCCTCTCTCATGTGTGTTGGTAGTTAAATGTCCTGCAACAGCAACAGTGCCATGCTACTGTGTGTAAATATTTGAGTATATAGGGTAGAATTCACTGTTTCCTGAAGTCAATACAGTTTACACTGAGTGGACCATATTTGCAAACTATCAGCTTACACCAAGACAGGGAGTGAACTGTGATATCATTTATATTTATTGAATCATAACTTAAATAATGCATTTAGTGGAATTGATAGTGATTTATAGCTGTGTTTTGGGGTGCAGATTATGTTCCTTTGCAGCTAGTGCTTTTGCACAAGGTTGTAAATCCAGGAAGTAATTTCTGTCTGGATATACACTACATTTTTAGAAGCAATCAGAAAACTAAAACTGCCATCTAACAAACAGCAGGAAGGAGGAATGCTTCTATTTTTCAAGTTTAGCACTTTGTTTGCAATCTATTCTCTTATTTAAAAATGTTTTTAAAAGCAAAGTTTAATACATGTGTTCATATTTACTGTACATTGGAATAAATGGATTCTCTGCTGGCAATTTAATCTTTCCCTCTAGCAAGCTCGTTATTTGTAGTTTTTGGGACTGAAGCACTGTTTTCTTCTGTGTAGTGTCTTACTTGTAGCCTTAGTGCTCTTCCTGTTCCTTTATTTGTCTGGTTTGTGTACTGTGGCAGTTCATACCTACCTTGTGTGCTTTGGGACTGTGCTCCAGGGGATGCTGGAGGGCTGGGGGTGTGTCCCACCATGTGCTCCTATTTCCCAAGGCTCCAGGGGATGCTGGAGGGTTGGGGTGTGTCCCACCATGTGCTCCTATTTCCCAAGGCTCCAGGGGATGCTGGAGGGTTGGGGTGTGTCCCACCATGTGCTCCTATTTCCCAAGGCTCCAGGGGATGCTGGAGGGTTGGGGTGTGTCCCACCATGTGCTCCTGCTTCCCAAGGCTCCAGGGGATGCTGGAGGGTTGGGGTGTGTCCCACCATGTGCTCCTGCTTCCCAAGGCTGCCTTAGGGAAGCCGGTGCTCTGTGCTGAGCTGTTGCAGTGGTGCATTGTGTGTCCCAAAACATCCACATTACTGTTCTCTCCTTGCATCTCTGCAGTAATTCCAGGTGCATCACAACCCTCTCCATCCCTCTTTAGCTCTGGATTTGTGTCCTCCATAGAGCTTGTCCTGTTCAGCTGTGCAGACACTGGTTTTGCTCAGGTCCTGGTGCAATGGAAATGCAACATTCTTTGTTCAACAGCAGCAGCTTCAGCCTGTGCAGGGTCTGATCAGAACTGGGCTGAGGAGTGGTGAGGGACATCCCTGGTGTCCCTTCAGGGTTGAGAACTGTGTGCTGGGAGCTGCAGCTGGGACTGGGCCAAACTGGGCAGCACCAGAGGTGTTTCTCTGGGTTCTGCTGAGCTGTTCCAGTGAATGCCAGGAGAGCCTCTCATCCTCTGGAGCTGCTGAGGGAAGTTTTGCTGTAGTTCGAGCTGGTTTGTCAGGGAGCCCCAGGGTCAGATGTGTGAATTCCTAGAGCTGCTCTTTTGGCTCTATCTGCTGAAGAAAGATGCTGCAGCCTCTGGTACATCATAATTCCTTGGTCTGCAGAGCAATGCCCTGAGCCAGAGATGTGAACTCACCATCCCAAGCTCTGGGCACAGAGCTGTTCCCATGGGATTGGGCTCATCTCCAAGTTGCTGGGGCCAGTCCAGTGCCCACTTCAGTGTGAGCTGGATGGGCTCTTTTATTTATTATTAGTTATTTATAAGTATTATTATATACTTATTTCATAAGTATTAAACATCATGATTTGCATGAAATCCTGGGTTTCACAGCTTTGCCAATATGGTCCATTACTACTGCCTATGACAACTTGTGTACTCTATATGCCTTTGAGAACATTTTTAATTGTTAAAATGGTTTAAAAAATCAATGTTAATTTAATTTTTAATGGGGAAATGGATTCTGGTGTCCAAATGATATTTCCTGTGATGCCAATGTTTTGTACTTGTCATCTGGTTAAACAACATGTAAATACTCTTGAGTCAAGAGAAATATGAATGCCAATTATTTATTGTTCTGTGGAGTTCTATGTTGCAGATGTGTAAGAACTTACAAGGGAATGTTGTAAAACAAGGTGGAAAAATAAATTTTATGCAACTTCTTTACTTCATCCATATCATGGTCAGTCCCAGATGTGTTCAGATGGAGTTGTCAGGATGGAGGACAAGCTGCACTGTGGCCCTTTAACTTGTCTCTGTGGGAAATACATATCCAAGAAATGGTCAGTGCTTTGTGCTGATCAGTGCAGAACTGCTGCATTCATTGTTTTTTTTTTCTAGAAACAGTTTTCTGAAAAGTCTTAACAGGGAGAGGATGGTCATTCCTGCTGGTACCCACTGCTGTGAGTTAGGAGAAAGTCTTTCATTTGATACACAGATATTTGCTGCTCTTGGAACAGCAGTGATGCAATAGGAGCAGCTATTTTGGGAATGTTCTCATCACTTGAACATTTGATTAAGTGACTGACTCGACACGAGAGCAGTCCCAGGGCCAGGGCTGGCTGCCCCAACATGGGGTCAGAAGTGAAAGGCAGGAGTTTAACATGGAATATTCTCCACAGGGGAAATGTCAATAATGGTGATTATGAACACAGTGCAACAGTTTTCTACCAAAAATGTAATAGAGCCATAAACACTTAAAAAAGAAAATTAAAAATTGAATTGGATAAAGCAAATCTCTAACTTGGGAGACTATTTAATGAAAGCAGGGATAAATTATCCCTCAGATCATTAAACATCTATGAAACTCTTAAATTCTATAGGGCACAGACACCCTTTTTCTTGATTAACTTTTTATATATAAAATAGTTAATGCAAATATTAAATAAACAATTTTTTGTGATGTTTGCACACATCAAATGAATGGTGCAGACTCCAGAAATTACAGGAACAGACTTTGCTCCCAAGTGTTACCAATTTCCCACTCTAAATGGGTTACATAAGCCCTGGTTAGTGGTTCTTTTAATTTATGGATGGTTTCTTTTTAATGGTGAAATGTGTAATTAGAAAAAGCTAGAAATAGTTTTTCTAAACTCACTCTGGAAGGGGAGAGAGAATTTCAGCAATTTTTTTTTCACCCAAACATTGCATAATAGTAGAAATGTCAAAGATTTCCATGGGGTTTCATTTCATTCTTCATGTGGCTGTGGTCATACAAGAAGTTTGAACACTGCAGGGGTTGGCAGATTTTTGGAAGATCACGCATCCTGGGGTAAGTTTTCAGCCTAGGCTTCACCAGAGAATGCCAGTGACCTTGTTTTTCAAACTGTGCTTGTATTATACATGAGTGTGTCTTCTTTTTTTCTTGTTTCTTCTGAAAAAGAAAGAATAGGTGCTGTCTGTAACTGGGTGTCTTGCTCTGGCCCTGAGCCTGATGTGTGGTATGGAGCTGCACAGAGGCTTCTCTGTACCATAAACCATTTGGAGAGAGGAAAATTTTGTCAACTTGTTCTCTGTCCTCACCTGCTGATGGCTCAAGTCGTGGCAGCAGCACTCCTTCACTGCCTCTGCATGACTGTGAGGTTCAACATTGTGATAAATCTTCCCTGGAGGAAAGGAACTGCTCCTGTTCCCCTTTCCCAGGTAGGAGATGGGGCAGAGGGGGAACCTCTGCTCTGGGCTGTCCCCACAGCTCATGGCAGAGCACAGAACAACATTCTGGTTTTGATGATTAGACTTTTTCTGCACCTTCAACATTGGAGTCAAACATATAGGGAAGTTACTTATCCCACAGAGCATTCAGATGTCTGGTTTTAAATCGGGAATGTGATTGCAGCTTTATAAACCCTTGTCCTTTTGATTTGGAGTATTGATAAACCCCAATACAAAAGTTTTGCCGATTCTTCTGACTCCCACCTGGAACTGTAGAGCCAAATGACATCTGTGCTAAATGTTCTGCAGCTGCCTGGGGCAGTGGAGAGTGTGAGTGTGAGCAGCAGTTGCAGAAAAAGTCACCCCTGCAACTGCCCAGGTAATCCAGGGAAAACTTTGGGTGTGGCAGCAGCTACCAGCAGTCCTGGCCCAGCACCTGTCTAAAACCAGTTTCAAAGCTGATGCTGTGGCTTCCTTAGGCCATGAGCTGCATGTTCTGGCCTTAAAATTCTCTGTGAGGCTCCCTAGGTTACGTGGTGGATTGCTGAAATTTCGCTGCTTGTAATTAAAGTTGTAGCTCATGAGCATCTTGCAGGATCTGGCCTTCAGAAGAAAGTCCTTCCTTCTGCTGCTCTTCCTCCCTTTGTGGCCTAAGACCCAACTGTCATCGAGTGAGTGGGTTACAAAAAAAGGGCTTTCAAATCATTGCATTCCCACTTTAAAGCCTCCCAGCTCTTGGCTGGCTGGAAGTGTCCACGTAAGGAAGAATATTGTCTGCTGTTCAGATTCCCTCTCCCAAAGAAGTAGTAACAAGAACAATCTGTGCAAAAGAATTCAGCGCATTAAAGATGGGGGTAATAGTCATTCTCATTTGTCCTTTTATGTGAAACAGATTGCATTTTAAATGTACACTCTGAGTAGCTTAACCATCTCCAGAAACTTGTTTACCAGGGCAAAAGCAGAATTGCCCACAGTAAAAATGAAGAGCACGGGTAGAGGTGAGTCGATTGTGCCGAGTGATTCTGCTCAGGCAGCTCAGGAGCTCCCCCTGAGCACACCTGGGTGGGCAGGGGGAGGCAGGGATGCCCTGTGCTCGTGTTTCCAGCAGGCAGCACATTGGACTCATGTGTTTCACAGCTGCTCTGAAAAGCTGTGCTGAGCTGTTGCATTTCTGTGCCATGGGCACGGCTCCGTCCTGGATCTGCTGGATTTAGGACATGTCACATGTACAAGGACACATTTCACCAACGTGTGACTTGTCAGAGAGTGGTACAGACTGCTGGTGATCAGGATTGCTGTTTAAATTGAGAACATCCCATTTGTCAGTAACGCTGCTCTCTGAAATGCCCTGTGATGGTCTCACTGAAACACGTTCCACGATGGTGGAACTGCCATGGGGAGAAACAGCACTTGGAAAAGCTGTGGGAAAGGCGAGGAATGGTGCCCACAGAGGCAGCAGGATTCCTCTGCACCTCTGTAAATTTGAGATTAGGGTTTGGAGTAAAAGGATCAGCATCCCCTCTGTCAGAGAGTATCTCCCCTCCAGTGTGGGGGTTCCAGGGAATCACCGTGTCCCTGCCACTGCACAGGAGGGGCCCCGTGGGACCCCCAGGCTGACAGTTGGGACTGGGAGCTTGAAGGGGTCCTGCTTCCAATGCTTTTGTTACCTTGGGCTTTGGTCTGGTTCCAAAGACCTTTGAGGAAAGGTGGAAACTAATGCTGGCTCTTGTCCTTACCTGTTTGTCTGTGTCCATGGGAAGTAAAATCCCTGAAGAAGGAAAAGACCAGTTTTAAGCAGGATCTACATTATCACTGTCTTCTGTGAGCTTCTCCAAAGAGTCATTTATGAGGGTGGCACAAGGACTTGGACCTTCTCCACCCTGACAGCTGTAAAATGAGCTAAACCCCACAAATTCTGAAAGAGCAAGGTTAGATGTTATCCACCCCTCATCTTTCTCACTTTCTCCAGATATATCTCTTCCAATCTTTGGTACCCATTTATTTATTTGTCAAGGTGCATTGGTGCCTTTTGGCTGAATCCAGATAAATTAACCAAAGTGACAGTTTACATTTTAGACTGAAAGCAGTGCCAGAATTTCTCCACCAACCATCTATAGACTGAAGTCTGACTTGAAGCTGCTCAGTTTTGCCTCTAGGATGCCTGGAGGCTCCTGCTGATCAGATTTTGACATCTGATTTTTCCTAGAAATGATCCAGAAAACAAATTATCTAAGTGAAATCTCTAGTCGCAACACCAACCATATTGAGAAAATCTTTCCCAAATCAGACTGGGCATGAGGATTGTGTTGGTGTCTCAGTAGAAGACCCGTGGCTGGTGTAAATGAACAGGTCACACTCACCCAACCCCCCACAATCCTTGGGTTTTGTTCAAATCCAAGTTGAATTTTTGTGAGTCCTCATTACTGAAGTGTGGAACTAATTCCTACAGGTGCCACGTTCCCCATAAATTGCCTCCAACAGAAAGAAACCTCTTGTATTTCACACATGAGTGACAACCATTTCCTCCAGCGGCCGAGGTGCCTTTGTGATCTTTCACCATCAGGATTTTGGGCCAGGGGGTGATTTAAACAGCTCCCACTCTCTTCTCTTTTAGCTCCTGTTGCCATTCCAGCCCCAAAGAACATAATGCCACAAAGCCTTCAGCAAAACCAGAGCCTGGAGGAAATATCAGGTGTTAACATCCAATAAAAACTGACACACTTGAATGGGCCAGGATTGCAGGGAATGGCCAAGCAAGGCCTGACCTAATGCAGGGGGGTTGTGGTGGTGGCAGGTAAGGACTAATTACAGACCCTGGACTGCATCATGGACTGACTTGTCAAGTCAACTTAGTGACTGAAGTGCCTGTGGTTCCATGGTGGGGCTTTCTGCCCCTTTGTGTAACTGAATGCAGTTACTCCTAAAGAAATGGAGACAGTAAATTTGAGGTGCTGAAAGAAATACTGCAATAGAAATTACACTGTGGGGAAGGTTTTATATGTGTTGGGGTAAATTAATGACCAGGTTTGGAGGTTTTAGAAAGAAAAAAACACAACAAACTTTGTGCACAAATACATACTTTAAAATATATTCTCTTTCAAACACCAACTATTTTAACAACAGTGTAAATCAGATTTTACAGACCACATATTTCAAGTATGAAGTTCATTAAATGTGTGAAATTCTAGATTAGCTGCTGGGTGTGGCCAGAGCCCTGGTAATGAATTATAAATTCTGTTCAGGATGTAATATCAGATTCCCTTACCCCGGTGCTGATATTAAAGGACTAAACTCACCTTTTCCAAACATAACCTTTCTTTATTATCTGTGTTTAGTTTAGCCATCATATGATGTAATTAATAACTGCATCAGTGCTTCCATCTTGAGCCTAATGCACAGGTGTCTAACTTGATTAATTTGGGGTATTATTAATAAATCAATTTATGTCCTAATGTAACTGAAATTAATTCTATCAATTTATACAGTGCCAGTGCCCTGACAGTGGGAGGTAGGTTGTCTTTAGACCCAAGAACATCACTGTGGCCCCCCATGGCCTGGCCTTGCTGACATGTGTTGTTCCTCCCTGTCCCTTTTTCTCCTGCACTGTGCAGAGGGAAGGAGGTTCACGAGCCAGTTCTAATCATGATTGGACCAATTATGGAGACTTCACAGGTAGCAACTTCTGATGGGGCTAAAACTCCAAGGCTAAGTCGAAGAATTGGGGTTTCTCACTCATGGCTGTTTGTTGGAGATCTCTTCCCAAAGCAGAACTTTCAGTTGTAGATGAAAAGCTAGTTCTCATTTGGCAAAAATTCAAGCAGTTCTAGTTCCAGGCCTGGAAAGCTCTGTGTGGTTGGATTCCCTGGACCACGTAGAGCTCATTTCAAGATCAAACACTCTTAAGTAAGTGAGTGAACATGTTACTTTGACAACTGCATTGTCAGAAAGAAGCTTGAGTCAGTAACATGCAGTCAGGATGCTCCAGGACTGCTGGAAAGGGAAGGGAGGGAGGTGGCACTTTGCAGGACCCGAGCAGGCCCAGCTGCAGCTGGGGAGCTGCTGGGCCCTTGTTGAGGATCTCCGAGCCTGGAGAGGTGTGGTGAGGACACAGAGTGTGGGAACGTGCTGCTCAGGCCCTGCTCTGCTCAGTGTCTTGGTCACGTCGAGGCTGTGCTGGGAGCCATTGTGTGTGAGGGCACACTCGGGGAGAGCACTATTTATTTTGGAAGGGTGAGGAGCTTTTGTCAAAAATACTTATTGTTGCTGTGAGACTGAAATACCTTCTGCAAGTGGAAAACAGAGATGTCTCCATGAAGTCTATGATGATAAAATCCAGGCAGCTGCCCCAATGGCCTGAGAGCACATCCTCAGGAAGCCTTGATGCCTTATCTTCTGAAGAGCATGCGAAATAATAATAATTTTAAAAAATAACTGGTTTTATTGCCAATTGCCTGCATGGAGCTGGGTGCAGAGGCTCATCCTCTGGCGGGGTGATGCCGTGAGCAGTTGCCAGGAGAAATCAGGGACCCTCCTGGAGTGGGACCCCAGAGACCCCGGATCCCCTGACCCCCTGGAGTCCCCTGGGCCGCCTGCACCCCTCCTGTGCCAGGCAGGGAGCTCCTCACTCAGCCTCCTGGGCCGGGATCCCGCCGTTAAGGACTGACCAGGCTGTTCCCAGGGACGAGTTCAGCTTCCAAATCCATCCCCCGAGCCAGGGAACTGGTCGGGGTCAGCAGCAGCAGCGCCAGGAGCTGCAGCCCTTCCCTTGTCCCCAAAGCTGGGCATCCTCTTGGCAAATCCCAGCCAGTGCCGTGGCCACGGGGGGAAACTGGGTCTGGTTTTGGGGGGTAGGGATGTGGTCCAGAATGTGCCCCTAAAAGGAAGAGGAAGTATTCTCCTAAAGAGGGAATAAATAGCTAAAAATATTAGCTATTAATAGCTCCTTGCCTCCAAAAATAAAATCCCTTAGTGATACCAAAATAAGAAAGCAAAGGAAAGTCGGAGGTATTTGGCCTTCCTTTGAAAAAGGAAGCTAAAAATAACTATATATATATAAAAATCTCTCGTTTCTAGGGAAAGTCTCTGCCCCCGCATCCAGCTTGCACAGTTATATAAGACTTGAACTCCATCCCCTTCTCCTCCGCGGCCGCTCACAACGCGCTGGAGCCTCGGCCAGATGGAGAAAGGTTCCGTCAGGAAAGTTTAACTCAGCGGGGAAGCTGCAGCCAGTGGAGGACACGATTCTCTCGCTGAACTCTCCAAAAGCCTTGGAAATCTTACAGTTGTGTCATATGCTGGTTTGGGGAATGCTAGTCCGGAGGCAGCCGCCAGCCCTCTTTCGCTTCTTTATTTATTTATTTTATTTTTTTTTTCGCTTCGCACTGAGTTTAATTTGGGTAGCAGGATTCAGCAGTTTTAAGTTGGAAAAAACTTAGTGGAAGAAGATATTTTAGGAAAACCCTGTCATGTGAACTAGCGGGAGCCGATCAAACCGAGCTATTAAAAGAAAGACATTGTATTTTTAAACGGGGCAGCCTAGGGCAGCCAACCTGTGTGCCCAGAACCGCGGGGCCGGGGCTGCGCCCCCGCTCCAGCTCCGCGTGGGACGAGGCCGAGCTTTCCATCGGGATCGCCCGTTCCCCGCTCGCTCTGGGATCCCCTTCGGCCCCCCCAGGTTGTGTGTGACACCCCCTTGCACGCAGCTGGTCGCCCCCAGCTCTGCTTCGTTGCCCCCCTCGCCTAAAGGTCTCTTTATAGTCGTTCTCTGTTTTTCCCAGCGCAGGGATGCCGAGCAGAGCCGCGGTGAGCAGTTGGGATGACAGGGGTGCAACCTGCGCGAATTACTTATTCCTCCCGGCCACTGATGAATTAAAATCGTTTTGCTCCCCGAGCGAAGCAGCAGCGTTTCCCTTTATTGTTTCGAATAGGAATCAGGTGGTTCTGACTTTACGGACCCGGCTGATGCCAGTGGGGGCTCCGATGGAACCCGCGGGGGGCACCTGAGCGGGGGGCCGGGGGGGGGGGGG